>JAINUG010000085.1:767957-1079291 GCA_029706075.1 Aldrovandia affinis | reverse complement strand
TGCCCAATGGGGTATGATTTACGCGACTGACAGTAGGGATACAAACTAGTAAAGTCAAGGTAGCGAATTTTCTCACCATCACCGATCGTGTGGTACAGCTTGTAGGCGTTTGTACGTCCACCAAAGAGAGCATGCCTGGGGTTTAAACGCTCGGGTTTAACATATGAAGCCATAAAATCGATAACCATTATCCGCTATAACTGATAGCGGTCCTATAGAGTTCAATATACCAGCATCCGGGGAGGATTATCTGGATTTAAATAACACAACATTATATTTACGTATGAAGATTGTTGGTCCAGGTGGCGTTAATATACCAGCAGGGGCTCTTGTAGGGGTTATAAATTACCCGCGGCAACCCTATTTTCTCAGGTAGATGTCTCTTTAGGGGACCGTCTGATCTCACAAAGCTCCAATACTTATCCCTACCGCAGCATAATCGAATGCTTGATGAACTATGATAAACAAGTCCTGGAATCAAACTTCACAGCAGGTCTGTTTTACAAAGACACGGCGGGACACACAGATGTCAGAATCCCTGACGGTGAAAATATAGGACTGAAGAAAAGGTGTACTTACACTGCAGGGAGTGCTGTGGTAGAGCTGCTCTCCCCCATTCATAGTGACATTTTTTTTCAAGAGAAGTTGATGTTAAACGGAGTCGATATTAAAATTCGGATGACCAGGAGCAAGGATGAATTTTGTCTAATCCGCGATGATCTCGTAGAATACAAAATACAAATTGTCTCGGCAGCCCTGTTTGTCAAAAAGGTTACGCTCTCTCCGGCTGTTAGGCTAGGCCATGCCGAGGCCCTACTCACGGCAACTGCAAAATACCCAATAGACCGTGTGACCCTTAAAAACTTCTCCATACCGGTCGGTTCACGCGTGTCTAATCACGAGAATCTATTTCTCGGCACATTACCAAAATCTATAGTGGTAGGCATGGTTGATAATGATGCGTTTACAGGGGTTTTTAATAAGAACCCGTTCACGTTTAAACATTATAACTTGGAGTATCTCGCACTACATCTTGACGGTGTACAATATCCGTCCAAGCCGTTGCAGCCCAACTTCGACACGAGGTCGGTAGTTCGCGAGTATTACCAAATGGTTATGGCGTCTGGGCGTCATTTAAAGAATCAGGCTATGTCTATTGATAGAGAGGAATTTATGAACGGTTACACCCTTTATGCGTTTAATCTAACCCCCGATGAGGAACTCGGACAACACCTATCGCTAATCAAATCAGGACATCTCCGGCTGGAGCTTAGATTCAGAAACCCACTACCAAGAACTATAAATCTCATTGTCTATGCGGTGTTTGATAGTCTGATTGAAATATCTAACCGTAGACAGGTTCTTGTGGACTATTATTAGGAATTACAGGGCCCTGAGTTGTGATTCAGAATGGTAGGAAAATAGCCACCAGAATGGATACTATAGAACTAACGGCTGTTATGGAGAAAATCGCTGCAAACACACATATTCTCGGTGTATTACCTAGTGACCAACTACCTCCCGATCCTGTACGATTACGGCCAGCATCTGTAATCATTAACACTCACCCCTCTAATTTACCTGGTGAACATTGGTTAGCCGTTTTCATAACCAAGGACAACACGGCGTGTTTTTTCGACAGCTTCGGTCACGCCCCTAACGACGATATGTTTCCTAAGTCGATTTACCGGTTTTTAAGAAGAACATGTCCGTGGGTACAATATTCAAGTAGACAAGTTCAAGACTTTACGTCGGTCACCTGTGGCGAGCATTGTCTATTCTTTATCTACCATATGTCTAAAGGTCTGAGTTATGAGTCTGTAATGGATAAATATTCAAATGATCATTTTAAAAACGACACCATGGTAGCACGTTTTGTGAGAAAATTACAACCATGTGTATGTAACTCTAATGTTTTTAACTGTATACAACATGTGCAGACGGGTGAGATGTATGCCTGATTATAATAAATATACACATCATTTATCAAATGTTGTACGGTTTTGTTCTGTAAAATGGTGTATGCTAAGACTAGATAAAATAGCTTTGTATACCCCCCACACTGTTAAGTAGATAACATACGCAGAAGACAAATTCTCATACAAAAATAACAGTTTATTAACATTTTCAAACAATAATACACAACACTTTTTCAGACATGTTTTGTATGTAGATATGGCTCATCTTCATATCACAACACATTTTTACACAACACACAAATAAAATAAAATAAAATAAACCAAAAATTAATAACTGGACCATCTTGGAGCTAAACGTGATTTTTTAGAGCGGGGTGATACCACAGCAGGGGATATGAAGGTATCTGTGCTGTCTATGCTGTCTGTGGGGCTAGGTCTTCGCACTGGCGTTACGTCACCCAAAACTGCAGGTCTAAGGCCTTGTTTAAAAGCATTAATCTCCCCTTTAACACGTGTGTTCGGCACCGTAGATAGGGGTATGTGCAACTCTTTCTGACACAAAAGAGAAATGTGTCACGTCTATATCACCCGAAAAAATGTATCGGGCAAATTCGCCTGGTTCTGTCAACAATGCTGTGCTCGGTAAATTCTCCCTCATTGAAAATCTCCCCCACAAAGAATTTAAAAGCAGTTTGTTAATCGACCTTTGCGCTGGGTTAAAAGAAATGTTTGATGGGTCAAGTCTAATACCTTCATGTTCAAAATAGTCTTCTATATACCCCTGTTTGTCGGCCTCTGTCACAACATGGGCGGGATAGCCGCTAGCTTCCTGTTTGTGGCGTAAGAATGTTTTGACATAGTCTGAAAACAGTGTGTCAGATCTGTCTGGAAAATGCCAAACCTCATCCACCCTAGTTACAACGTACCCGAATTCTAAAGCTTTTAGCAATTCGAGACTCACCCATGTACCTGAGATGGACCTCTCGGAGTCGGTGTGTCCACACACTCCTGACTGATTCTCCTGCAGAGTGCATGTGGTGCATAAAGGAAACATCAACTTGCCATGACACCTGAAGGGCAAAACAGGGTGCAACAATCGTCTAGGGGTAATACTGTTGCTTTTGCGAACCCATAATAATTTTCCAAGGGTCCGAAATTTTGCGATATAACCTGCGGATGCCCAATGGGGTATGATTTACGCGACTGACAGTAGGGATACAAACTAGTAAAGTCAAGGTAGCGAATTTTCTCACCATCACCGATCGTGTGGTACAGCTTGTAGGCGTTTGTACGTCCACCAAAGAGAGCATGCCTGGGGTTTAAACGCTCGGGTTTAACATATGAAGCCATAAAATCGATAACCTGCTGATTGTGGCTTTTTTCATACTTCCACTGACACTCCCACATAACAACCACCTCGAGTCCATAAACATTTTTGAGTCTGTCTACCTTGTCATCGAAACGCTGTCTTAGGACCTCGTAGGGAGTTCCGGACAAAGGGTGTATATCCTGCGGATTGAATGAACAGTTATGCCCATGATGCATACATCCGTTAAACTCTAACGCCACCCGGGTATTACCTTCCGCGTAATAACCATCGAGGTAGAAATGACCTACAGCTTTCTCTCCGGTGTTTAATGCATGTTCTACAGCAACCCCCTGGGTTGTTTTAACAAACTCCAACCATTCAATTGATACGTTTGAAAATGCTTTGTGTTGATTAATGTAAGCACCATCATATGTGTGAGCTATAGTGTCTTTTGGTATAAACTTTGATTTGTATACAGCCATACAACACGCTGGTAGGGTTGTTTGTGTGAACGGGTCCACCCCTGTACATTTTATGAACTCTGCACGGTATTTTAAACAGGCCTCTTTCAGGAGAACCACATCATTTCTGCCATAAGCAAACAGCTCTTTTTGGAAGTTGAACACATCGTTTTTAACAGTTGCATACCATAGGTCAAATTCTTTCCTGGTTTTGTCTGTCATGTATTCGTAACCGTAGTAATATTTAGAAGGATATGGACCGACATATGTGTTGTTTTCGGTGGTGTTGAAGCGGTGTGGGAAAAAACCTTTATCGGCTGTCGATAGATTAAATGCTGCGGGTGTTTTAGCTAAAGCCATGGGAATAAAACTGTAGCTATCGATAAACCGCTGTTTGAATATTTCATCATACATGGCGATAATTCGCCCCCCTGTCACGGTCATTTTAGGAGTTATACCTACGTTGGTCAAATACTCTGCAAGTATGTGGTGGTCAAAACCGGAACCATTGTGCGCCATCCATGTGAAATTTTCATACTTTGAGTTTCTGAAACGTTTTACGAGACTTTCAACACAATTAACCCCTTCAGCATGGAACGCCTCACCCGCATAGGTTATGGCATAAACGAAATTGGCTGTGTGCTTACCGTTCTCAAACCTGGTTTCAAAGTCATAGAATATTAGTTTTTCACTATGGTCTTTCGGTTTTGTAGGTTGTATAAAACATGTATGCTTCGCGTCTGGGGTTAAAAGCTCACAACAATGCACACATCTACCTGTAACACACTTGTGTTTCTTTGGTGTAACTCGATAGCGCCGGTTACACACCTTGCAAAATTTTACGGCATCACAGGGTGACGGTGTTAACAGGCCTGCCTGGGTAGTTTTCAACATTTTGTGTTTAGTAAAGCAGTACCTTGATTGGCAAAATCGACTGCAATCTACGCAATAGATAAGCTTTTTGGGTTGTTCATGGCAGATGGGGTCATTACAAACATTACAGCAATATAAACATTTGTGAGTTCTTTCGTCGTTATAACCACTATAACAAAACGCGCAAAAATAGCTGGTACCTAGGAATGTGTTCATTTTAGTAACTAAATGATAGTGCGAATCATGCAAGTATAGAAAAGCTGTGTTATCAACTGGTTTGTCATGCGTAAAAAATTTCTCTAACAGATGGTTTTGTACTCTGTAAAAAACTACAATTTTCAGACCTGTGACCTTCTCGAATGACGCGACGTGAGCAAAACCTATTTCCTGATCTACCGTAAAACCCGCCTGTTCTTGTATGGCTGCCGCTAAAGGTTCTAACATGTTATCGGGTGTTTGTGGATATAGATGACGTGCCAGACAGATCGAGAAACACAGTTTGTTTGATGTGTTGGTGGGGGAGTACAGAGCTAAACGTTTTTTCCTAATTATTTCGTCATGGGCTAGCGTTGCTAACCTTCTACGACCACCACCTGTCACAGACCGTGCTATTGACACCTGCAGTTCGAGACCTTCATCGACCATGACCTGTTCGTTACTCTGTAACACTCTCTCAAACGAACGCATCAGGAGTTCTGTGTCATAACCATTAGACATGTTTAACATAGCGTTGACACTCCTGTTTAAGCTTTCGCCTCTGATGGCTACATTAAGAACCCCACCCTCACCAGCCAATGTTCTAGAAACATTGACTACATCGTCTAATAAATTATGAACCCCTTCTATATACGCGGCCATGTCAGTATTTGCTGCGGACCTGAAGTTAAAGGGAGCTTGTAGCACCATACTATTAAACCGTGGTCTTGCGCTAACTCTGTAAGCACCTACAACGCCCCCCTCAAGTCTAAGTCTTGAGATATTTTCCTCATCTAATGTATCAGGGTCATCAATGATTACCGGTTCACCAGACCTACGACCAGCCCCCACTATGATTTTAACATCGTTTAATGTACTATTGAAATTACTAACGAGGTTATCACTAAACGTGTCTTTGATGTCAGCTAATAAGTTGTTAAAATGTGTCACGTCGTTGTTAGATTCTATACCCTCATACCTACACAGTTTGTTAGATGGCTCCATTATTAACTATAAAATAAAAACAGATGAAATAATAAACAATAATGTTGATAAAATAAAAACATAAAATAAAAATAGGTGAAATAATAAACAATACAACAATGTTGATAAAATAAAATGAGGTTAACAAATTAAAACGACTTTAATAATGTTGCATTGCGCCCCTATAGGGGATCTGTGGGGTAGGATTACTAACGCTTTGCATGTGCTGACCAGAACTAGGCCCAGGTTGTTCGTCGTTTCTCAGGTAGGGGGAC
Organism: Aldrovandia affinis; assembly: GCA_029706075.1. Classification (NCBI taxonomy): domain Eukaryota; kingdom Metazoa; phylum Chordata; class Actinopteri; order Notacanthiformes; family Halosauridae; genus Aldrovandia; species Aldrovandia affinis. The sequence goes on along the minus strand of JAINUG010000085.1, from coordinate 1,073,275 downwards.
AACGTTTGCTGACGTTGGGACAATCTATTTTCACGACCAGCTGCTATCTGTCTGGTGGGGGTGTGATAACTACTTACACCATTAGGTACGTTTTGGTGATTAGTACGGGGTGCTAACGGTGATCTGTGTACAGATGTTGTATTCAGCTGTTCACCGGCCTGTTTTTCTATGGCCAATGATTTCAAAACAGAACCTAAATCAGACCAATTGATGTCTGCCACTCTAGCGACCTTTCGCAGAACGGGGGCGAGACTACTGTAGTCTCTACTCAGATTGTTAATCTTAGCAACTAACTCCTGATGTTTATGCCCCAAGTCTAAGTGCACTGCAGCTATGTTGATCGTAACTATGTTCTGCACAGTAACTAATACAGAATTGACAGCCCTGCTAACGATGGACTCTATAACATCGGCAGGTACGTTGCATATAAGTTTTTCTTCGGTAGAGCTATGTACATCACCAACCGTTGTCTGCTGTACTAACGTGTTAAGGAACGATTCGTCATCATCGGACAAAATCAAAATAGGGGATTTTACCGGGGCTGACTCAGAGGCTATTTGGTGATGATTGACATCTGACGTAGAAGGTGTCGCCGCTCGTTCCGCTTCTTGTAGCTGAATATGGTCGTTATGATCCAGGGTCCAGCACTCTCCAAAACCAAACTCCGGCTCACTGGTTTGACCGCCTAGCACGTCTTCTGCTTCTGGGTTAAAGATGTAAAATGTTACACCCCTTAGGCGCATATATAATATATATATATATATATATATATATATATATAATGCGATAATATGAGAGCCCCCACCGTTCACAACCTATATTAATAGAGTAGATTACATACCTGTGGTTAAAACATCGCCGAATCTGCGTTTAACCACCGGGTCATTTGGAGCAGAAACTATATTGTTACGTTTAACAGACTTCTTACGCGTTTCCGACGGGTGTACATCAGATAGGTATTTAGACTCGTCTGTAAAACAAATATTACCACCAGTCACTGCATGTAATACCTTGCATAAACGACATTAAAAAAAAAAAAAATAAAAATAAAAAATTTAAAAATAAAGTTAAAAAAACATAACTTGTCAAATAAAACAATTACCAAACAATACACCTCCGATAATGTCGCTATCTCTGCATGAATCGTCCTTAATAACTCCTTGTCCGGGCTATCTGTAGACAAACAGTATCTGTTAAGGTATTGGAAAACAGAAATCAGCATGGTAGATTGTTAGACAGAACAATCGATACATATTAAAACCGTTTAAAGACTTACCCCTTATGTAGTTAATAAGAGCTAGAACACGAGACTTCTCTGGCTTGTTTTTGTTACTACGTATTTAAATAGTCTGGAATTTATAACGCAACATCGGGGGCCATCTTGGACATGCGCACAAAGATATACAACAACACGTGGACTACTACACGTGGAGACATAAAACAAACCAGACCAAACCCCCACCATCAGACACGTGGGTCGAGATTGGAATAACGTATTTATTTTAAGCCTTTTATTCTTTTGAATAACATATACTTCACTCCAGAATAAAATATAAAATGGTCTAGTATTTAGGACGTCTCGCCTCGTCTGTAAAACATATATTACACCCCCAATCATTGTACGTAATACCTAACATAAATCACATTAAATAATAAAAAATAAAACAATTACCAAGCATTAAGTCTCCCGATAATGTCGCTATCTCTGGATGACTGGTCGTTAATAACATGTTGTCCGGGGTATCTATAGATAAATATATCGTGTTAAGGTCTTGAAAACACCTTAGATTGCTAGATTGATCCAGAGAAATACGTAGCTTTTTGTAAAACACCATTTAAAGATATTAAAATTGGTTAAAGATATTACGTTAGAACACATTATAGGCCTTTGGTAGATGCTCTTATAAACACATAGTTAATATCACGTCGTGTAGCCGCATTTCAGAGGTAGCAGTAAAACACACAATGTAAGAAATAATGCTTAAACATAAAAGTAGATAGCTGCATTTCAGAGGTCTCAGTAAAACACACAATGTAAGAAATAATGGCTAAACATGTTGGCAATAGATAAAAGTTAAACGTAGAGAAATAGGTATGCCTACATATTTGTAACAACGCATTTAAAACGCGGTTTAAAAACTTACCCATTCTGTAGATAATAAGAGTTAGAAGAGAGAGACCTTGGTGTTGTTTCGCCGGGGGTAAATAACGGATAATGTGTTACAAGCTATTTAAACTCTGTAAGTTTAACGTGACGTACACCATCTCGTCACGCTCGGGGGCGGGCCCGCACATGCGCACATAGACATACCACCACCCTCGTCACGATCGGGGCGGCCCCACGCATGCGCACATAGACCTACCACCACAATCGTCACGATCGGGGGCGGTCACATAGTACCACACGTGCAGACAATGAACCCACCTACTGGTCCAGATTGGAATAAGGTATTTATTTTAATTCTTTTATTCATTAAATATTATTTTACTTAACTACAGAATAAAATATAACATTATCTACCCCCTCATGGTCCAGTGGTTAGGATACCGCGATTCAAGCGAGGAGGCCCGGTTCGACTCCGGGTGAGGGGGCAAAACATACTTTTATATTAGATAAAACATTATTATATATAAAACATTATTTAAAAAAAAAAAAAAAAATGTATTTGCCCGGATAAAACATTTTGTAGTTACAATAGTCTATATCTTTAATCTGTTGTTCATAGTATATTTTCGATAAATGTTCATGTTTAATTATATTATCACCTTTTTGCAGTTGCAATAATCTACAAATTTAAGTCGTTGGTCATAGGGTATTTTCGATAAATGTCTATGTTTAATTATATTATATAGCAGGGTGTAGGATTAAATACTATTTTGTTGTTTATTTTCCCTGGGAACTTTTACATAACCAACAACTGTTTTAACAAACACCCCCATTTCTGTTTTTGAAACTTTTCTACCACATATCCAGACATGTTTAACTCTAGAAAGCTTTAAAGACTAAGCATCTGATTTACATCAAGAGACCAGGGTTTTTTTTAAATAAATTTCTAACAAATACAAACCACACATGGTCAAGCCATCGTCACTTTGGCGCCAGAAATAAAATCTCCCAGCGTGGAACAAGACACCCCCCCAAATGAATCCCCCCACCCTACGGACTTTCCCATAGCCACCCCGTTGTTTTAACAAACAAACTCTGTCTGTTTTTGAAACCACAAACACACCTGTCGAAGCCTCTCTGTACCCCCACCGCTCAACCACATACATACACACACACACACACAGTCTTTAATTATCTGGTTACAACCACAAACCACAGCTGCACAGAAAAAAGCTCATTCTGAAACATATACAACTTTTTAATATATGTTGTTAGGGTGGCACACAGGTTACATGGTATAAACTGTTATTTGTATCCCGGAATGTAGAAACACTCTTTCGATCAGCTCTGCCACCCGCGCCCAGAGCAAACAATCCAAACCACACCCAATGCGCGGGATGGCCAGTTTAGTGATGTTACGAGAGATGCATTCCACCTTCATAGCTTTCAGACTTGCGCAGAGCGTTGCGTATGTTGGTTTATCGGTGGCGATCGGTTTTGTCACCAGATAGAAAATGGTCCGCGGCCCACGTTCCAGAACTCCCACATCGCCAGGCGACAACCGCGCCATTTGGAGTTCACGCACGCCTCCGTAACGGTTTTTAAAGTCTAAAGCTATACCTGCTCCCATACGAATATCTGCACTTATACAGTGTCCCAGACCGCTGGTCTCTGGTGATGAGAACAGATCACCTGTGATGTATCTCAGAGACATTGTAACCGTGGTTTTGTTTTGCACATAGAAAACAACAACTCTCTAACCCTTTATTAGCTGACTAAGGCCTCACGTCATAAAGCCCTCCCCAACACAGCTTGGTACATGAAACCCAGCCACGCTGAGACATCAACCCTTGGAACACCTGGCGGATCCATCACGTCACACACACACACGCTGACGCTGCGTCTGTAAGCTCTCCACCCCCCAACCTCCCCCCTCCCTCTTTCTTGGTTCACACGTTCATGGTGGTCATCGGACATCTCCAAAGTACACCTGGAGGCCATCAATCATACAAAGGTCACAAAGGTTGTAATAAAGCGCACCCTAATAACTACTGGGAGCCCCAATCGGGTGCGGCATTTGGCGGTACAATTAAAAACATATTTGGCTAAGAATAGCAGCCATCCCATTATCTGTCCATATTTAGCAGTGATTAGGGGCTGACTAATCAGAGAAAAACAAGAAAAAATCTGAAACAAGTTTAAAAAAGAAAAGAAAAAAGAACTCAGATATCAGTCTGTGTAAAACAACATACTCATTTCACAACATACTCAACACAACATTTCTTTTTTTGAATGAAAAAGTAACCACCACAAGTTCAATTCATTACACATCAAAAAGGCAGTCCATTGCCACAGGGAATGAAATGTGAAATGTGATGAGACATAGTGACTTTATTTACCCTGTATTCTTGGCTGCTGGAATGTTTCTATTAACCTTTACTTGAATGAGATTATGTTCAGATATGGATAATGAACTATAGCATTGATTATTAACTTCGACTCAGTTCAGAATCAGATGTTAGTTATTTCCTTCATAAAAACAGTTTGGCGACTTCAGCAATCACCAAAATGAATGACAGTTGTGATTGCATTGGAAAAAGTAAAGTAAAGTCAAAGACAAGGATGAATGTTACTGAATCAGTATGTGTTCATAATCAGGGCTTGGTTTGGTCTGATTTCTGCACAATATACAGAAGCACAACTACTTTTTGACAGAATAAATCATATGGATCGTAAATGGTATTATAGACATTATCACTGATAAACAATAAAGCACACTTTTATGATTTCAACCTTCTTAAATGCACTGAAACAGAGAGATGAAAAAAAAATAGGTACACAAGGAAAACTGAAGCTTGCAGCCTCTTATATAAGTATTTTGTTCAGTAATGAGCAAAAGAGACAAGTGATTTGCATGTTTGGGTTCCACCGCACAGTAAGATGAATAAAAACATTCACTTTTTAAGGTCTATCACAGTGTGCTTAGAAAGGTTAACAATGTGCTGGTCTTATAAGTTATCATTATCATCAGACAGTGGTATCCAACCATACATTCAAAGGTCTAAGATTTGATACAAATATTGGCAAAGGAAAGGCAATGTAAGTGATAACACCCGCCACAAACACCAAATAAAATGAATGGCGTATAGTGGAAATCATTTGGCTGACGTGAAATGACTGATTTAGGAGATTGAGTAATTCCCGTAAAACACATTCCAATACTGCGTCATGGTAAAACAACTTTTTTAGAGTGTTATTATAAAATGAGTGTGAGAGCGTCCGATGTATTAATGACACGTGAATGGAAACGGAAAATTGAAATCACTACAAGCCTGTGTTTGGGTTGTGGTGCTGAAGACCTGGTCATGGTTACAATGGGGATCCAACAAGGACCCAATATCGATGTTTCCATCCTGTCTGACAGTGGCCAGCCTGCCAGACACAGACAGCCATGTATACACCAAGAGCTATCAAAAAAAGCCCGCAAGACTTCCATCCTCTCATAAATACTTTCTTGACAGATGGTACATATCCGTTATTTTTGCACATATTTGTATGGCAGCCAGATAAAGTAAAGCGACCAGACTATTCCATGGCATGAGAAGTGGTCAAGTTGCTCCCGCTCTTGATAACTTCTCGTAACATGCTCTTTATATACCGAGTTCCCTTGAATGCCTTATAAATTGATCTGATGAAGTGCGTCTGGCAAATAAATAAAATATTCACAGAGGAAGTTATTGTTTGCTGAAACGAGTGTGGAACAGTTTTAAATACAACATTCATCCTTTCAGTGACAGAACTTGACAGAACAGAACCAACTTTGGTTAGCTTTGATTCCCTTTGCTGGGGCTACTGGAACCACTGGTAGCCAGATAGCTCTAGACAGCTGGCCCCTCATCTGGGGCTCACTCCTTTGATTGTACACCTGATGTGCTTTCCAGCTTCCTGCTAGTTAGCATTTAGACCCCCGCAACAAGCATAAAATGACTGCATTTATAGGATTTCATGAAGAACAAAATGATTATTTCAACAGATCTTTGAAATAAGGCAAAGTTGTCCAGATTTATATAATTTAGATTTCATGCATGTCCATGTCTTTACTTTCATGCCCTGTATTTAATTGTCCTCCACCTTTCCTTTTTGAATCAGGATTTTTTCTGTTGCCAGGGAGGCGTTTTTCCTCTGTCCTTTTCCATCAGATTTTAAATGTTCGATATTGATGTTTATGATCACATCTTGTCAAAACTCACATTTCTTCCATTTTGCTGTGTCGCGCATCTTTCTGGCTTTGAAGTAGGGACAACAGGATATTAATCCAAAATGCATGAATAAATAACAACCACACAGGTATAAACAAAATAGGTCTTACCATATTGGTTAGTGATATTTGTGTGTGTGTGTGTGTGTGTGTGTGGACGCATGTGTGTGTTAGTTTGTGTGCACTAGTTTCTGACCTGCACAAGAAAAGTGAACTTTTCTCCTGTATTTCCACTCTCCCCTCTCCTCTTCCAGGGATTTGAAGATAACATGGGTTTGCAAAGAGATTCCCACCCTCTGGGCTCCATCCAGGAATCCCCAAGCAGTCCTACAGGAAACGAGCGCACGTTCTGCTCAATTAATAAACAATAGTGCCTCCTTTTTTCTCCTGCTCAAAAATGAGTCGCCATGGTAACGGCTCTACTTATCAGAGCTTGTTTGCCAGCATCTCGTTCCGCAAAGTAAATACCAATAAAATCATTGCAAAGAGAATAGGAATCAAAGTGGACCCTAAATTTAAGCATAAAATTACACAAATTGAAAATGTACAGAGCCTATTATTCACCTATTGCTTTTCCATATGGGTTTTCATTTTAAAAGGTCCAGCACCTTTTAAACATTTTAATCTTCAGTATATAACTCAGTTACATAATATATGTCTGACTACGGTAGACCACAACTCCCAACACTTACATTTTCTAAAGTAAATCACAGTGCACTGGATTATGGCCTTAATTGCTTCAGCAGGCTTCCCGTGCTTTGCATAATAAAATGTTTAATCATGTCTAAATCTGAGGGCTCTTAAACTCGTATTGCTTCATTGGTCATGAAGAGAGACATTTCTTTTGCAAGAGACCCAAGGAGCATTCTTCCATTCTCAACTATTTTCAGTGCTCCCTTGGGACCACCAAACCAACATCAAGAGCAGCCCTCTGCAGTCCACCTCAAACCAAAACTAAACAAATCCCTGTTGCTTTTGCTAGGGGTGATACGTCCCTCAATCAGCACTGCAGCTGTTCGACATGAAGATGAAATGAAACCTTTGAAGAAGAATATAGTCCACTGGACATGCCGCAGGTTTTATTTTCCATTTGCTATCTACTTGAAAAGGTCATGGCCTGCAGCCGAATTCCAGCAACAGCGATGATTTCAGGGAGCTCAAACGTTCGGAAGCACTGCTATCGGACTTGGTGGTTTATCAGGGCGAGGTTGTGTAGCCGGTGCGTTGTTGACACTGATGATATGGGGACACTGTTTATTTGTTTCTTGAATCTCCATGGAGACATCAGAACAGAACAGGTCGACCTTCAAAGAATATGACCTTCAGAGAATATGAAGTCAGCATCTCCAAATGAGCTAAGCTTCTTCTTACTTGTTCCTTCTTCCCTTGGTATTTGAACAATTTCCTTGACATTTTCTGGTTGGTCTGTTCCAAGTTTTATCTGTGTATTATCTTATTTTCATAACACTTCAAATCGTCAAGCAATTCTGAAAATGCATTACAAAACACACATCCTCGTTCAAAGCTCTTGACACGTCCTGCAGCCAGTGCCCAGAAAGCACTTCATGGTAATAGAAACATTCATCAGGGAAAGTAAACATACATGAGTCTCACTGCCATGCAAGCAGCATCAGTTTGAGTATGCAAAAATTAAAAAGCCAAAAAGCATTTTGACTGCCGTATTGAGTTCTTCTCACATTCCAGAGGCTTTTGGTTGGCTCTTCTTTTAAAAAGTTGCTTCACAGTTTGAACCGTTCCCATGGGTGCCTACTGCCCAAAGCCTGCAGCCTCATCTTTTTACTCCATATTTGTTTGATTTCTGATGAGACAATAAAAACAGTTTTGCATTCATTTCCATAATCGAATCACAGGAAGCTGAATGAAACATGTTTCAGTTCAAATGTACCCAATAAATGAATAGAGTTGTTGCCTCTTCTCAAACAAAAAGGACATTGGAAAATTCAGTTATGTTGCACATCAGAAATGGCATAAGATATGATAAGATATGGTGCACATGGTTAAAGCATATATGTGGGCTTAATGTGTATGTCTAATTAAGGCCACCCTTCAACACAAATAAATGCAGCTTTTTTACGTATAAAAACAGCAAATTGTGTCTCATGATTGTTGAAACAAGTTCTGCTAACTACAGGGGCCCGGGGGTAAGAGGCCATATCTCTATGGTGCAGGATCAAAGCAATGCGCTCCTCAGAGGGACTTCACTGGTATTATGTTGTTAATCCTGTTGATATCTAAACAAACAAGACCTTCCCACCTCACAGAGTAAACCCAATGCTCCGAATCTACCATTTAACAAAAGCAATTCCATTCATAATTCTGCTTGACTTGGCACAGGAAGTGAGGGTCAAACCTCCGTGAAAAAGTATTATTTTAAGTCTGTCGTACAGCTATTGACAGAGAGATAAAAGTGTGTGAAACATGCAGAGGACCAAGATGAAGGGATCCCTGTTGTTATGGCAACAGTCACTCATACCAGCAACTCCAAAAACTCCGATTTGCAAGGACAACAGAGTCATCACAAGGTGTTTAAATGACACCAGGTGTTCTTCTCAGGAAAAGGTATCGAAGCCAGGAGAAAACTCTGATTGGATTTTTATAATAATATGCATGTGCAAAAGCTCATCCATTTGTGCTTTATTACATCCAAGTCAAAACCGTTTTCATGAGTTTCATTTTATCATATTTTGATAGCATTTGATTATGTTGTTTCTGGGATATTATAATAATTGTAATAAAGTGGACAAGATATATTCTGGTTTTAAAGAAACCTGGATAAGAGCATCTGCTAAATTCCAAAAATGTTAATGTACATTTTACATTGACATTTTAAACATTTAGCAGACGCTCTTAGAAGATGTGCATTAATACAGTATGTGGTATGATCACTCATTGTTTGCGCAAGAGATCAGTGCAGTAATACAGTGATAGACATCATTGTTGGCAGCTACATACTATACCTGTCACACCGGGAAGGAAGAGGTTAGTATATATATATATATATTTTGTAGAGGAAGATTTAAACAAGTATACATATACAAAAAGCAGTAATAAACATGTAGGCAGTGGCGATGACAATTGGCTAGATGTACAGAATTCAGTGGTAGTGGAGTCTGAAGAGGTGGGTTTTGAGTCTCTTGTGGAAGATTGCCGGTGATTTCCCGGTCATGACCGAGTGCGGAAGATCATTCCACCATCAAGGGGTCAGGACAGAGAAGAGGCGAGACTGCGAGGAGCAGGTGCCAGGCGCCCAGAGGGATGGTACAGTCAGTTTGCCAGAGGAGGCGGAGCGGAGGGGTCTGGCTGGGGTGTAGGGTGTGATGATCTGGAGATAAGGGGGAGCAGTTCCTCTAGCCACTTGATAAGCTAGCACCAGTGATTTGAATTGAATGCGTAATGCGATGGGGAGCCAGTGCAGAGGGGACAGTAGAGGGGTGACGTGCGTGAACTTGGGTTGATTGAACACTAGACATGCGACAGCATTCTGGACCAGTTGCAGTGGCTTGATGGCACATGTAATGTAAATGGTTAGTCTCATAGACAAGTAGAGTCCAGTGAAGATAACTTTGATTACATCAGTCGGTGGGGGTGGTAGTTCTCTTGTTTTGATAAAAGTGGTGGCGAATGGAAATGCAATGCATTAAACTGGTAAAGATTATGGTGAATAAATGAAAGTGCAAGGCAATGTGATAAAATCTTAAATTATTTAATTATATGGTTGTGTGCTTTTATTTAATTGACGAGATATTATTTAATTCAGTGCTAAATTTGTAAAATCATTCGTTAATTAATCAATTCATTATTTGATTAAATAGCATTTTAATCAATTAAACAATCAAATTATTTTTTGTCACTTCCAGCCCTCATATTTTCAACCATAAAGCATTAAAATCTAAATCTGATTTTTAACAGTAACCTTTTGCCCAGACTTCCAGTAAATGTGCTGTTAACAGGCCTAAGGTGGCTCAATGTGCTTGGTTGAGTGAATGTGGGTTAAAGTTCATTTTGGAGGGTCCGTTCTCCAGCCATTTCTCACATTCCCTACAGTATGGGAGATAACATGCGTTGTAAAGGGTGAGGTCTCGCCTGACTAATACCTGCAACTGGGCTACAAAAACACTCAGGTAGTATGGAGGTTGTTCTGCGGAAGTTGGGGGGGTTGCTGCTGTCTGAAATCTGGAGTGATGTGTTGACTTTGGAATTTATAGAAGCCCTTGACAGTAGTATATTTAATTATGATAGTTTTTCCTTGTCAAAAACAGCACTCGTATATGGTTCCACCACACTCAAGCCCTTCCGCATGATTGAGTTTTACAAGTAATTAACTCATTTTATTGAGAATACCTCAGCTGAGAAGCAGTATGTTTTCTACAGTGGAATTATTTTTACCGGGCAACACAGCTTAGGCCTTTCTAAGATATGCGGCTGCACATGCACCGTGGGCCATTTATGTTCAAATGTAGTAAAAGTCAAAACGCGGATGAAAAATAAGTTATCCCACGTAACGATGAAGAAATGATATGACCATTGGATATCCCATTGCATCAACTATAGTAGGATCTAGGCCTAGCATATCTATGTTGGACCTTTCTTGTTTGCTTATTGCACAAACCACAAGAGATGTACTATGAACTCAGGCTCTCTTCTGATATTTTTTGTGAGAAAGAAAACCACATCATTACGAATACAGTGACATGACACTATTACCCCCACAACCTTGGAGAAAAATAATTTAAATTCTGGGCAAAAGCTTGAATACATTTTCCAGACAGTACAAGAGTTGACAGAAATAATCTCTTAACTGCTCTCTGTACTGTTTGACAGGGCCCTATTTTTCTCATGGATGCTGCTGGGAGTCATATATGGCAAAGGACTCTGTAGAATGTTAATCAGCAACAGCAAGTTCCAAGACCCAAACAGCAAGTTCCTCAACTTATCTCGAACTCATGCGTCACTTTTTGAGCTGCGGTCCAACAATTAACCATACTGGATCCGTTAGCAGGAAGTTCTTTGATAGTCATGATCTACACTTCCTTTCAATGTCATGTCAGCAAGTTCTGCAGTGGTGCTGATTAAACTCTCAGTATCAAAAATATACATCCTCTGTGCAAGAACTGCATTTTTTTTTCACGGGGGAAGTGAGTTTGCATAATTAAGTTGGCGAAGACAATCGCCACAATGTATATGATTATGTCTTCACGATACATGCTATCACTAAGCCACACTGACCACCATGACACCAGAACAAGCACATGTTTGTTTAAGGACAAAAGCACTGTGAGGGGCATTGTTTTGTTTTTACTGCACAGTTTATTTAATTTCAGCCTCTTAATTTTCCACAGAGATGTGGTTCTTACACGGTTGTGCAGTAGAGAGGCACATATGCTCTGGCACCTGTGGAAATTCCAAAAGCATCGCACTGTCCAATACAGCATTTTTCTCTGACTAAAAAACACATGTCTTAATTAGTGAACATTGAGTAGCCTTCATTATAAAAGACTATAGCTATTGCCATTTTATTCCCGACTACAGGACAAACGTGGAACTCTGTCCTATCCCAACTCGATTACGGGAAAAATGCCTCCGACTGTAGATCAGAGAGGCACATTGTGTCCATGTGATGAGCCCTGTGAAAAAAAGTTCCGCTGCTTGCCTGGAAGGATCAAAATTATGGGAAGAATATAAAGGTAGCGTGCTTTAGAAAAAATAATGATTACGGTAATAAACCTGCTGTCATTAATTAGGGCTTTTGGGATGAGCACGACAGATTCTGTTCATCAGTTTCCAAGAGCAGGGCCTTGAAAAGGTTAGAGATGCCGGTTTCTTAACAACCCAGCGGCCACAATTTTAGATGTGCCAGCTCCTTTCGAGAATAAATAAATCTGCCCGATTTTGTTACAAATGTCCACTGCAGCACCAGCATACAAACTCAATAGCATTGTCAGAAAGCCCAATGTACATTATACAGCACTTGGAGTAAGTGTAAAGATCCATTAAAGATCCATGAAAGATAATACATAACAGTGAGTTTAGCCTTCAAGGACAAGCTACTGAAATTAACATTCTTGAAAAACAAGCAAACTTAATTTTTGATTCCTTGAAAATAAAATGTGAAAAATGCCAAAAGGGGTGAATACATTTTATACCCACTGTATATGTGTATATATATACACACACACACACACACACACACACACACACACACACACACACACACACACACACACACACGTAGTAACCAAAAAGGTTTTAACACAAATATGATACGACAATGGTATCCTGATCTGTAGAGTTCTTGACGAACTGTTCTTGATGAAACTGCTGGTCGAGAGATTTAAATTAGCAGTCAATTGATTTAGAGTTACCCCCCTTTTCAGCCTTGCTCCACAAACTAATGCACGGACATCATGATCCAGGAGTATGCGCTTCCCACCACAGTTGCCCTTTGTTGAGATCTTGTCTTCAAGCCATATTACCCATACTTACAGACAACTAGGCCTGCCCAGAATTTTGTACATGACCTCAGCATGCTGGGATTTTAATTGCTTAACTGACGCAGGAACAGGTGTACCTAATAAAGTGGCCACTGAGTGTATATATATATATATGTATATATGTAGAGAGAGAGAGAGAGATAAGGGGACACAAATGTTATTTTATATTTTGATAATGTGTTGGTTGGCACTTTTATATATCTCAGATTTTTAGGAGAACTAAATATAAACTGCGGATTGCCTTACACAAGACCTTATTGAATGTGTGGTGTTAAAGTTGAATTGGTCCCTCGACATTGACGCTCAGTGGGGTCCAGGCACTTCTGCTCCAGAGGACAGCTCAATTCAATGGACATTTTTTTTCTTAGTCCTCGTTGTGGCCTGCTTCCCCAGAGGTGTACCTTATGGTACGTGCCTAAAATTGACTCTGCAGCTGGACATAACAACCCTTGCTAGAATGCTCCATAAGGCAGGCCAATTTACTTTATGATTAAGATTAGGAATGTCTGTAGCCACACAGAACATTTTTGCAAAGGATTGTTGTTCCCATTATGTGTTTTAGTCAAGCACCGTTAATCTTTATGATTCTGGATACGGCATCACACCTTCCTGACCCCCTCTGCGCACTGGGCAGCGACGGATTCGATGCACTAACTCAAGTGAGCCAGCCGATTGTCTGACCTCCATGTGGAAGAATGCATTTCCTGTAGACGTGGGAGGTCGCCCCGATGTCGCAAGTTGATTTGTGCCCCCTGTTACCACAGCGGTATTCCTTGCACTTCCGCACGAACGCAATCCCCCAACTTAGGTCCTGCCCCAGTTCCAGAATTTCATTTCCAGCTCTGACAGTTGTTTCTAATCACAAGTGAGCCCACTAAACTTCTGAAATGTGGCATGTATATGTAATAGAGGGGCTTTTAAAAGCCTGGCTTTCTGATGTCACAGAATGAGTAATGCTTCCATCGCGTGCCCCAGTTACACGGTGGTTGGGTGATGGTTGGCTGTGGTCAGGGTTATCCCAGTGAGGCTTCTCAGCACACTGCCGGGGTTCCATGTTACTTCACCACAGTGGATGGAGGCAAAGGCAGAAAATTGGCACCGTCTCCCATTTGGTATCTATCCAAAGGACATGAGTGAAGGTGTGGTTAATCATTGCTGCTGGCGTGTTTGTCTACCAGGCCACACAGAAGACCAGAGCACAGATCCTCCAACCCCACCCCACTTCCCTGGGGTATGCAGCAGAGGGTTGGGGGAACTGCCACTAATAATAGTACATGCAAATAAGGAAACACCACAGAGACCTGAGGCACTCACACAAAGGATAATAAGGAGAGACGAGGGACTCCCAAGTGGCTTATTTAGCAAAAAACACTTACTCCAATCACAGATTGAGCCTTATGGCTCAGACATCACCACTTTCAGTTGTCAGTCATTAGCTGATCATGGCCAGGGATCTGCAGCAGTGTGATACAATTGGTTTTATCCCACTGGGGGTAGGGTGGGGTTCCTTCCTTCCGCGTGGGTGCACAAGGAGTCGAAGGGGACATGGGCGTAATTTGTGATTACAACATTGGGGTGAAAAAGGGTGTGTAATGGCCTTCGCAAATACAGGCTGCCTATTGTCCTCATACAGTCTAGCAGCATTGGCAAGTTATTGACTACATTATGAGATTCCGACAACACAAATGAGTAAAAGTTGTTTTATTTGTCAGAGTTGATCTCTCTGGTTGCTATGATTTCCACCCGAATGCATTTTTTTTATAGACTTTTACTGACTCATTGCATTTTTTGTACTTTTTTAAAAACAAGGGATTTACAAAAAATCCAGATTGTTGCTGGAAATGAGTCCCACGTGAAAATAAGTAAGTATCTGTGGGTGTACGCTGTCTATTATGGGTTGAATCATCTGTATTACGAGAAGAGAGGACATTGGTAGCAGCACCAGAATGGGTCTGTGCATTTTTTCATTGAAACTCAATGCTTCTATAAAGAGCTCCATAAAAAATGGAAGCGTTTAAACTCAGAGGGGAACGGGAAGCATGCCTCCCCGAGGACCCATGTCTAGGCCCGCAATGCGGGTTTGACAGAACTAGAACTTCTGCATCAGCGCATTGCGATGATGTAATGGGAATGATGGATGTTGGCTTGCCTCAGACACTGTGGATGTATATACCATTCATGGGTATGCTGTGTCTAGGGGACAGCAGGCAGGACAGGTAGGTGGGTTATTTTTTGCCATATATCAAAAACAGCCCCAGTGCAAATGAACTGAAACTCAAAGGGCCAAAGCCTTTCAGACCCCATTATTTAGGCCAAGTCTCACAATCCCCCCAACCCCCACATAATCATGACAGGCTCGCAATGACCGAAAGCCTACAGATATACTGCAGTATAATACATAAAATTGCAAGTGTATATAAGAAGATGAACCAATCTTTGTTTGTGATGGCTCGTCAATCCGCAACGTCGTCCGTGAAATGCAGTTTCCATCAGCAATTCAGTAGATATCACTGATTCCCAAAGAAAACGAATAGTGTTTACTACAGACTCTGAAGAATAATGATACAGTTAAACAGTGTGTTCTTGGCATTCCATTGCATTTAGCATGTGTACCCTGTTCGGCCAATGGCTCTGTTTAGTGTTTATACACGTCACACGCTGCAGCTTGTCTCTACTTACTTCCTTATTATTTAAGCCATTTATACTTTAATCCATCCTCTGGGTCTTTCTGATCCTCTCTTGTTTGTTCTAACAACACGCATTTTATAAATCCATCAATGGCATGAACACATTGATTTTCAGTGGTGGACAGTAACAAAGTACATTTACTTTACTTAAGTTCATTACTGTACTTAAGTACATTTTTCAAGTATCTGTGCTTACTTAAGTATTTCCATTTTTGCTTTTATTTTTACTTTCCCTCCCCTACATTTCAAAGGCAAATGGGGTTAAATGTAGGACTTTTCAATTTTACTGTGGTAATATTTTATCAGGGTATCTTTACTTTGACTCAAGTAAAAGGTTTCTGTACTTTGTCCACCACTGTTGATTTTACACAACAAAAAGGCCACATTTTGATGGCCAAATGGGGAAATTACTGTGTATATCCCTAGATTAATTGTCATGTTTCAAAGTAATCCCAATCGAACTGGATGAAAATGTGTTGCCTCGCCAAACATTTGACACATAAACTCCTGTCATTTATAATAGATATTTGTTTTTGTTAGGAAAGAAAAATGTCTGTTGAAAAAATGTAAAAAGCAGAATCCTGTCCCAGACTTGAGCACACCCCAAGGGATTTGGAATGGAGGAAATTTTAACATTTGCTCTCAAAGAGCTTTACATTGATAAATGAATTCGCAAGCGCAGACAAGAACGGAGAAACAACGTAGAAACCACAAGAGAGTCAAAACACTTGAGAGATCACCATGGTCTTTGGGTGAGATGTGTCAAATGTGTCCCTCGTGAGGAGATCATTCATCAGCCTGTTACATAATAAATTACTTTGCAGACGCCCCTCTCAAGACTGGCTTACAGAGCATTAGTGGATATACATATATAAAATAAAACCAGAAATACATATTTAAAACTGGAGTGCATAGAACTGTATTACAATTGACAATTACAGTAGAACCACAGAGACATGAACCTCAGAGTTACGGACTGACCGGACAGTTGAACGCAGTATGAGCCCGGAAGTAGCATACAGAATTGTGCACTATCAACATCACCATCTGCAAAAAGGTATTATGAAAGCAATGCTAATGGTAAGCTAATCTTATCACTTTCATTATGTTGTTTTATGAGACCTGAAAACAATTGTTTAAAAGACCAGTCAATACATTAAAAATACAAAAATCCAATTGAACATTGTAGCAGATATTGTAGCATATCGATAAAACGTTCTACTCTTCATTCAGGATCTGATTCAGAGTCGCAACAGAGAGGGTGAGATTGGTTCAAGACATAGGCAATAAGCCCAGTGATTGGTTCATTGTAAATCAGCAACACATCACATTGTTGTGGAAACCAATGGAGAGAAACAACTGTAGCACAGACCTTTATCATTTATGTAAGTTAATCTCAGACAGTAAATAAGTACGTTAGGCTACTATTAAACATGTAGGGTATTGTGCTTTGAAAATCAAGTGGACATGGCTAACAGAATGTCAAATCAACTGCAGAATCAATCTTTTGATTGAAAAAACTGTTATTTTTCAGAACATAGCCTATGCACCAAAAGGTTAAATTTGTGTATTTTGACATCACTTTCAAAGATCTGAATTCCAAAAGACCTCCATTCCTGATATATTTGCATCTCTGCATTCTACTGTACTAAACAATTACCACACCAATAACCACATTTCTAGAAAACAAATCCAAATCAACTCAAAGGGGACGTTTACAGAAAATATATTTTCTTTGCTACAGTCACAATCCAAAAAGTAAATTCAGAATATGACAGCGAGCACTTTACTGTTCTATAGGTTATTGGATGGACCACAGATTAAAATATAGCTCTTTGTTGTGGGGCCATGGCGGTCAGGGACAGAACAATAGTCATCAGTAATTGAACTGTACAGGTACCTCAGAGTGTAGGGTGGGATGAGGCATTGAAAGTGTGGTCAATGTGACTGAGGGCACAATACACAAACATTTTAAGAGACCATGGCATCGCTCACACAGGCCTAAATGCAGCTGTGATCTCCCCTTTTTGCTCTTAGTATGTTCGGGTTCAGATAGGTTCATGCACAGTATGGTATGCTAATGCATTAACTTATGTATATATATATTTATGCCATTTAGCAGACGCTTTCATCCAAAGCAACTTACAGTAGTGAATGCATACATTTTTCATTATATGTGGTCCCAGTGGGAATTGAACCCACAACCTAAGGGTTGCCAATGCCATGCTCTACCAACTGAGACACAGGGAACCACATTGTGCATGCGACTGGGAAACTGCATAGTGGACAACTATTTATGCATAGGTTGTGAACAAGGAAGACTATGAAAACTATCTTCCACAAGTCAGTTAACTCATGCTTAGTTGTTGGAAGTGGAAAGTGCTATCCCATAAATTCTTGATTGGGTTCAGATCTGGTGGCTGAGAAGGTCATCGCATATGAATAATGTCAGTGTCATGCTCCTCAAACTATTGGGTGACTATTTCTGCTTTGTGGATGGGGGCATTGCGATCTGGAAAAACACCCCTCTCAAATGCTTTACCATGGGGTGAAGATGATCACTCAGCAACATTAAATAACGATTGACATCGACCTCACCTTCCATGCCGGGAAAATGTGGCTCACAGCATTACAGAACCACCAGAACCCTTAACTGTAGGAACACTGGTGTGTTTACACCTTCCTGTCAAGGCCTACAAATGGCCATGTGAAGTAGACAGTTGTATAATCAGGAATCAAGTGTCAGCATCTACAAATGTGTCACCTATGAGACTCATGAGGCACTTTATAGGTACTTAAAATGTAAAATAAAGACAAAACAATTTACGTCCTACTAATATGATGTTTTGATGATGCATGTGCTACCCCAAGGGGTTGTGGACTTCCTTATTCTCTACACATACAGCAAACTGAGACTAAGGCAGTTTACAATAAAGACTTTGCCAAGAAAAGGGAGCTGAAAGAGAAGCCTGTCTAGTCTTATCTGTCCAGCTTGTTCTTTCTGTTGAATGTCCTTGGATAACTCCCCTCGTCTGAGATGTAACCTCTGTATTTCAGCATGTCACAGGCAATGTCTATCGTTACCCCAGTAACCACATCAACAGCCACCCCACAGAAAGAGCCACATGTGTCAACAAAGAGCCACAGAAGCTTCCAATGTGTATATATTGGCTTGTATTTGTCTGCACTTTGATGACAAATAGAAAACAAACCACTTGTACACATTTCTGAAAACATTCAAATAGTGTGTTGATGCAAATACAAGGCTTACAATCTGTGACTAAGACTTTAAAGGAAGCGACATTTTAACTTAGGTGCTTAGAGGCATGTGGAGGACACTTTACTAGAATTCTAAATTCCTGTTTCTTTGTGCCCATACTTGAATATAAGCACGGGCAGAGTTCAACATGTAGTTTCTGATTTCCATGTTCTAGTCTGACAGAGTACATCCCAATGGGAGACAACAGTTGATGTCATATAACATTTCCAGATCACATTTTCCTTGCAGTTGTGGCAGATATAGGTCATGTGTATTGAGCCTCGAATGCTATTCCCCTTCTTGGAAAAGGCACAGGTTATAATGTTGCACACACACACACACACACACACACACACACACACACACACACACACACAGAATGAAGGGACCGGCAGTTTGGTAAGGGCATTCATCAAAACATTAAAATTTTCAAACAGAATGCTATAGCAATGGCTTCATAGTGATTAAATGGCACCTGCAATTGAATACAATAGTATAAGCCATTTAGCAGATGCTTTTATCCAAAGCAACTTACAGTAGTGAATGCATCAATTTTTCAGTATACATGGCCCCAATGGGAATCAAACCCGCAACCTAAGCGCTGTCAGCACCATGCTCTACCTACTGAGCCACACAGAACCACCAAAGGAAACCCTTCAAAGGCCTAAATCATCAGCACATCGTGGTATGTAGGCAACGTCACTTGTACTCCAGTGTTAACAAAAGAAGGAAAACAACTTACAGCCATGTGGAAATACTTCCTCTTCTCTCAGCTGAATATTCCCATTTGACGTCATATAATTTCCATACACTACTGAGGATTATGGTATTCTGTTCCTCTCTCGCTGTAGTCCCTGAATGGAACTAGAAATGGGGCCCTAATAAAAACGCAAACCACTGTGTAACCTGTATAACACTTCTCACTTTTTTTTATATTTGGAAACAAAAAGGAAACATGACCACAAATATGTAGGCTTTGCAAAGCTGGGATTGGAGTCTGGCCCTCCATGCGTCTCTTGGTAACTACCCATTGACTCAGCTGTTATAATGAATGGCCATTCTGTTTGTGGGGGAGCTCAACCATCTGTGACATTTCCGCTTTGACAATCCGGCCACAGTACGTAGTTTCTGTGGAAAGGCTATTGTCTTACCACCCTGATGATTATGAGAATGTACGTGGGAAATGCATTAGTTCTGTTAGAGACAAGGGGGTCAGTGGGATGACTGATTCCCAATGAATTCATGAAGGGCAAGCTTGCTGATAGGCCATAGATTTCAGCAATGAATCATGGGGCATAGATCTTAATGACAATGATCAGAGAATATGAGTGTTGTATCCATCTCAGAGATAAGAATGACTCAACATCATGATGTTAGTCATATAATAGCTAATTCTGATCAAACAATAAATCTTCTCAAATCCCTGCAGAAGGATGCCAGCCTACATTTGCTGGGCGTCTCCAATGCGTGATCACGTTTTTCCACTGACGCACACTGTGGATCAGGGTCCATCGGGAGGCCGTCTATATATGGCGCATCCGTTATCACTGACCTCACCGATAATGTTCTCGCTACTGCGCCCCACATTTCTGTGCAGGTCCGGACTGATCCCGGGCTCTCAGCAGGATGGTAAAACCCAATGCAGGTATGAACCCAAGGGCAGTTTGAGAAGTGACGCCGAAACTCTGCAGCTTGAATCCCACCCAAAGAATACTGCAGGACAAGGGAGGCATTATGACAGCCATCGTGTTGAGTGATTGAAATGGAATCAATGCGCTCCCTGTAGGTCCTGTTGCCACCTGTGCCGAGGGCACATGGAGAAATGTCTCCTGAGATATTTTCATATTACATGAAACAATGCAGAGAATGTGGGCAGCATGACTGACCTTTCAATGTCCTAAAATGATATGGCTGACAGATTTGTATCATTTATATTTCGTATTTCTTGAGATTGTATGCATTTTTGGCCAAATGTAACACATAGCAAGAGTGAAAACTTTAGAAAAATCACAAGTGCTATGCTGATCAATACAAAGGACATAATATTCTTGAGAAGCGCATTAAATACATCATATAATGTCATAGTATGGCATACCATGGAACAACTAGTTATTTATAGAGACATACAGGCAATAAAAAGCCAAACTATAGCTCTTGTGATGCCATCAGTAGCCTGAAACAATTGAGCCTCTCATGCTGAAG
This sequence comes from Aldrovandia affinis, assembly GCA_029706075.1. NCBI lineage: Eukaryota > Metazoa > Chordata > Actinopteri > Notacanthiformes > Halosauridae > Aldrovandia > Aldrovandia affinis. The sequence continues at coordinate 1,052,250 of JAINUG010000085.1, read as the reverse complement.
GAAATGCTGATACAACTGGAATCTACTGTATATGACAATGCATTGTCTCTGTGACATCGTAGGCCATTGACCTGGCCTTTAAGCACAGATGAACAGTCCAGGGAGTGAATGAATCACTTCCATGTTTCCTTTACCCTTCCCTTTTCAACTTTTTACCGTAAAAGGGATTTTACCTGTCCCATACAGAGATTTTATTATGTTTACAACCCTGGCAGAAAAGAAATGAAGAAGATATATGATATATTATATATTATACCCTTACATTGATTGCAATAATGCACAGAGCAAGCCAACATATTGTATTTTTCTATTGTAATGCACACTGTGCCGTCACTTTGATTGTTTAGGCAGGAGCACAGGTCTGCGTGATCTGCTCTTGAGCATTGCACACACCTCTGAGCTGTATTAGTCCAAGCAGGTTGTTATATTATACTCAAATAAAAACATTTAAATTGTTGTTGTTTTTATCATTCCAGTGAGAATAATCTTTGATAAAGGTCAAGGAAGTATGACAGTATGAGGCATGCACATCTGCAGCCCACCTATGAAGGCCTCCCCTCTTCTGCAGAAGTAGGAAGGAAATTCAGGCTCTTCGTTTGTGATGTCACAGCTCCATTTTATCACATAAGCACAGAAGTCTCATCACCTTTTCCCTGTCAATTTTGCCATATTCTTGTGCAGCACACAGCAAGGAAGAGGTCGAGCTGCTAGGGTAGTTGAGGATTGAAAATATGAATTAAAAACCACATCACTCAATCCAAAGGCTTCCACTCAAGTACACCTGCACCGTATGGGACATTTCATGATTATTTTCCTTCTATTGCACAGTCTCTCTGATGTACTATAGAAGGAATCCTTCAAATATACTTCTGGCTGACTGGGCCCACTTTGTGTGCAACAATGCTGTAGGAGGAATAAACAATCCGTATGGCCAGCGCATTCTGGGAAAGCAAGTGAGCGGAAGTAAGGATGGTGCTTATCCAGTAGGACCATAAGGTTGGACGGCCACATTATCTGAGCCTGCATGGCAGGAACGGCAACCCCCAACATCTCATCACTCCTTATAGTTGGATAGACACTCCACAATCGCAATGCAGCAGCAAACAGGAACCTGGAAAAAAAACAAGTGCAAATATGAACTGAAAAACAGCACATTTTCCCTGCAGCAGAGAAGCATTCTTGGCTTGAGGAAATGTTGCAAGTAACTAGTTGTGGCAACAAAGATCACTATACTTCAGCCACAGCATTAATTGGTAGAGATCAAGATTATCATTAAGGTGCAATAACATTTATGCAAAGCAAGAGAAAAGTTTGAACCCACTTTTTATGAGCTAGGATTACAAAAAATAATCTTATGAGGATTCTTACTGCACTTTCCAAGGATTTCATGAAGGCTGTTGGGTCATCTAGATTTTCATTGCCTACCCATAGGTTACCAGTGTAAATCATGATGGATATAAGTCCTGTGCAGTTTAATGGGCTTAATGTCTAAAGAATTGTCAGGAAGTGATATTTATCAACAGCTACTGTTCTGCATCCCCGTGCTGCCACAACACACATTCATCATCATTACTGCTTGATGGCCTTCTTGCCTCTATTTTGGCTCCTGCCATTATCATTTCATCCAATGTTTGCGTTATATTATTTCAAAGACATTTGCTGGCTTTATCTGAAGCAATCTGGCAAGTCGACATGGTGCTAATGCATGCGTAGAAACCACAAAAACACTTAATTTGTCACACTATTGGTATACTACCCCACCCAACATTTCATGATAAATAATAAACAGGCTCTTCGTGTCTTTATTTTATTGTTATGGATTCATTTAAAATGGAGATTCTGCTTGAGCCAGGGTGGTTTAACAGTGCATTTTCCGTAATCTGAATGGCCTTTCGTCCAAGGAAATAATCATGTTTGGGATCAAGTAAGCTATGTAACGTGTGTCTGATAGCTTCAGCGTCTCATAGCCTCAGCTTTTCTGTTAATCTGTTAGCCGTTTGGTGTTTTATTTGTTTCTATGCTCCAATGTCACCATGGTAACAATTAATTATTAGGTTGTATTCTAGAAATATTCCTTCTAAGTACAATTGTCAAGACATTTCAGTGGAATGCATTAGCTTTGTATGATATTTCCAGATCAGACCTGATCAGGCCCATTTAAAATATTGACGTGTGACATTTGTCAAAATATTGACAAATAATGTATGTGAGTAATGCAACTCTAACATGTTTGAGCTTGATGACACACGGAAGAAAGTCTATTTTTCCTCATAAATGAAGAAATGGTTGATGATGCATCACATACTGTTCTTTCCTTCATAATGTACTAACACGCTATCTTACATTTGTCACAGAATCAAGTACAAAATACGCTGTTGTGAGGAGTAGCCAAACAATAACATCAATTGTGACAGTGTGCCAAAGTCGAGCGGAAGCAAGTTTGAATGTTTGTGCTTGCCTACATTTTCAGAACCGTCAGTCATTTTCTTCTAGTCAGTTCCACTGTTATTAATGTTGGCTTGAGCATGAAACCTGTGTCAAACATGTCCTGTTGTGAAAATAAAACAACAAAAGCTGGAAAAAGAAAGACAGGCACAGTGAATGCTCAATCTTTGAGAATGGACCTTCTGACATTTTCCACTGGGCTTCATTTGAGTGTTAAGCTGGCATCGAAGAGCATTTCAGTCTTGTTTTTGGTTTATATGACACAGCCATTTTGGCTCAGAAATGTAAATCACAGGCGGTGCAGTGGATAGCACTGTCGCCTCACAGCAAGAAGGTCTCGGGTTCGAATCCAGGCCGGGGGCCTTTCTGTGCGGAGTTTGCATGTTCTCCCCGTGTCCGCGTGGGTTTCCTCCGGGTACTCCGGTTTCCTCCCACAGTCCAAAGACATGCACGTTAGGCTAATTGGAGAGTCTAAATTGCCCGTAGGTATGAGTGTGTGAGTGAATGGTGTGTGTGCCCTGCGATGGATTGGCGACCCGTCCAGGGTGTATTCCTGCCTCTCGCCCGGAACGCATGCTGGGATAGGCTCCAGCACCCCCCCGCAACCCTGACCAGGAATAAGCGGCTTAGATAATGGATGGATGGATGGATGGATGACACAGCCATTTTGGCTCAGCAATGTAAATCACAGGCGGTGTAGTGGATAGCACTGTCGCCTCACAGCAAGAAGGTCTCGGGTTCGAATCCAGGCCGGGGGCCTTTCTGTGTGGAGTTTGCATGTTCTCCCGTGTCCGCGTGGGTTTCCTCCGGGTACTCCGGTTTCCTCCCACAGTCCAAAGACATGCACGTTAGCCTAATTGGAGAGTCTAAATTGCCCGTAGGTATGAGTGTGTGAGTGAATGGTGTGTGTGCCCTGCGATGGATCGGCGACCGGTCCAGGGTTTATTCCTGCCTCTCGCCCCTATGCATGCTGGGATAGGCTCCAGCGACCCTGACCAGGAATAAGCGGCTTAGACAATGTGAGATGAGAATGAGAAATGTAAATCACCATTGTCCATGGATAAACCTTGAAGAACCGGGCCTGTTGCGATACGGGCCAATAGTCATAGGGTTGAAGTAGGCTCGGAACACCCTTTCAACCATCAAATATTCTGAGAATCATTTAAAGCTGGCTCTATGTAAAGTTCACATTTTTCCTGTGAAAAATTCCTTGCACACAATCCAGGCTCCACACAATCCTACCCCTGGTGAGATCTTTAATGCATTTTACTAAGAACCAGGAGGGTAATGGGTGGCTCATTACCAGCACAGGAGGCCTAGAACAGTCCTGATCCCCTGTCAAACAGACTTTAAAGCTGTCAATACACGAGAACACAGAACACCAGGATTTTCCTTTACCTGTGCAGTCACATGAAGGACTACAGAGCCAATGTTAGCCAAGCAGATTAAAGTAGCACCAAGTCTGACACTGTCAAGAGAACATCTTACATAATTTAGCAAATGAATGCATTGATATCTGCAGTATGGGTTTTTTTTATGCCCTGAAGGAGATGTCACTTGCATAGGGCCATCGTGATCATCTTTGTTCTGTGCTGTTTTTATTCCACGTGACAGCACTTTTTTAATGAGAGATATACAGATGGGGCGGCACGGTGGCGCAGTGGATAGCGCTATCGCCTCACAGCAAGAAGGTCTCGGGTTCGAATCCAGGCCGGGGGTCTTTCTGTGCGGAGTTTGCATGTTCTCCCCGTGTCCGCGTGGGTTTCCTCCGGGTACTCCGGTTTCTTCCCACAGTCCAAAGACATGCACGTTAGGCTAATTGGAGAGTCTAAATTGCCCGTAGGTATGAGTGTGTGAGTGAATGGTGTGTGTGCCCTGCGATGGATCGGCGACCTGTCCAGGGTGTATTCCTGCCTCTCGCCCGGAACGCATGCTGGGATAGGCTCCAGCCCCCCCCCCCCGCGACCCTGACCAGGAATAAGCGGCTTAGATAATGGATGGATGGATGGATATACAGATGGTATTATATGAACTCATGGTCCCAGAATGCCTCTGGTCCTGAAGGAGACTTTAGTCTTTATTTGTGCGGCCATGTGGGGTCCCAAGTGAGACTGTGTGGATTTCACAGTGCTTTGAAATACATTTTCTAAACACATAATAAACTTTAGGACACTTGAAATGGAGTGTCTAAATTCCTAGCATTCAGGTCCTCTCTTCTGGCAGTCTCTTTTCCCCAGTTGAGGTAATACAAAACAATCCACCCAATTTCTCAAAGGCTTGGCACGTGGGACTGTTAGGAACATGTGACACTCATCACCGGGGGGGTTGCGGGGAAGGCACTGGGTAGTTCCTCACGCATTGCTGACCAACATGGGATGTCCTGTGTATCCTTATTTACCACTTGTACAAACAGACATGGACAACTGAATCTCTTTATCACAAACTCAGGCGGAGGAAAGGCTTGCAAGGGAAGTGTATCAAAAATAATCAGACTACGACATCAGTCACCAGAATGAAGAAACAACATCACTGCTTCCAATTAATCATTACTCTACAGAAACAGAGATCCAGGACTCATCAGAATGCAAACACATTATGAACCCAATATGAATACTGTCCCTGGCTTGTTTGATGTGTTCATAGTTAGTCCATCCTTGTTTAGTTCATTGTTAAATAAGCCAGTCCTTCAGAGAATTATTTTATACTGTGTGCATCTTTTTCTCATAGTAGATCAGTTGGGTACTTGGTGGTTTGATGGTGAAGAATGTTAACAGGTCATTGCAGATGGTACATTATTTCTACCAGTACATGCCAGCAGTAAAGCCATTGATATTCCCCATGCTTGCCCTTTTGGCCTTTTGGTGTGAGGCATGGGTAATGAACGGTCATTAACCATAGCAAACTGTTCAAATCCATTTTGTGGACTTGGCATGTCAGAGTACACAAGAGCCGAATGAGAATTCCTCCGGGCAATTCTAGCCACAAAACCTCCTGTAATTTCAGCGTTAGTCACAGCTGGTGACTCACAAAATCCAAACAAAGGGGCAGCTTGGCTGTACAGGAGAACGGGAGGTGTCGCTGCATCAACTCGTACGATTAGTTACACTTGACCGTAAGCTGAAACAGGTAAATGGTGTTTTTGACAAAAGCCTGTCAATAAGCAGGAACAAGGCACTACCTCAAAGTGGCTGAACTAAAGATGGCAGGGGGAGATGCTTAATGAGGCATAATTGACCAGTCATACTCCAAATGGCTACAATAAGTACACAGGACGCTCAATAGCTTAATAAACGCTGTCATTCCATTCAGTCTGTAATGGTTTTTAATAGAGACGTGTCAGGAACTGTGTCCATGTGCATGTGTACGGTGCTTGGTGGATAGCTGTACTTTTTTCTCTGCTTTGTCCTTTTATTTATTCCCTGCATTTCGAAATGTTCTAGAAGTAGGACCTTTACGGAACAATTTATTTCCAGAGATTCCTTCCAGATCCGCAGTCTTGTCACACATTGGCAAGGCTGATGCAGCTGCAGGACAGCATTCCCTATCTCAAACCAAGCAGTGCGAACACATCTGCGGCTAAATTAAACCACTGCCATCAGATGAGCTGTGCAGACAAATCAAAGCACCGAAGACTCGCGGCCCATGAATTTACAAACAGAGAACAAGTCCATGGCAACGATGAAAAAGTGTTTCTGCAGGGCACCAACGGGAACAATGTGGACTGACAGGGCTGAGCTTTGACGCAAGTAACTGACTCATCGTCACTGCTGGGAAATGCAGAGCCCTAGGCCATGCCTGTGAGTGACGGATTCCTCACCCCGCAGCACACTCTGTAGAGGCTTGGGGCTACAGAGTTAGCGCTCTTCAGTACTCACCTGTATAGAACCACCTGTGGGTGACGAATGGAAATACATTAATGTGGAAGCAAGGAGGTCATTTGGTTAGAGTCCCAGCTGCAGAAATCTTGACCTGGGCCGGTATGTATCAAATATCTTAAGAGTTACACTTACGACACCTCCTAAGAGCTTACTTTGGAGTGAAATCGCTCTTCGCTTAAAGTGGTCGGTAAAACATAGTTAAGATAAGATAGCCTTTATTAATCCCGGGGGGGGGGGAAATTTGGTTTGTCACAGCAGCAATGATGTGATGTGCGGCTGCTCTCTCGGGCTGCGAGATATATATATAAGTTATCAAGCAGCTCACTTTCTCTTAGGGAAGTCTTCAAATATTCATAAGTAGCTCATAAGTGTGTTTTTGCGACAATCACGGGTGCCGCAAATGAAAAAATTTAGATTAGGTCATCAATTGGCGAAATTGCAAAGAGGAAGAACTTGGGTTGCCAACCATAACTTTGTGGCTTTACTGACATGACTGACTAAATTTGACTATTTTTTAGTGACATGCCATATTTTTTACTGACACGCGTTATTTCGGTCTTAAAAAGTGTGAAAATAAATACAATTATACTCACGCTATGGCACAGAGTTGCCATGCTGGCTTTTGTGGTCATACATCGTGATATTTGCAGCATTTATCATTTCTTTAGTGGGTCAGAAGCTTTTGCTGTCTTTGACAGTTTTAACAGTCATTATTTCATTCAGGTACATTGACTTATCTACGCTCTTCATCAAACTTTAGTTGAACAACATGTTCGTAACTAGGTAAGTTTAACGGCAGTTCGAAATTTAGCAACAAAGGAAGTATAGGGTGATCAAAAAATCTTTATACAGCAGTTATACTGCGGAGAGACTTTTCGTTCATTCTTTGGTAGAAACGGGACATTTTTGTAAAACTTTTTTATGGAGTTACGGACAAGGTGAAATTAAGATTCTTTTTTTACAGACTGTCTGTAAATTTACTGACAGTTGGCAACCCTGGAAAGAACCAATCGGCCTTTGGAAAATCTGTATCAACACAAGTTTCCAATAAAGCTAAACAGACCCTCATTATAAAAGATGGCTAATGTTAGGCTAAGCAAAATGGATTTTAAAAGAATTGGACTGTAGAGGAGACTCGAAAAAGGAAATAATGAAGGGAAAATGTAGCCCCACACAACACAATGACACAAGTCGTCATAAAAAAGAGGCATGGAGGAAGCTTGGCCTCCACCATTCGGAGCCCGGAGTAAAGTGAAAAAAAAGAATGTTCTATCCAACACGCATCAGGAAAATCTCCGCTTTCAAGAAGGCAACATCTAGCACTGATTCGTAGTCTTATTTATTTATTTATGAGACACAATTGTTTCATATTGCAATATTGCTGATGAACAACAACAGTTATTACAATTATTTTGACTATTGAGCTACAATTCTTTTATTGCAGTTATACTTTATATTCAGGTGGAGGTACTGAGGCTCAACCTTTAAGCGCAGTGTTAAAATAACTTGCATCTCCGCCGTAACTGCGCTATTTAGTTGCTGCCGATATTACATCCCGCACAAGATCAGTGACAAAGATTATTCCCTGACGATCTAGGCGATAACGTGTGATTAACTGTGCATCATCAAACATTTCTAAAACATTCTTCCTGTCTTGGAAGGTGCGCAAACGTCTCCGTCTCCGTCTCCGCAACTGTGCCGTCTTGCCTACTCCTAGCCAAGTTAAGAGACCTCCAGAGGTCTCTTAAATATCTGACAGTTTAAGAGTACTTTTAAGTCCAGAGATATTTGATAAATCACTTTTATTCTTAAATTTGAGTGCAGGGGTAAAAGTCACCAATTCTTACACTTAAGTTACACTTGAGACCAATTTTTTTACTTTGAATGGCTTGATACATACGACCCTTGATCTCTGCTGGTAAGGTTAGAGACGCCAAACTCAAGAATGTAAGAGCATAGAATATGTATGTACAACCTGGGGAACATAAACTTTAAAATAATTCCAACTGCTGTCTGCCATAACAGCTTAAAAGGTTTTTAATGATTTTGGCTCTATTCAGTAAAGAGAGCCTGACAGTGTTGCCTGCTTTTTGTTCTTGTACGTTCCCAAATATGTTGCTGTTGTAAGGGCTATATTTGCTTTTCATATACAGGGGGTAGAAAAAATAATGGAAACACCAACCAATATATGAATATTTATTAACGAATAAAAAGTTGGCCTTCACCTTCAGAACAGCTTCAATCCTACTTGGAATGCTGTTATAAAAATGTTAAACTGTTTCTAATGGGATATTGGACCATTCTTCAACAAGGAAAGCTTCCAGTTCTATGTTCCAGAATTTCCCATAAAGGCTGTTGTTCAGATCTGGTGATTTGGAAGGCCATGGCAGTTGTTTAACTTCATCCGGGTGTGCCTGAAACCACTCTTTAATCAATTTAGCACTGTGCATGGGGGCGTTACCTTCTTGGAATATGGGAACATCATGAATAAATGTTTGCACCATAATGGTGGTGGTTGAGGTGAGCTGCTCCTACCATTGTAAAGCGCTTTGGGTTCCTTGAAAGGCGCTATATAAAATCCAATGTTCATTCATTCATTCATTCATAATGTGCACCTGGTCACCTAAAATGGCTTTGTACTCCTTGCCCATAATTACATTTTACATTTTTTTTTTTACATTTATTTCAGATTTTTCCCCCGTTTTTCTCCCAATTTAGTAGCCAATTATACCCTCTATTTTATTTTCAATTCCCCACCCTCACGAGTCCGCCGCCCGTCCTCCGGGAACGAGATTCGTATTCCTGGACCTATTTCCCCGCCTTCTTTCGAGACGGAGATCTTCCACGGACTCCATTAACCTTCTCCTCGGCGGACTCGTGCCGGCTCTCCTCCCCCTCCCCGGAGGCGGACAGCCAAATGCCGCCTCCGATCGGGCTGACGACCAGGGCCGGTCTGGTAGAAACGCGGGTTTCGATCCGCATCTCTGACGGGCAGCGCACACCGCTCCAAAGCGCGGTGCACTAGACCGCTGGGCCATCCGCCAGCGTACATTTTACATTTTAACCATTTAGCAGACCCTCTTATCCAGAGCGACTTCCAAGATGTGCATTTATACATGGTATGATCAATCATTGTTCAAGCAAGAGATCAGTGCAGTAATACAGCAATAGACTGCTATTGCAGTAATACAGCAATCATTGTTGGGACCTGCATACCATACCTGGAAAGAAAAGGTTAGTAGAATCTTTTTTTTTACAGCACTAAACAAATACAAAATACGAAATACAGTATTAAACATGTAGACAGTGGTGATGACAATTCGTTATTGTACAGAATCAGCGGTAGTGGAAGTGAAGTTCTAATGTCACTCCACTGCACTGGCTCCCTATTGCAGCACGTATCAAATTTAAATCACTGGTGCTGGCATATCAGGCTGCTAGAGGAACCGCTCCCTCCTACCTCCAGACAATCATCATACACTCCAGGCAGACCCCTCCGCTCTGTCTCCTCTGGCAAACTGACTCTCCCATCCCTTCAGGTGCCCGCCAACTGTTCCTTGCGGTCTCGCCTCTTCTCTGTCCTGACTCCCCGGTGGTGGAATGATCTTCTGCACCTAGTCAGGACTACGGAATCACTGGCCATCCTCCGCAAGAGACTAAAAACCCACATCTTTAGACTCCACTACCAGTAATTCTATAAATGAATTAACTGCCATCACCACTGTCCACATGTTTAAAGATGTAAAGAAAAAAACACACAAAAAAAATACTAACTTTTCTTTCCCTGTGTTACAGGTACGATGTGCAGCTGCCAACAATGATTTCCATTGCAGCATTACAGATACACGGATTACACGGATCCCTTGCCCTAACCATGATTAATCTTACAAATGTACAAATGCATTTTGAGTGTCTGCCAAATGCCTAAAATGTAAATTTAAATATTATTTATTGTAAAGGAACAACCCATAGAGTACCTGACCTGTAAAGGCTCTTTGATTCCTTTTGATCGTCAGCAGTTGAGCAGACAGCACTCACCTGAACCTCAGAGGTCGCTACAGTACCCCAATTCACTGGAAGGCAGTGGTGCAAAGACCCTTCCAGATTTAAGCCCCTTCATCGAAACTTCAGTTATGTGTCTTTGATGGGCATCTGAGAAAACCATAGAGACTGGTAAACCCCCTTAGCTGCCGTAACAGCATCTGTTTTTGTCCATGCCTGAGAGGAGCACTCGCCCAGGATGTTCTTTGGTTTTTTTAAACAGATTCAATACGATGAAACCAAGATACCTGATCTGAGCACACAGAGCTGTGGGGAAACTATCAGCTCGCAACCTAAGTCTTCTGTAAAAGCAATCACTGTTGCTTCACTGATTCAGTAAAAGCTATTTCCAAATTCCAAATGAGAAAGTAAGGTAACTATTTTCAGACAGACAGATATATAAAGAAACAGATGCAAACATAAACCCTGCACACTCACACTCCGAATATTTGATTTGGAAATGGCTCAAAGTCTCTTGAGAAGCACTTTTGAGTGAAATTGCAGTCTCAAGCTCTTGAATCTCCCTGCAGAGATCTCCAGGGATCTACTTCTTGGTTTTGGTCACTGCTTCCCTCTAGGTCAATTTACAGCCTTTCATAGAGGAGGTCACTCCAGTCCAACATCTGACCCAGTTGTGTCATGTCAATAATGAACTGGCCCGATCAATTCAAATTATAAGTGTCTATTTCAGTCGCTAAATCAGCAAACGCAACGGAAATAAAATTACATTTTTTGTAATGAATGACAGAAGTGCATTCAGAACTGATCCTGTGGTTCTGTGTCATTGACATTTTTCTCTGTGTTTAGATACATGACAAATTGCCAATACTGTGAGATTAAAAACAAAACTATTTTAAAACCAAGAGAAAACAAGTAGTCACTTTCCTTCAGTGTGAATCACACGTCTACAATCTCCAAGCAAGTGTAAACAGTATTCCTGGGCTGTTTCCACTGCTCTCTGCTTGGTACACATCAGGACCTGGCATGTTCACCACTCCCCCTCAAGCCCCCCTCCCCCACACTGGTGGGAAACGCCAGCGCACTGTGACGGCATCGGTGTACCCCTCCAGACACGCCTTGCCACACCTGTATGCGTTCCGTGCGCACGTTCCAGTGTCCTGAGGCACGCCACCCTTCTCCCTTCAACTTTCACACAGTTTCCAGATAAAAACTCACCTGTCTGATAAACTTCACTTTGCATTCCTAGATTTTGTATGTGACCAAATCTACAGTATGCCAATCATGCCTTAATTATGCTGTTGAAAAGCAACACAAATTCACTCAGCAGAATGCTGTATAATCATATACGTATCATCTGAAGACTTCATTTGGGGATCACTGTCAAATTAAACATTATGACACAACTGAAATTTTAGTATGTACCATATATTGTATGAGGAACGACCAGATGTTGTAGTTAATCGTATCGCCTTAAATTATCAGTTGAACACTGTAGCTCCGCAACATTGTTAATCTTACACAATCTGAACTTTTATTCATATTCCAAGAAATATCATTAATTTCAAACTTGTCTTCTGGTAAGAGGTTGATTCCTCAGCTGCTCTCCCTAGAACATGAAAAGATCTGTCCCTCAAAGTAGAATATTGACTAAATTTAGGCATTGTGATTGTGGTCAAAGTACTGCTGAAGGTTTAGGACATGAGTCATCTACGTTCATAACTTTCACCTGGTTACAGAGCGTCTGGGAACTGACAATAGACAAGTTACATAAAATACTTAATAATTTACCATTATTTATCAGTTATTTACTGTAGTAAATGCTACTATGAAATTATGTATTATATTATCTTGAACATTACAAAATAAATAGACAAATGTGACAATAGGCGTGACTGTTATACACTGTTCTTCATCTCCCAATTTTGTATTACTGTATTACTGTGCTGCATTAAAATAAACGTGGAAATGAAAAAGAAAAATGTTTTAATTCACAGAAATATCGACCAAAATACATTAGAAATCATAGTTTCATTCGGTCGTCCACATCTTATTTGTCACTTTCAAATTCCTCTTCAAAATAAAAGATGATCACAAAAAAAATATATATTATAAATTGAATCGAAATACACTAAAATATTTATTTACAGGTTCTGTTCAAAAGTATTCAATAGAAATACATTAGAAGACTCGGGCGCACTATACAAGTGTGGAGCGTACAAGCCTGGTCATTTCATGACACCCGTGAACACATAACGGCTCCTAGCGAACAAACAGAGAATAACAACATATTCCAAGACTCAGCATCCTATGAAATAAAAAGATCTCGATATGTGTAAATGGCGATAATGCATTATGATGAATAAATGTCGCATTTCAAGTAAAACAATGAGTATTCTCCATATAATTATACTGCAAATAGTGGCTTTTCAGCTTTGTTCATGTATTTAATTCCTACATTTTAAATCCCGTTTGGACGAACTTGTTTAGTAATAAGTGAAGTTCATTATGATATGTTGCGAGAGCTGACAAAAAATGTCAGTAAAAATATTTCAGGAAATTTCGGACAGATGATGTACTTTTAACAGGAAGCGGCGGTCTGGCACGCGAACTTCTATGAAAATATTAATCTGGTTATGGAATTTCAACTCTGGAATGCGCCACTTTTTTTCTTTGTCTTTTTTTTCTTCTTATGCGTACGTCTCAGATATTTCCCTCGAAGTTGTGAGGTAAGTGGATAAGCTCGTCCCTTTTTCCTGCCAGTCTCTGATTGGAGGAGACGAGACCTTAGGAATGTAATGAAACTATTTAAATAGCACTTTGTCCTCCGTAGTTATAGTTAAGTTTGAGCATCTGTAAAAGGTGGGACAAAGAAGAAAAAGCAATTCATTTTATACTAGACTATAGGAAACAACGTACTGCTACTGGGATTTTTCAAACACAGACGGAAAGGAGGCACTAAACACGACCCTTAAGGATTTTTTGTTCTGATTTCTATTTATTTTTGGATTTACCAATTCTAATAACTTTTCTGCTGCACAGGTAAGTGGACAAACAATTTCTGTAGTTTTCCTTCCTTTCAAAACTATGAGCAAAATACCTGTGTAGTTTGACTAGATTAATTTGGGTAAAATGAAGGCTATACGCTACATTTATATGCGCTTGCTCATATTTGTTCAATTATCTTAGGGTAAAGTTCACTTATTTATTTGAACATACTCTGAGTATCTGGAAGCACTGTTATTGATATAATTGACTAACAGTAGTGTTATGGATGTTTTATTTTTCAGAAGTTAAAAGAACTGAGGTATCGTAATGAAACTGCCGGGAGTCTTTTTGCTGCTGATGCTGTTGAACTTCTGTGAGGGCAGCAGAGTGGCAGGTGAGAATATGAAGCATGAAAAACGTGTTCATACTTTTAACGCTAATCGCAAAAGTTAATTTGCGAAATATATACTGTATTGTAGCAATTCCAGAATACGTGGCGGGTAGCCTATTAATTGAAAGGCACCGGTTTTGCCAGTGGCATTGAAGTATCTTAAGAGTAGCCTAAGTTATTTATGCTATCAAAGCACTAACTGTCACCATTCTCTCCACAGAAAGCGGAGACGACAATGGTGTGTATGACCTGTTTGAAGTAGTACGGGTCCCCAAGAGGAATCATGGGGTGAGTCTGGTAAAAGGCGCAGACCCCTACAGCCCAGCGTATAAGATTCTGAACCCGGACCTGATCCCCCCAGTCCCCGAGAACACCTTCAGGGAACTAATTGACTCCATTCACGCAGAGAAGGGATTTCTTCTCTTAGTCAACTTCAAGCAGTTCAAGAAGACCAGGGGCAGTGTCTTGACCGTGGAGAAGAATGACGGTTCCGGACCCATATTTGAAATAGTTTCCAATGGCAAAGCAAACACATTGGACGTTGTTTACGCCACCGAGAACAAGCAGCAGGTGGTGTCCTTCGAAGACGCGGATCTGGCGACTGGCCACTGGAAGAACATCACCCTGTTCGTGCAGGAGGACCGTGCTCAGTTGTTCGTGGGGTGTGAGGAGATCAATATATCGGAAATGGACGTGCCCATCACTAAAATCTTGACCAAGGAGGTTCCGGACTTTGCCCGTCTGAGGATTGGAAAGGGAGCGGTGAAGGACAGATTCATGGTAAGCTCACAATATTAAGGATGATTGTGTATGTGCGCGCGTGTAAGAAGACTTCATTTATAATTAAGAATTCAAGTCTACCGCCATTGTCATTTGTATATATTTCATGAACACATTTTTGCAATGTATTCGTTATAGCGTTACGGCGTCTCGAGTATGTGTTTGTTACAGCAGCCCAGGCTAATGAATGTATTAATATATAATACAAATGATATTTTAAGGAGTATTAAGATTGCGCTAAAAGTTGATGGATTTCTACAGGGGGTGCTCCAGAATGTGCGCTTTGTTTTTGGAACTACTTTGGAAGATATTCTGCGGAACAAAGGATGTCAGAGTGGTGAGTAAAAATGAACGATCGGATAAAATTCTTGCTTGTGACAACTCATTTGCAGAACTATTTTATTGACTCGTTATATGATTATGCGTTCAAGAATGGAAATTATGAGCTGGCACTGGGCGGATCGTCTTGACTTCAGGCGATTATCTCTCCTGATTCTTTGCAAAGTTGTGCACCAGCTGCTTATAGTCAATGTGTAAACAATCCAGCTAATAAAACTAGTTGACTAAAATATAAAAAGTGTTAAGTTTGAGATAAAAAAAAGGTTTCCTTGTTATACTGAGGTGTGTCCTGTATGCTTATGTGTTTCTAATAGTCTGGCAAAGAGCAAACTGCATGGCTCAGAATTATTTGGAGTCATCCAAAATGAGTAATAAAGCAAATATACAGTGCTACTCATGGGTTTGCATTGTTCTCTTGTCATCCATGAATTATGCATGCAGATAGAAGTGTCACTTGCTATCACCACAGTTATATTTATACTGTGCTTTGAAACATCTGTATCATTTGTTCTCCCCAGCCACTTTGACTGAAACCATTACCCTGGACAATCCAGTGAATGGGTCCAGCCCTGCAATCAGGACTGATTTTATTGGCCACAAAACAAAAGGTAAGCATTTATACTCAGGACACCCAAGTCAGTTGCTTTTTCTCATTTATCCCATGACTGTGCATATGTAGACCTATATTGTATGGAGGGGGGCCTTCAGCTACTAAACCCACAGTGCATTTTTCTCCACAGAACTACAGTCTGTTTGTGGGTTTACCTGTGAAGATCTGGCCAGCATGTTCAAGGAACTAAAGGGACTTGGTGTTGTCGTTAAACAGCTGTCCAACGAACTGATGAAAGTGGTAAGAAAAGCAATCCGCAGCTGCTTGATTTACTTCATTGAAACAGCTAATTGAGTTGTTGGGTGATTTATATCAATGGCAAGCACAAATATTTTCAGTTATCATTAATCTGCCTAAATGATACTTCCACAGCAGTTTGCTAATACCGCCTCTGTTCTTTTTTTTTTTTAAAGAGTATAGATAATAACTTGATCAGGGACCAGATTAACATCAACCGTGGAGTCTGTATCCACAACGGCATTGTTCACAAGAACGAGGATGAATGGACGGTGGATGACTGCACTGAGTGCACTTGTCAGGTAAGGCCCCAGTTGAGTGTGTGCAGGCAGGTACTCATCACATTTGAGGAGTGCAGGCTTTGTAATTCAGCAAGTAATTGGTATGACGAACAGATGGTAGTAATTTCACTGTGGGCGCTGTAATTAACTGGGTATAGGCTCCTTTATTCGTGTACATTTTACCGAGGCACTTCTGTGACAGGGAATGTGTCTCTTCTCTCAGGAGCACCCTGCCTCTAATGAGGAAAAATATCGAAATTCTGCAACGCCAGCAGTGAAGCTTTAGTTCACCAAAGACCAAAATAAAGGGAGGCCCTGTGCACCAATTATGATTTGTAGGTTTGATATTAACTGGAGCCACTAAATGAACCAAGAATGTTGGCAAGGGTTTTTCTTTGTATGTATAAGTGGACATGGAGGTTACCCAAATTGGCATAGTGTCAAGAATTTTGCCATTTAATTAGAAAGAGTTTGTGGACCGATACCTGTCGCTTCCCCCAAAAGGTTAGAGATGCATAGTGCTTCTGGCAGACCTCTTGCCGTGACTCGATGGAGCTTTCAGCCCAGTCACGGTCTCTTCCTCCATGCTTCTTGTTCACTCGCACGCTGTCCCACTTGCTCCAACCCTCAAGCAGGTGCGCAGAGCATGGCTGTTACTCTGCGGGACACCCTTCCACCAGCCAAAGATCACTCCTTTGTTCCCAAACACAGCAATTAGTTGTGGTGGAGCAGGGGCCCTTTGGCTCAATAATAAGTTAATGATCCAGCTTTTCTGTGCGTCTGCCATAGCTATCATATCTACTCAGAGGGCCCCCTGCTAATCCCAGCATTCCTCTTTGCAGAACGCTGCCACTGTGTGTCGCAAGATCTCATGTCCATTGATGCCCTGTGCCAATGCCACTGTTCCTGATGGAGAATGCTGCCCTCGGTGTGGAACCCGTAAGTACAGCTCTGCGGCAAATAGAGCAGGAAATCACCCAAATTGAAGCGCGAACAAAATGTAAAAAAATAAAACAAGATTACACAATTTTAAAGATGATCACATTTCACCCCAGTAAATGAAAGAGAATATTGTAATTGAAAATGGCAGCTCTAAGTTGTACGACTTAGGTCACAGTGACTGTAATTATTTAAATTGGGGTGTTCAACAGACTAGTTCTCAAATTAGGGAAATTGGAACATTTTTCCACCTACCTAGTTGCTAGAGTTTCAATTCTCCAAACACTGAATTCCTTTCTGAAAATACAAAGAGCCAAATGCATTTCAAATTCTCACTTGAAGTTAGCTGAACTGTCTCACCGTTTTGCACGATTTCATTTTCACATGACAATTCAAAGGGCATCCTTATGTGCCAAACCTATGCCACTTGACTTTCCATTTGCGTCTCAGCGCCTCACATTCTGCAAACAGTCCTTGGAGTGGCTCGTCTCGAGTTGCCCGGGCTAAAGCGAGCCCATTAGGGCTTTCCATTAAAAGCTTTTCTTTTGGGCTCTGGAAAGGAGGAATAGCTCTCCCATTGTCTTCCCCCAGCGAGCGACTATGCTGAGGACGGCTGGTCCCCCTGGTCTGAATGGACCCATTGTTCGGTGTCCTGTGGAAGAGGCATTCAGCAACGTGGCCGCTCCTGCGATCGTATCAACAACAACTGTGAGGGCACCTCTGTGCAGACACGGGACTGCTATCCTCAGGAATGCGACAAGCGCTGTGAGTAACATGCATTTGCAGGACTCATTTTGCAACTCTCACCGTGCTTTCGTTATCTCATGTGCAAGTTCTGAAATGTGATCTCTGGTTTGTCATCATCAGTCAAACAAGACGGTGGCTGGAGTCACTGGTCTCCCTGGTCCTCCTGCTCTGTCACCTGTGGTGCCGGCGTTATTACCCGCATTCGCCTCTGCAATTCACCCACGCCCCAGATGGGTGGCATGGACTGCCAAGGACAAGGAAGACAAACTGAGGAGTGCCAGAAATCTCCATGCCCAAGTAAGATGAAGATCAGTATAGATGAAGCATGCAATGAATATCGCTTATGCATAGTACGAATGCAGTTGTGCTCATGTATTTTTCTTCCATTCTTGCAGTCAATGGCAACTGGGGACCCTGGTCTCTGTGGGATACTTGCACTGTCACCTGTGGAGGAGGTGTCCAGACTCGCAAGCGTCTCTGTAATGATCCTCCACCTAAATATGATGGAAAGGACTGTGTGGGCGATGGCAAGGCATCCCAGATCTGTAACAAGCAGGATTGCCCCATCGGTAAGCATTCCCCATATTCTCCTTTCAAAGCTTTCAGGTTTTCTTGAGCGTTTGGTGTACTGCTCCAGGAATGTCCAGTCCTAATGGTCTCTGTGCTATTTAACAGATGGATGTCTCTCCAACCCCTGCTTCGCGGGAGCTAAATGCACGAGTTTCATAGATGGCTCCTGGAAGTGCGGCAACTGCCCGGGGGGTTACTCTGGAGATGGAATCACCTGCAAGGACATTGATGAGGTAACGACTAAGGCCATTTTGAGTCAAACTAACTTGTACACTCAACCACTTAGGGCACTGAAATTAAAATACTTTTTCACCCCTCTTCAACAGTGTAAAGAAGTCCCAGATGCTTGCTTTGTGGTCAATGGAGTCCACAGATGTGAGAACACAGAGCCTGGGTACAACTGCCTGCCCTGTCCTCCTCGTTACTCTGGACCACAGCCTTTTGGTAGGGGAGTGGAAGACGCCACTGCTAAGAAACAGGCAAGTAAAAACTTCCTTCTGCACAGTACTCCATACAACCTACACAGGAAACAGCCTAGCCTTCTAATGTGTGAAAGCCAACTAACAGTGAGTGTGCACTGCCTCTCCAGGTCTGCGAGCCCCGTAACCCCTGTCTTGATGGGAGCCATGACTGCAACAAGAACGCCCGCTGCATCTACCTGGGCATCTTTTCCGATGCCATGTTCCGCTGCGAATGCAAACCTGGCTATGCTGGAAATGGATACATTTGTGGGGAGGATACTGACCTGGATGGCTGGCCCAATTCTGACCTCACCTGTGTCAAGAATGCCACGTACCACTGCAAGAAGGTAGCTACTCATTGCTGGGGAAAAAAACAATCCAGCCTTAATCCTGGTAATTGTATATGCATAGTCACTTCCTTATTCCCAACAGATGACGAACTAACAATGATTCTTTACTTTACAGGACAACTGTCCCAACCTTCCTAATTCTGGCCAGGAAGATTACGATAAGGACGGACTTGGTGATGCTTGTGATAATGATGATGACAACGATAGTATCTCTGATGATAGGGTAAGAAATGTTTTTTGGAACTATTATTGGTACTGTAGGGGCTTTGGTCTGAATAGCATTACATTCATAATTCATTCAGAGGGAAAGGTGGGGTGGTGGGGGGGGGGGTTAAGCAGCAAGCAAACATTACCCTACTTAGAGAATTTCACAAATTCCAGCACAGAGGCACAATTTCAAAATACCACATTCCTAACTTAAATAAACATTAAATTTCCTAAAAATAGTCATCTTCACTATACATTCCTATAAATACACCTGCACAGGATCTGAACAGATTTTTCTGAAATTATGGTTTGGAGGGAGTGAACTTTGCAATAAGGTTTTTGTTTCTGTTTTCTAGGACAATTGCCAGTTTATCTACAACCCAACGCAGTATGACTATGACCGTGATGATGTTGGAGATGCCTGCGATAACTGCCCATATGACAGCAACCCTGACCAAATCGACACAGATCACAATGGGGAGGGTGATGCCTGTGCTGTGGACATTGACGGAGATGGTAAGATGCCACTCTGCTTCCACGACATACTAAATAATGCTGAAACATTTCAGGGTAGCTTCTAAATCCTTGTAGTATGTAGATGGCAAACTGACAGAAATCTTGGTCATCTGACAGGTATTCTGAATGAGAAAGACAACTGCCCCTACGTCTACAATGTTGACCAGAGAGACACTGATCTTGATGGGGTTGGAGACCATTGTGACAACTGCCCACTTGAACACAATCCTGACCAGGTGAGTGCCCTTCAATACTGCAAGTAAAAACAGGCATTTAAAAAATGGAACCATCTCATTCAAGGGAGCTTCTCTTCATTGTCCTTGCTGGCATTGGTTTCATCTGTGGCACAAAAAGGCTTGACTCAAACCCTTTGACAAAGGAGAAACTAAATGTATAGCTGTGGGTTTTTTGGAGCAATACCACACCATATGAAGTTGGATAGTATTCTCTCTTCACCTTTAGGGTTTGAGTCAAGCCTTTTTGAGCCATCACACCTGTCAGCAAGATATGAAAAACAGTTCATAAACTCCCAATTAGTAAGGTATGGGCACACTTGTAGGGTCATGCCCATTCTGGCTGCATGCAATACCCAAGGATCACACCTGTGCCATGGTTTAATGAAGAGAAGGAATGTGCGGCTCCTCCAGACTGCTCCGAAGAGAAAAATGAGCAAAATGTGCACCCCTCCCTCCCTTTTGTGCAGCTATGAATGTGTGTGTAGTCCTGCCAAGCTGTGAGGACACAATATTCTTTGCTGTAGTGGCATTGCTTACATGCCTGTTTAGAAGGGCTTGGTTAGTGACTGTCCGAAGATGAAAAGGACCATTAGATTGGATGAGTAATTTAGTCATCTATAATGTGTTTGATGCCAGAATCAGTAAGCAGGCAATGACAACAAAGATGCCGTATGACTTTGATGGATACTAAAGACCAATGTCAAATTCTTGGACTGAATATAAATATGATCTCTGTCTTTCAGATTGATTCTGACTCAGACCGAGTGGGAGACAAGTGCGACAGCAACCAGGACATTGATGAGGATGGACATCAGAACAACTTGGACAACTGTCCGTACATCCCTAATTCCAACCAGGCTGATCATGACAAAGATGGCAAGGGAGATGCCTGTGACCATGATGATGACAATGATGGCATTCCTGATGATAAAGATAACTGCAGACTGGCATTTAACCCAGACCAGCTGGACTCTGATGGTAAATAAAGCAGACATGAGTTAAAAACAGATATTAAATGCCTTTAAATACTGGGCTTACAATAGCTAACACATCTTGGCAAAAACAACTTGTGTGTCAAACAGGTAGAATATATAAGCATTGGCTTTTTTTCTCTTCCACAAACCAGGTGATGGTCGTGGTGATATCTGCAAAGATGACTTTGACCAAGACAACGTGCCTGACATCTACGATGTGTGCCCTGAGAATGTCCAAATCAGCGAGACCGACTTCCGCAGGTTCCAGATGGTGCCTCTGGACCCCAAGGGTACTTCCCAGATTGATCCAAACTGGGTGGTACGTCACCAGGGCAAAGAGCTGGTGCAGACAGTCAACTGTGACCCTGGCATTGCTGTTGGTATGTATCTTGGTTAGAAATACGAAAAAAAGACACTTTTGCAGCTGACCAATTCAGTAGAAATGAAAATCTGTTGCTATAGGATGAGTCCTTACTTTTCTCCTTTTCCCCCAGGCTTTGATGAGTTCAATGCTGTGGACTTTAGTGGCACCTTCTTCATCAACACCGAGAGGGATGATGACTACGCCGGCTTTGTGTTCGGTTACCAGTCTAGTGCTCGCTTCTATGTGGTTATGTGGAAACAGATCACACAAACCTACTGGTCAAACCAACCCACCAGAGCCCAAGGATATTCAGGGCTGTCCATTAAGGTGGTCAACTCCACCACTGGGCCAGGAGAACACCTGAGAAATGCTCTGTGGCATACAGGAGACACTGCCGGACAGGTACATTATAATATCCATCAAAATTGAGGCTGTACAAAAGTCAAATTCTGAAAGTAGATAGGGTAAATGTTTTCTAATGCTCCTATGTTACTGATATTCTGCAACCATTTTGTGATAGGTACGCACTCTTTGGCACGACCCTAAGAAAATTGGCTGGAAAGACTTCACTGCCTACAGATGGCACCTGACCCACAGGCCAAAGACAGGACACATCAGGTAAGCATTGTTCAGCCCAGAGTCAATCCACCTTTCAACACTGAAGAGCAATGTTCATGTAAAAGCACCTGTAATCTCATGCCATTTCCCTCATTTCAGAGTTGTTATGTATGAAGGCAAGACAATCATGGCAGATTCTGGAAGCATCTATGACAAGACTTATGCAGGTGGAAGACTAGGACTCTTTGTCTTCTCTCAAGAAATGGTTTACTTCTCAGATCTTAAATATGAATGCAGAGGTAAGACATTTTCCATCTAATTTTGCTTTATGTTAACAAAACAAAACTTGATGATTATCTCTCAAATGAAACCACACTGATATCTACATTGCCCTTTTTTTTTCTTTCAGATACATAATTGCACCATTGAGAGGCTTTCTAAAGAATGTACCTTTCAGTATAAATAGAAATATGTATTTTAAACAAAGTCATGGGATCTTCATTACTCCTTTTTCTGCGACACGCACATTGGTGGAACAAGAGCATGTGAATAGCTTCGAGGTAAATTGACGTTGGGACAGAAACCAGCTGACTACCAGTTGAAGATTAGACCCCTCCACCAAAATCAGATAGAGCAGAAAATGCATTTGCTTTGCTGAATTGGGAGATCAAACTCTCCTGAAGTTTCTCTCTCTGCTCTGCATGGAAAGGGCTTCCAGCAGACACCTATGCACTTCAGAATGTACCCTTTTCTCTCTGGATGGAGGTCCCATGGAAAGACAGAGTATTTCAATTTTTTAAAACATAACCTCAGATCTGCTGTGGACTAAATTTGAAAATGGACAAACTTGTTTTGAGGATGAAGAAAGCAATAAGACTTTTTATCTCATTTTTCTGGAGATGGGTCAGAGACCCTTTGGAAGTGTTTGTTGAGGGACAACATGGAGTGACTGTTACTATGGAAAAGTATGAATGTTGTTTGTGTGCCTGTTTATGTTTCAACGAAGAGCCAGCTTACCCTATATAAATACATATATATCAATATACAAAATTGACGCTGAACATGCTAGCATTTTCAAATGTCTGTAATCTTTCACCTCCCCCATTTATTCACCTTCAGAGCCCCTGCAGCAATTGCAGAATCAAAGAAAACAAAGAGGAACTCTTTGAGCCAAATAGATTTCTGAAACGGGCATTAAGGAGCCTAGACCTAGATGTTTTTGGCCATCGCTGCTGTGGTAATGTGGCTGGCACTAGATAGAAAAGGTTCAATTCAGTGAACATAGTTTCCTCAGGGTGAGATTGAATTTCCGAAGTAGCTTCTTGAGACAGCGCACTAGATAACAAAGGAAGGGTCTGCAAACCAGGGCAAGGGCGGGGCCACCAATTCCAGAGCATGTCTGTCCAGGTCCAGGTGTTTGTCTATTTCAGCATTCAGTGAAAGTATTCAGGTTAGGTTTGATTAGCTTTTTCCCCATTACAAAAACAACATTATTATTCATTCTCTATGAGGCAAAACATTTGGATTTGAAATGGAAAAAAGATGATCAAACTTATTGAACAACACTGGACCGGGAGCCATATTGCCTACCTCTGCAACAGGTCCTGTCAAAAGAGGCATTAAGTGTTGTGGAAAAACATAAAACACTTAGGAAAATGTGTTTATAGATGCCAGATGTGGAGAAAAATCTTAAAAGATTTAGTTATTTATTGCTTGATCATTACTGAGAGGGAGAAAGAGGCTTGGACTGGAGCACTTGGGTCAGACTATCAAAAGCAGTTGTCTAACTAGTCTAGAGAAGAATGCAGTTTATAAGATTGTAAATAACTCCTTATTTATTAAGTTAGTTCTCTATCGATTGAAATGGCACGGAATTATGGTGTTCTGAGTTGTCTTTTTATGTCAGTTATTGTTCAAAAGTATTCCCAACCACCCCAATTGAAACTGGAAACAAGGACTAATTCTAGTCCCCTCTGCTGAAGAGTGCAGTGTTATGCCCTTTGCCTTCTCCATTCCAAAAACAAAAACACATAGCTGTTAAACATATCTAGAAGCAGCATTCTTCTGCACAGTATGTATGACTTGTGTGCCTGTACATTTTCTTTACATTTCTGAAAGAAAAACAACAACAAAGGAAACTTTGGTGTACAAATATTACCTCATTATTGTTGTATAATTGAAACCAACAAAACATAAGAAAGTACATTTTAGCAGCAGAATACAAATTGGTTAACATTGTTTTTGTTTTTTTTAGAGTTACTGTAGTACAAATATTTTTCCATGCTGTATATAGTATAAAATATTTTTTGTAGCAGAGAAATACCCCAGCAGTAAAGAAATTGAATGGGAGACAGTTTTTTATAAATATGTCATGCTTTATGTATGTCCAGTGCTTTTTTAAATGGATAAATTATTGTTAAGTTTCTCTTTGCTATTTTAAGAGGTAATTTCATATGTGTGTAGATATATGCTATTTAAATAATTTATCAGGAAATGCAACCTGAAGTGGAAGTGTTTCTATCTGTATAAACTGTTTGCACACTGACGTGAGGATGTTTTGTTCTTTTTTGTTTTGTTTTATTGTTTGAATTTTATTTCTTTTTTTTTTTTTTTACAATTAGTGATGCTTGTCTGTAAACATTTGTACTAGTTTTACCATACAGAAAATGCTGTTTTTACTCATACCAATTATTTTGTAACATACAACAGAACAATAAACAAGAGTTGAGAAAAATGAAAAGCCTCTTAAAAGTATTTTCTAGTCTCAGCTGCCATGTATTACCAGGTATTTTGCCAAATCTGATTATAAAATGCTAAGCAACAATTTAGAACAGTAGTTCACAAAATAAAGTCTTGAAAATACTTCACATTATTGACCATATTCTATTCTGTAGTATACTTGAACGTGGGCACTACAAATTTGCATCTTTGATGTTGCAGATGAAATACTGTACCACTCTGTCAAAAAGTATTTTACTCATCAAAATGCAAAACTGACTTTCTTAAAAAAGGAGGTACTCTATGGAGTCAAACACATTTGGCACAAAGACAAAATGAGGACTATTGCAGCTTTTTATGGGATTCAATAGAGCTATAGGGTCAAAATGACCCATGTCTCTTCAGAAACACACAACACTTTTTAATGAGACTCAATTAGAATTTAATCCCGTCCTTTCTTAGCACATTACATTGTCTGTTGAGACCGGACGATTAATCTATCCACATCCAAGACTCACATTTACAAGATTTACAGGAGTAAAGAAATACTGAAACAATTCACACATACAATAACACTGCATCACCCACTTTCCTGCATCAGAGGCTATCCATCTGCTGGCCAGTTCAGATGCCCTTGCGTAATCCGGAAGGTGCTAGTTTTCCTGTCTCAGTTGTTAACACCTGATATTGCTTGAATGTGTGTGCATCTGTGACAGCTCAATTTCTCCAAACTACCGAAAGGACAAAAGAGATTTGCTCTTAATGTTTGGTGTCTGTAAAGGGGGCTAAGAGGAAATGTTCCTCTTTTTTCTCTCACAAACATCTCATTTATTTCACTACAACATGTCTGTGATTTATTCTCTGTAAGTATCACTGCACTTTCTTTTGTATCCATTTCATGGACTCTGACTTGTATTGCTGTTATGTAATGTGCTCTGTGCAACATTTATTTGATATAAGCCGTGTTATATTAATTATGAAATGAAATGTTTGATTTCATCTGATTATTATTAAAATGTAAGAGAGCATGAAGGTACATTGCAAATGAAAATAATGTTAGTAGATCATTGTGCATCTCATACACAGAACACAATGTGCTTAAATCTAAATATCCCAAAAGATCATGAACCAAAGAAAATTAAGATAAAACAGTATAATATTAACTGGCAAATGTATATAATGACTTCAAAAGAAAGTCAAACTAAAATAAAGTTCAGTTCACATTTAGCAAATGTACACTTTTGTAAACCCAATGTTCAGACCGATAAATCTCATATCATTCAGCAACCATATTTCTTCAGATGTCTTGAGAATAAGCTGTCAAACAGCTAACAAAGTGAAGTCCCACCTATCTGAGAAATTCCTCTGATTGACATTCTTTGCTCTCTGGCTGTCCATTACCAGTTCAGAGACATGGTGCTCGTATACTGTCTGAGAATAGAATTAGGCTGTTGACTTTGTTATTTTACAGGCCCCGCTTCAGCCGTCAGAGGCACGGCTACTGCAGTCTGTGCAAACACCCTCACACACCCAGGGCACCTTCAAAACATAACGGCTTTCTTTTTCACCACCTAACAGCCCCGAGCTGCGGGGGGCTGTTTATCGTAGTACACACGAACATTCAGTCCTAACATATGGCCGCCCGAGGTTGCACTCAGAGGCCTGCCTGAGTAAATGCAACAAGATGTTCTGCATCCGAGCCACCGCGGAGAGGAGGATGAGGGAGGAACGTAAATGCGGATTTGGATTTTGAAATGGCACCTCCGGGCGGTGTTTTCTACAGGCTGTCAAAACAGTGTCATTATTTTTTAAATTGAGGGTCAGAGACCCCCTCGTGAAAAATTACACTCCTCCAGCAGCGTACATGCGAGGCTCTGGGAACGGTGGGTGAAAGCTACGCCACATCTCGTGTGAAACACACATTGGGGCGGCTGACGAGCGAGGGGCCACGGGTTCATTGTGGGAATAAGGGGGAAGCTGCTTTCTCAGGTCCCCGCAGTTGACATTGGATGACTTGGTCACTGCAGCGGGACAAAAATGACAACAGTGTGCCAGACATACGGCTCTGCAGTCCATCAATCATATAGCATTTCACAAAGATGAAAATTGACCTTGAGAAAAAAATAATGCATAAGTCCTTCTAGGAGCAAGAGTATCATCAATGCACTGCATGAAGACAGATAATATTACTGTTGTTTTCTGTTGTTAAGCTTAGGTTAAACTTCCAGTTTCGAGATTGCTGAAAGGAGGCACTGTGAAGCCCTGGTGTCACTGAATGTGTAGTTATTACCCTCTGGGGGGAACAGAAAAGTGAATCTTCATTCCAAGGAAACAAAATTTCCCCTCAAGATCTCCAGGTGCACTTTCAAAAAGAGGAATCCTAACCAGATCATTGCAAAGAGACCGATAATGGCCTGCCTCTACTACAGCTACAGCCACCACTGCCTGACATTGACCGTTTAAGACTATTAAATCATTGAAATAAATAGCCATTCAATTAGGACCAAAAACACAGCATTAAACACAAATGTATATACTTGTGGAACACTCCTATCCTCACTAGCACTGCATTTGGGCTGTAAACTAGAGCACTACCAAATAAGGACAAATAAAAGAAAAAAATCTATAATGCCCTGAAATCAAATTAGTAGGATTGGTAGGACGGAACAAAAGCATTTCACCCTAGAATTACTCCATTGAGGGCTCCTCCAGGAGCGGCGGGCTCACCTGTGGAGGCTGGAATGTGAGGAATTTCTTCCCTGCCGGAGCCAGTACCATAATGGGACGGCCCAACCGGTGAAGCCCTGCACGGCCCCTTTGTCCCCTGAAGCAGCTATGTATGACCCCTCATTAATACACAAGGTAGCCGCCCCCACCACTTCCAGACTGATTCTCTCCTCTGGCCACTCCACCAGGGAAAATGTGTGCATACTGAATCCAAAGTGTGCATAGAGTACTGTTATCTCAAATTCCAATGTATGGTTTATTCTGACTAAATAGACCGCATGATTCATTTTAAATTATTAAGAGTAATCCAAGGACACCTCAAAAAAAGTGTCTCCCTAGAAGTTTGTTTGAGTAAAGATAAAAGAAAGACAATTTAGGAATGGAAACACAGATAGGACTGTTTCAGTTCACCTAAAGTTGAGTCTGTTCTGTGAAACATTGTCCCCCTTTTTCCCTGGTTTTTCTATGTCCCACAAACAGCAGATGCGCTGTCAAGGAGACACTTGAGACAGTACTGTGGGGAAAAAACCCAACATATGCTCCTCCAACAGTACTTCAGCCCAGCACTGCAAAATACATTTTTCTGAATACTAGTCCTTCTTCTCAAGTGCTTCCCACAAGTGGTTCAGTTTGTTCAAAGAATGTATACAGACTTCATGAAAAAATCGATGTAAAAAACCAAAAACTAAAAATTCCAAGTAACACATCAACATTTCACAGGAATTAAGTGTACGGTCAATATGTGTGTTTGTTTGTGTGTGTGTGCATGTGTTTGCACATATGGGTGTTTTTTTTTCCATGTGACTGTGTCTGTGTGTATGAAAATGAGAGAGAAAAGACAGGGAAGTGTGCCTTGCTGCCCTGTGGGTCACTTGCCAGGTTTGATCACCCATGTGGTGTGGTGTTTCCTAGCAGTGGCGTCTCCGGACTGCGGGCACTCCTCAGAAGCTCAGAGAGGACAGAATCTGAGAGCCGAGGTGTACTCTCCAGGAAGGAGCAGGGGCTGCCTGGACAGTCCAGCGAAGCCCTGGGGGACATGTTGTCTGACCCAGTTAACATGCTGGGCATCCTGCTCAAAGACACCACACAGTCCTCCAACAGGCTGCTCAGCTGGTCCTCCAGCAACACGGGTCTTGCAGACTGCAGAACATGAAAAATGAAAAACAATAATGTTCAATGCACCAGAGAGGGCTTTGTGCAGTGCAGCATGATGGTTTTCTGTCTCTCTCATTTCTTGAGTGTGCCTGGTAAAAAAAACTGCCACAGTACCGACCCAATGATTTCACATTTATGTTGTTGCTCAACTATTATAAAGCTCACTCACCAATCGTGACAGCAATGATTTGATTTCCAATGTATTTAATTTTATTGGAGAAGATTCTATTGCAGACTAATTAGGCTGAAAATCTTAAAATGAACTTCAAAATCTGTAGGCTATAGTCATGGAAAGGAATAATGTAATCACCTTTACATGACCAAGAATACATGAAGACAAACAACCTACTGAAAGAGTATGAATTAGACTGTTTGAGAGAAGGTTTGAATCCTAAGCAACCTGCCTGTGCCCAGTGGTGACTATGCTTAACACAACTGCTTAACAGAATTGCATGGAGAAATTTTAAAAGTTGGGTAAAATATGACAAAGCTGTGTCCCTTCATACTTTCACAGTGGTGAATACCTTCAGCGATTCACCTATGGTGATGTCCGATAAAGCTTGGTCAAGCATGGTACCCATGGGGGCGTGGCCAAGTGGATAGACCAATAATGTTAACTCTTCAGGTATGACCTAACAGCAGTTACAAGTTGTGGAGTATATATTTGAAACACAGAAGTATGGTGTTAGCCTGTAAACTACAGTTTTCAGATTATGGATTTTCAACACTCATAACAAGCAATGTTTGTTTTAAGTGATGTAGTCATCACTTAAAATCCAGTTTCCTTAGTGAGGCCTAAATTGTAGACTGAAATGGCTTCAGTTCAGGGTATGCAGGGTGGGAGAAGAAAAGCCACTACGATTCAAAACAGAGAAGAGGTGATGGTCAATCTTACACGCCAACAGTTCTTTGACAGTGACCGAGTTAAAGAATTCCACCGCAAACTGATACTGTCAGAGACCCTGAAAGAAAGGGATGAACAGGTCAGACAGAAACGGATGATAATTGAGAATGCTAGAGAAGAAAACAGAAGGTTAATGGATCAGATCAGGCGTGCTGAGATAGAGGCCATGGAGCAGGAGAGACAGAGAGCAAACCAACGGGACCTGCAGAGAAAATCTGTTGCAAAAAGTGTGAAACAACAGATGTGTGAGCAGGAGCTTATTAAAAAAACATCAAAAACTAGCAAAGAGAATGACAGAAGATACGAGAGCGAAATGAAAAAGACATGAAGATGCAGAGACAAAAACAGCATGAGAAGAAGATGAATGTCTACACTGAGCAGATTATGACCAGAAATGCCATGAGAGCAAAAGGCGCCGGCGGAAACATGTTATGGAGAAGGACAACTGGACTGCAATGGTCAGAGATATCGAAGCAGACAGGCAGGATGGACTGCAGAGGCGCAAGGATATTGTGATGGAGAAATTGGCATTGAAGATGGAGGAAGACTCACTTAAAAATAAACTGCCAATGCCTTAGCCAGAGCCTTGGGCCAACAGGAAGCTAAGTGGCTGCAGGTTCAAAAGGCAAATAATGAAAACAGGAAGGCCACAATAGAGGCCATCGCTGCACACAGAGAATACAAGCGCAGACAGCATGAGCAGACCACAATGGAGGAAAAGCAGAGAGGATGGCACACACTCCAAGCCAGAATAGAAGAGGAAAAGTTTTACTGGGAAAATGAACAGCAAATTGCAAGAAAAAAGAGGGAGGATCTGTCTGAATGATATCCGTTTTATGGAAATGGCTGAAAAACAGGCCAAAGTAAAACTTCAAAAACAAGAACAAATGGAATTTGACTCAAGAAATGCACAGCTGATCCGTGAAGAGGATGCACAGTTTCAAGCTTATATGGCAGCTATTATCAATGCAGCTTCAGCTGCCAAGAAGAACAAATTTGTGCTTCACGCAGCTGCCCGGATGGGCATGGGATGTGGGGTTGGTCCCATTTATGGACGTCTGAGATTATTTGGTTCCCGGTGCAACCAATGCTAAAATGGTAAAATGTACCAGAAGCATCCAAGACATCACAACATTTTATAGGGCTAATGACGACCTCCAATCCACCAAAAGCAGATTAGGTTTTGCAAGAAGGTATCATATAGGTATCGTATCATACCATATCATATAGGGTCCTTATTGTTTTCAAAAAATAAATTATTGAGAATTGTACATTTTGATGGAGCTTTAACCGCGCAGCTTTTCTTTATTGCACCAGGCGCAAAACTACTTTCGCACCACCGGACCTTGGCTTGAGGCCATTTTATCTAACTGGACCTCTTTGAATTTTACTTGAAGACCCCTGATATAGGGCCTTATTGTTTTCAAATATAGGTGTCTACTTCTATTTATACTACTTTATATTATACATTATCCAAAGGAAAATTAAAGGTTTGTCTTGGTCTGTCTCTGAGATTAGTGGTTTATACTTAATGTAATTGCATTCCATTGGACAGGCTAACCAAAAACTTCAAGTAATAATTAAAAAAAACATGTTCCTATGCAATGCAAAATAGTAGGAACAATCCCACAAAATGTTTGTTTTGATGAATCACATACACTCTAAAAAATAATTCAGAGGGTTAGTAAATAAAGCTGAAAATTTAAGTAATTTCAGCATAAATAATTAAGTTTGCTACATTTATTTGAAATAATGATGAGTTTTATCTTGATGCATTATTATATCCAATTTGAATGCAAAATTTTGCATCAGCTCAACAACAGACAAATATTGAATTGGGTCAACAAAAATATCTGGTTGACTGTCACATCTGTGCGCGTCAGGTGCGCATGAGTCAGAGCCTACTTGCTGCTGTTTAGCTGGAATATTTAATGATATGGTCCAGTGAATAATTAACTAGCCAAGACATCCAGCTAAGCTGGAGTTGTGCATTATGATTATTTATACTGCTCTCTAGTTAGCAAGAGATACCATGGAAAAGGTTTCTGCTGTTCAAATTTTGTTCCATTGACTTCTACTATTTGTGTGTGAAACATGCCAAGACTATTGTTATCTGCTAGGATTGGTCGTAGTTCTAGTTATGTTCGTGGTTGTGGATCCCTGCAAGAAAATTATGATTAAAA
Organism: Aldrovandia affinis; assembly: GCA_029706075.1. Classification (NCBI taxonomy): domain Eukaryota; kingdom Metazoa; phylum Chordata; class Actinopteri; order Notacanthiformes; family Halosauridae; genus Aldrovandia; species Aldrovandia affinis. Next base: position 1,020,693 of record JAINUG010000085.1, on the reverse strand, counting down.
AATGATTAGCTAGTTAGCTAGACACTGTATTTATAAATGTTACATCAAGAGAGCTAGACTACCTAGCTAGCAAGCAACCATCTGGTTTCACAGACATTAGCAATGACACTAGCAATGTGTCAAACTGGCAAATTAATGAATAAATTATGAACATGCAAACTTTAGATAATTCCAGGCCTTAAAGGTGGCACGTATAGCTAAAGCACTAGTCTTAGGTGCAGTGCCCCATGGTATGAATTTGAATGCTGACCGTATCTTACTAGTCCCAATTGTGGCCAGGAGTCCCATGTGGATAAGCACAACTGACCATATAATTGGAGGGTGTTCCCTGCCTCATCACTGCAATAGCAATTCCTCTGTTTGATTGGGTGCCTGAGATCTGCCTGTGCCAGCTGTGTAAGTGGTGTGGCGTAATGACTGCAGTGCTCTGCTGGACTACTGAGTGACACTATTTGTACCCATCTTTCTTTTATTCCCCAAGGTATTCCCCTAAGGAATTCCCAATCTCTATTGTAAGCCTGTATTGTAAGCCTATCCCATTGCCGCAATATCCTCCATCAAATTGTAAGGGTGCAGACTAGCATGCGCATCTACACGTGAAACACATGCTACCAGGCACCACTTATTTTCACTCGGCAGTCCACCCGTGAAGTCCTACAGCCATTACTCCAGAGGCTTGCTGTTTGTGGGGTGCATCACTGCAGTGAGAAGCAGGGGTTTAGCCAGACGTGCCACCTAAGAGCCCACAGATGACCTAATTTGAACGATGAATTCCTGAAACTTTAAATATGCAGGCATTGTGTAGACAACCATATCCAATTTTGTGTTGCACATGTTGTCGTTTAACTAAACCTATAACTTAAGTCTAAAGTAATGTAATAATAAATGTTTTTCCTGAAAAGTGGCCTTTCGGAAAAAAAGGCCGTGGGAATATACGGTCTTAAATTGTTTAAACATCACGACATACATTGTCATTCAAATGTCTCCCCTATTCAAACATATCTTGGTATATATCAGACAAATGGATTTTCACAGCAGTGGAAAAATGTTTAGCAAACATTTAGACAATGATTAATTCCTACAAATTTCTGATAGTTGTAAACAATTAATTCAGAAACAGAGGAACACAGCACACTAATGAACATAAACAATCACATATTTTTTCTGCCAGCAGTATTTACATTTCATGCATTTTATGGCCGACGACTTGATTCTGAGGAACGTTGGCCGTTGGGAACAGTCACTAAAAGAGCATCATGCCATTTCCCAGCCTGTTTATAACTGCCGTTACAGAACAAGTTTTGGAATTTCCAAACAATAAATCATCCTGTCTGTCCCCCACACTAGACAGTGGCTGTTTCCTATAAGTGGTTGGACAAAGATGACATGGCCTAAATACACTTCCAGTTGGAAGGCAGATTGTTTTTCTAGAGATATGAAAGAGTCCCATTGCTAGGTCATCTGAGAAGATCGGAAATTCAAGGAGGAAGAGTCGATCCATCATGGGATGAAAAGAGCTGGCTGGTGAAACACATAGAAGGTACTGGTGTATACTGTTATTAAAATTTGGCAAATGTTGAGATTGAACTCAAAGCCAGAATGATTTTTCCATCTTGAATCTCAAACAATTGGGCGCATGCCCTTGACTTGTTTTTTTCCTTCCTTTTCCTTACGGACAACACAACTGAAGTAGAAACTATATATTTGTTTTTATTTGTTTAAGATTTTTCCCTGTTTTTCTCCCAATTTGGTGATCAATTATACCCTCTATTTCTTTAGATTGCGCTCCCCCACAAGCCCGCCGCCCGTCATTACGGGAGAAGCTAAGGCCAGCAATGATCCACCTCCTCCGAGATGGAACTCGTCCACCTACTTTCTAGGGACGCCGTTTCCGCTCCTCAATGAGCTCGTGCCGGCTCTCCCTCCGCCCTCCCCCTGGGGCAGACAGCCAATCGCCGCCCCCAATCGGGGCTCAGTCAGGTTTCAAACCACAGCTGCAGTGGGCAACTTGCGTTCCAGGCAAATGCTTAGACCGTTACGCCACCCGAGGCCCCTGAAGTAGAAACTACTTTGAATTGTTCTGATGAATTCTTCAAAACAGTATCATGCACTAAGAAGTTTCAAAATAAAGAGTTCTGCAATCATTGTTTGTTGTGTTGTCACGGGAAGGCACCCAAGACAGAGAGCATGGAAACACAGATGCTTCTGCTTCATCTTCATGAGTGCATAATATAGTCAACATCAAGTTCAAAGTGTAATCAAAGTGTAATCACCCACAATGGGCTTTTTTCAATGTCAGTCATGTGTTTGTTGTAACAATTTAGTCAAAAAATAAATAAGCGGTTTGCACTCAAAAATGAATTCAATGGCTATTTAATTTTATAGACCACAAAGAAAATAAGCACAAACGTTTTGGCCAAAGCCCTCTTCGGTGCTGGAAAAGAGGCATAGTACAATAACATCTCTGACAGTTGATCCCTCACTGACTATAACTGGGTGCATTCCCGATAGATTTATGAATGGCTCACATCTGATGTCTTCTTTCCTCTCACAGTGCACTGAAGGCGGCTTTGGCCGAAATGTTCTTGCTCATTTCCCTTGTGCTTTTAAATAGCCAAAATTAAATAGCCATTCAATTCAGTTTTGAGTGCAAACCACTTCTTTACTTTTTGATTTACCTGGGTAAAGGCACCAAGAAAACCTTTTCAGCAACTTGAAGTTGTAAACTCTAAAGATTTGTAACAATTTAGTGAAATGACACCTTGCCTTCCAACACATAGAAAATACCCTACTAAGTCTCCTATAACTTGTAACACAAGCAAGGTTATTTATTTTATACTTTTATTTGAAAACACAACCGTTGAACATTCTCGAAGGTGAACATAACAGCTCTTCATTGATGCGCCTAAACGATTTTGAAGGCACACTCTGGAGAGGGCATACGCATTCAATGTTTGCTCCCTTACCCTTTACAAAATACCGTAACAAAACATTGTCATTTGAAACTTCTTCTCAGTTTGGGGTCTTTACTCTTATTTGAACAGACTGCTACTCCTCAACTATGTTTTGTAATGGTAAGTGTAATGGTATTCTTGGTAATCTATACAGAACTTGTCTACATCGGCATTTCAATATGCGTGACCCCCCCTCCATTCTTCCGATTTTCCATGAATATTTCACAAACCAAAGCCATGCTATCGCTTTAAAGTCTGAAAAGCATCCCTCGGCACAATCAGTTTCAATATCCTTTCATCCAGCAGAACCCTTTCTTTTTTGGTGAAACTCTACACGTTTGTCATATCTGAAGCAAACTGGGAGCCCCTATCAGTTATCACCTTGGCTGCTTAGTGCTTTGTGTGGATGAACTGGATATTTGTTTAACAAAAATTAGTCATGCTTTAACATTGTGTACCATTTCACTGTCCGCCCTGGTTTGAAACTCATTCCTGATCCGTCACAGATGCGTCATTAACGTTGATTATTCCTGGTCAGATACGGCGACGCGCAGCGGGAGTCTAAAGTGCTCTAGAGCGGTGCATTTAATTGCCCTCTGCTCCCTGCTGGGAAGCTTAAGAAATATCACCGTTCCTCATTCGAGCCTTAACACCGCCTCAGCCAGAGGTACAATCTCAGGTCATATACTGACCCTTCTGCAACCTCATCACCGTCTCTCGCCTAGTTTCAATTAGCCTTGCTCAGCTGGACCACAACTGTCCCGTGCCAGCTCGTTACAATTGTTGGTGTGTCAATCACTCTTCAAACTTCCATTTGACCCAGGAAAAGTCCCAGGGGACAAATATCTAGGCTAAATGTCTCTCGACTTTCTGACGTAATACGGGCTTATGTAAGCCAGTGACAGGGCCGGAAAAAAAAACCCATTCCCTCTTCTGTCCAATACCCTCCGGTCAGAATTACTTCTTTGTTGAAAATTGCACATACTGCAGACTGGCATGAAGTTGGACATGAACATGAAAAATATGACGACCCCGAGAAGCAATCCATCAGCTCTTCTACCATATCCGATCCCGTACACACCCCTACTTTCTGCGCTCAACAATTTTTTGAAAGAGGCACAAGCCTTAGTATAACCCTTCAGGTAATGGTGGCGGGAGAGTTTTGTTACGCGTTTACCAAGCACACATTTACTTGAACGGTAGCTCGTTGTTCCCCAGCAGGGGAGCATATTGCCATGGGGAGCCAGGATAAGCACCATTGACTTCTTTTTGGCCCCTGCCCATTCATTTCAAGCATCCCACACTTTCTTCACCGCCCACCCCCAGGACCTCTGGAGCCCATATCCCAACAGCACACTGGCCAATCGCTGTGTCTGAAGGGCAGCCAAGCCAGGTGACTTAGGTGATTAAGTCCAGGATTCAAATTTTAAGTTAAGTTTATTCATTTTGAATAGGCCCCTTTTTTGGGGTTTCTCCATGTGCTTATACACAAAGAGATGGTATTTTTATTCACAAGCAATTTGGATGTTCTGGGGTCCATTAGTAAAGAAATTCACCTGAGATGCATCCCAAGATGTAATTATATGTGTAATTATATGTTAACTATCCAACAAACAGTTTTTGAAGTGCAGCTAGCATTTCTACAATATTTTAATGACACTATATTATTATTATTACTACTATTATTATTACTCTTATTCTATGAATCCATCAGTACTTGGCAAAAGAGAAAAAACTAAAATCTTATGAATTTATGTTTAAGTCTTAAATAATCCCCAAAAAAGCAATACTATAAGTTTAGCGCATTTAATGGCACTATAATGGTTGGTTAAATGTGTTAACATAAATCTCATAAATATCTGTTAGAAAAAAAGGAAGAGAAGGACAAATGATTTGTAATTCATCAAACACATTCGCAATAGTTTAGTGAGCATATTAGGAATTTAAAGGAAGAAGTCCTGTCTTTTAATTTCCTGAAGTGGCCATACCTGGTGACTACTCTAGAATTGTTGGCTAAAACCAGCCTATAACTTCCCCAACTCCTCCATTGTGAATTTCAGTTCTGCCATATTATATGGTTCTGTGTATACTGTGCTCTGAGTACCTACATTAATCCAAGTGAATTATTGTTTAACATAAGAATATTGAGCAGTGTTTCTCAAACTACGCCCAATCAACTTTACAATCTGGCCCAAATCACCTTGAGGTGTGGAAAAGATTTCAACCAACCAAGAAATCGTACTGGTTTAGAACCTGTTAATCATATCCAGTAATTACCCCTCTAAAACCCAGTATCTGCCAAATAAAACAAGGACATTTCTGGGTTACATAAATCATTTTGGTGAGCAATTTATCCAATCATATTTAACCACACTATAACACACTAAGTAATTCGTTGTTTTCTCATCAAATGAGCTGACTACTTGTAGAACAAACAGACAGAGTGAGGAATTGGGAGTAATTACAGATAAATCAAGGTTAAGCACTGCACACAGATGATGACGTTAATTAGATTCTTAGTTTACTTTAGACAAAGAAAAATATTTCACAAGAAAGTTATTAGGTATTGGGTGTTCGTATAAACATGGAATTTCACAAACAAAATTAAACATTGATTTCTGTGTTTAATCAAAGTAATACAAAAGTACCAAAGCAACTTGGCCAACAAATGAAAGTATCGTGTGCAATGAAAACCATTTATTTTTGGGAATGTTTAGCATTTTTGACTCCACTACAGTAACATTTGCCATTTACAGCTGAAGATGCTTCACTTAATATGACTGTGTCTGTACACAGTGTTTTGAAATTAGGATGCATTAGAGGGTGGGGCTATATTTAGGCCGGTGAGATGCTGCGAGTCAATGCCAGACCCAGGGGTTGGTTTGGGATAAACATCTTGTCATTTCACCTATTTTTACCCTTCAAAAGAGGAAAGATTATTTTAGGCTGGGTTCCAAGAGCTCTAATCATGAAAATAATTGTGATCTGCTGATACAGGCTAGCAGAAATTGCACAAATTTAGCCCAATGTCACAAATGACTCAATATGATGAGCTGGTTTACCAGAATCAGAAAAATAAAAACCGCTCCAGTCCCTCTCCCTTTATCTCAAATACCCAGCATACCGAACATCATGCAGCAGTGCTAAAATCACCTTGTGAACTGGTAAAGAGAAATGCCAGTTCAGGATCGTGTTAGCCTGGTGCAGCTGAACCAGATCATGTGGTTCTTAATCAAGCTAGACCCGCTACATTAATTATCCATCTTCACTACCAACAGTAATGGCAGATCATGCCTGTTACGTATCATATCTTTTCAACAGAAGCAAATAATGCCATAATAAAGGCATAATGAAACGGTTAACGCTGACACGTTTCAGAGCCTGAGCACTGACGCTAAAATGATTACTGCATTCATCAAATGTGCATTTAGTTGGATTTATTTCCACCCATAACAGCTGGTCAGGTCAGGTCAGTTCTATTGTTTAACGGGGGGGAATTCTACAGGGAGTTCTGCAGGCTTGCCAGGGAAAATCATGGATATATGATCCTTTCTCAAAGAAAATGGCCTCCAGATTGCAACCACAAAGTATACCAACCAGGAGGATCATCCCTTTTCCACAGTCTTGCTGCCAGGGTCAGCAATGAAGTCATAGCGCTGCTGATGTTTGCCAGTCCGGTCTCCTCTGCGCTTGTACAGATTTGCTGTGCTACTGGGGACTCTGGGAACCAGTCCAGCTACCGAGATACAGGATTCTGGCTAACAGCAAAAAAAAAAAAAAAACACTGTGTTGACAGGACACCTTTCCAAGAAAAATTAAACTGATTTGTTTCAAAGCAGTGGCTTGTTTTACGCTGCAAGCAATTAACACTGAGGGGAGAGGAGGTGATCGAGCCCAGCTGGACACTATAATTGCATATTCATGCCGTTTTACAGTTGTTCTGGGGAAAAAACTTACTGGTCGGAGAATGCAAGCCTTTGTGAAAATATCTGTTTGAACACGATAGAAGGTTGACTGTGAAACATGCCTCTTTCTGGCCTACTCTGAGTCAAAGGAAGTCTGCAGCTGCAGGGCCGCTCGCTGACAAGCACACAACGTCCTCGAGGACATGTGAAATATTGGGAAGCTGTGCGAAATCCATAGATCCCTCAATGGACTGCAAAAAAAAAACGGGGTTTTTCCTATGGTATAATGAATGTTGCATGGATGACAGCAAAATAACATCTGACCGGCTATGTTGTTGTTCCTGCATTACACAGGATAAATCAGCCAGAGGCTTTGCCAACACATCTTATTTCCATGATGTAGCCACGGAAATGACCTCGCTTGCCATTATCGCAAAAATAATTACGACTTCATTGCACCGCACGGCTTCGATCAATCACTGTACACAACCAATGCAAAGCACTGGTTGCTTTACCAACTTGGCAAACTAAGGCTTTTGCTTTGGATGTACATTTGAGCTAGAGAGTACCTCGTCTCCTGATTTTGAGCTGGGAATTTCATACTTTTGTAATAAAGCTGGGACGCGCCGTCTGGAATGATTATGCGAGCTGCCCCCAGGTCTCAGCTTCACAGTCTCGGAACACAAAACCCCTGTAGGTACAGGCAGGACACCCGGCAGGGGCCATCAATCACTCCCCCACCCTCCACGAGAACACTGCTGAACCGCCGGTTACCTGTGCCATCAAACTGCTGAAGGGCACTACCAGGGTGAGGAAGACATTGCTGCCATTTATGGGAAAGCAGGCTTTTGAGGCTCTCTTTTTAGAAATGTTCCCTTGTTTCATAGTCTTTATACCGTTATGTGGGCATGAGCGCATGCCCAGTACCAAGACAGCAATCCTAGAGAAGCAGGCTGCATTCGCAACGACAACACTTCCATTTCCGCACAGTGCTGTGGGAGAAATATTATGGTAGGTCGTGGCGGATGCAATGGGCTGGGAAGTGATGCCTGAGGCCCGGGGTTCTCTGGGGTTGGAGAAATATGTAGCGAAGCGAATGTTTGTCTGGTAGACACTTCTCAATGAGCCATATGTCTGCAGCGCGCATACAGCATTGTAATGAGGCCGGCGCAGAGCACACATTTCTCATAACTTTCAACGTGGACTGCGTGCTAGACTTGTGCCATGTGAGACAACGTCATCAAACCCTTTCTACTGTATTTGTACTTCAACATTGAGCATAACAGTTTTTTTGTAATATGGCAAACAGATCTTAACTCTAGCCATGCAGCCAGCAACTGGCTGGCCTGGGTAGCAATTTCAACAGTAGCAATATACTGTATGTGTTAACTTTCAAGAAAATCTGAGAGGGTCATGTCAAAATGGCTCTGATTTCATATGGTATGCTGCCCCCCCGCCATGATCCATTTTGGTGGTCTTCTGTTTTTCTCACATTTCCTTTCCTTCTGATAAATGGTTCCTTTAATATGCATTTCTGCAGACCAGACTGATACTGACAAGGTTTGCGTGCTGTTGGGAGTATCTGACACGCCCATGCGGTGCACAGTCGATAAAAACAAAGCGCTGTGGGATTGTGGTTCTTAGATCGTGGATCTCCCTTCACACAGGTGGCCCGCTGGGGGTTCAGCCGATCAGCGAGCAGCTCTGAGGGCACACTGTTTTTCTTTCGCCAGATACACAATTCAGGGCTACCTAACCAGAGAGTGTGCTGCTCATATTACAAGGTCAACGACTTCAGTCGCATACTTTGCTTTTTTTTTTTTTTCTGCCCAAGTAACCCGGGGCGCAACTTTCCTAATAAAGCTTGGAATTTTTCTTAACATGCTCCTATTCAGATGTTTATATAATGCAAAGGTATCCACGTTTGCAAGCGTGTGAGGTTCAACTATAAATGAAAATGGTTGTGATTCAGTGGATCTTCCCTTTTGACCACTGATTAACCTGCTAAGTAACAGAGTATTCATAATAAAATTTTATTTAGAACAACATTATGAAAAATATGCTGCACACTGAACAATGATGTAAACACTCATATGACCTGTGGTCAGTAGACGTAGGGGCAATCTAACAGTTAAAACCATTAATATTTTTAACCATTGTGTTGTACCATTTAATTTTAAACTTGGGTTGCTACATTTATGATAATGGGATATATAAAAGTACGTTGTCCACTATATTTCATTTTCATTTTCAAAAACATTCATACGAATCTCTAAAAATAAATAAAATGACTATAATACAATTTACATGAGACAGACCCCTAATATTATACGTGTAATTAATATTACTGTGTGTGCGCTTTAGTTAGTTACTTTTGTGCATATTGTTTTGTTCTCCATCACAGAAAGGCAACAAGGAAGAGGACTTCAGCACACCCTTTACAAACCTTTACCAATATGCCCACCCGGGTACAGATTCAATTAGTCAGGCCCCATAAAATGCTAAGCATTAACAAGCTGACTCAAACAGGTATTGTCGAAGGCAGACATTCAGGGTCTTCACAACCAGTCTACTATACCCAGACAGAACCAGACATTGGCATATGCCCCTAAACTTCACCCTCAGAAGACAAGGAGCCTAAGACACCAAGCACCTTAGCCCCAAAGAGAAGGCATGGTAGAATCTGGAAAATGTGACTGTAGTATCCCACATAGCTGAAGCAAAAAAACCTTCCCAAGGGTGCGCTGTGAAACAAAGTCCATGAGGCTGCCATACCCCTGTAGAAAAAGCGATACTTTTCAGCGAATCGTGCAGAAACTCAGAACCACAGGCATGGAGCAACACAGGGGGTCTTTGCCTCACACCACATCTCACCATCAACCCCCAGTGTCAGCAATTTACCCCCAAATGAGTGAAACAGGGCCCCTCTGCACAAAGCTGCCATGTCTTTATTTATTTCAACAATTCTTCAAAGAATGAGTCAAACGGTGTCCTGAGGGGTACAAAAGGATCGTATGATGCACCGCCACACATTAGCACACTGACAGAGCAAAATTGCACTTTGTTGAACAGCCCAGTGGCTGTCTTCATACAGCAGAGAACTAAACTGGCCGCATTTATGACAACTAGGTAAAGCTAAATAACTAGCTTTGAAAATATAAATTGGCTTTGAAAATACTGATGCAAAAATATTATAATTTACCTTCTAAACAAACAGAAATATGAATTAGTGCTGGATTAAGCCAAAACACATTTTAAGTATTGTTTGAAATTTGCAGACTGATTAATATATCTGTAATATAGTTTAACAGAGTCGCTCATTAACTCTATTTGACAATTAATCTGTATTGGTGCAACAAGCCAACATAATAGTACACCACATATCATAATGTCAAAGATAACATATTAATAGCCATTCATTTGAAAACTCAACATGCTTCATAGATAGCCTTACCAGTGGCAGTCTTATACTGTTCTCAATGTTTGCAGTAGAGAAATTGGATGTGCTCCAAGACAATGTTTTTTTCTTCTTCTTATTATTCTGTTCTTATTATTTTCTTAATTCGATTCCAACAGAGATAATACAAAGAAACTCAACATTTGGCCGAAGCCTTTGTCAAGAGCGTTCTGCTCATCACAGTGTGCTCATATATAGGCTCCTGTGATTAGTGGAGAAATAGTGTCATAGCAATTAACCAATACCAGCCGGTAGGCACATCACACCCACCACCATCCGCTGGCTAGAATGCAGCATCACAACACATCAAAATACATTGGAAATGACTCAATTACAATGGCAGAATAGATGGTTGTACACAGATATAGCATTATACTGTATATATTACTAACAATGTTTTCATACAATTTTCATGTTTTAACTCCACATCCAGGATCACAGGATCAAAATGTCATTATTAATAGGGGGTGGGGTGGAAGAGGGAGGGGGGAAGTGAGGAGTCCTCAATTTTATACAAAGGGGCGTAAGTCCAAAAATTCCTATTCATTAAGTCAGTCATTTATCTGCAGCAAGGACCTTCACTTTTTTTTCTCAATATTGCTCCCGAATACTTTCAGTTGATCAGTTTGTATTGTAGTTGGATTCAGTCAGGGGTTTGTCAGGACATTTAAAGCCAAAAATACAATATCAAAGTTCCTTCAGTACCTACACATGAGTGAAGCCGTCTGCGGCTCAGTGAGAAATGAGCTTATACTATGATTCACAGGGAGCCCTCTTCTGGTCTACTCACAAAGGACAAGCAGGCGAAAAGTAGCAGGGATATTTCCTCTAATGACAGGGTGCGTCTCTACGCAAATAGGATAGCTGAGGTCCTTAGAGTGGCACGTTACCGCTTAGAACTGTACCCAGTAACTGCTTTCATGCAATGCAGTTAAAGCACCTGTTTTATATGAACAACGCAACTCCTCTGTAGCCACATGTGATTCTCAGGTGTTACCAGGCCAGAGGGATGTGCCTTTATGCCATTTCCTGCCAAGGAAGAGTTTTCAAACAAACCAAAGTAACTGCTCTCACACTTTGGTACATGGAAAATAAAATCTTCCCAAAAGTGCACTTAGCCTGATTTGTGACCTATAGTAAACCTTGGCAAAATCTTCAACATGCAGTGGTAAAAAGAAAAAGGTGCAAAGGAAAATCTTTTGCAGTATTTAGTCTAGTCTCTAGGTTTCTCGGTAAAAGCTACATCCAAGCTCAAAAAAGCAATGCTCCTCTAAATACTCAATACGGATCTTCGTTGTAAGACAATAAATACACTAAAACGTTTAAATCAAAGAGGGAAAAAAAATTGTCATCAATTATCATTTCCCTCGGGCCAGGAACAAGAGGAAAGAATAGACACTAGCCCCTGTTAATAATCCAAACTTTAACCAGTGTTAACCATATATTATCCTTGCTGGAATTTCAATTTGTTTTTTAAGAACTGCTTGCACGTTTAGACAAGTTGCCATCCAGGCAGATTATTAATGGGAGTTGTAGTTCACTTCTCCTCTCTTGCCCCTGGCAGGATGGAAGTATTTCTTAAACTGATTTTGTCACAGGGTAGGGCACATGGCATCTAGAACATTTTGAAAACACTTTGCAGAAACACCATCAAGAACTGTGCCATAGCATTTCAGTAGTATAGTGTTTATTGGAGTCAAATCATTCAGTGAAATCACAAGTGATTCTTATGAACCTTCTGAAGCATGAAGCCTAAGAGAATGTATAAGCAGTAGCTGACAGTAGTAACTCTCACCCTCGGATAAAGAAAGCTCTGAGAGGAAGCCCAGACAGCTTCAGATAATCATATCTTTCTGAGCATAGTTTCTGGAGTGTTGCAGCAAATGTAGATTACCAATATGTACCATACATGACATGATCCACTCTTGTTCCCATTTTCCTTCTTTTCAGTGAAATTTGAATATTTTAACAGTGGTTTAGCACAACCCTGGTGAAAAGTGCAGACCTTCCTCATAAAGCATCAATCAGAATATTCCATCATATTGCCTAAATCGGAGGCCATTCAAGCCAATTTGATAACAATTCTTGCAGTGAGTTGGCTCTTCCGTAGCTATTAGAAATCCCCTTATGGTTTTCTAATAAACATTTAGCCAAAAACAATGTTTTTTTTCTTCGGGAGTGTTAGTGAAATATTGTGGCATTTCGCGCATTATTAAGGTTGAGAAAATGTTTTATTATTTAAACTGTCGAGTATCTTGTATTTTTTTATTAGATGCCTGTTACGATCTCTCATACAAAAAATTTATATATTAAGTCAACTGACAAGGTCTATATTTTGATTAGTGCAGGCCTCTTTTATAGTGCAATAAAGCTATTTTTCAGTTACAGTTTCCACTGTGATGTGCAATCAATGGAGGACAGCGTTGTGATATTATCCCATCGGTATTTTGGAACAACTGAAAGCACATGTCATTTGCTGCCATTGTGATTACGGCTATACAATAAATAATGATAGTCACTCACTTCACAGTTATATTACAAGAGGAAATATTTTATGGGGGTCCCACATGTGTTGTGCTTTGAATGTAGACCCTGTCTGTTCAACACAGGCAGCTTGGCCCTACAATAACACCCATTATGTCACAGCAGATGCTTCACAAGCACAGAGATATCAAGGTGCCAGTGAATTCAGTCGGGGGCAGAGAGAGTGTGCCTTTTAATTACCTTTATGTCTGTCTACCAGCAGCTATTAATCGAGACCTAGGAGGATGGTATCACACTCAGGCATTCATGTCTCTCCCAGTGGCAGCACACACCTGGACAGCCCCCAAACAAAACCCAGTTAGGCCTGATCTTAATCAAAGGGAACCCTGACCCGTCCAAACGCTTGCATAAACTCCCACCTTTATCAAAGACATCTGCCCCCCATCACATTCCTACACTGCAACTTGAAAGGGAAAGGTGCTAAAGTGTTTGCTTTCTCTTTTTTTCTTTGGAAACCTTATGAAAATATCGAGCTGGCGGAACAAAGAGGCCCATATGCCGCAGCACCTGAATGCTTAACATTGCAGATTTTCTACATCAGGCGAGATAGCATGCATTCGGAGCGAATGCCAGTCATGCCTCGGGGCCATATATAGCGCACCTCTTGTACGCCCACCTGTTTTTCTTTTTTTCGCTGCAGACACGTGCGCAGCATAAAGGGCTGCTTATCGCAGCAGGAGGGACTCCATAAAGACACAGGATTTAATTCATGAAGACACCCGCCGCCGTCTTACCTACGTTGAAATCGCAGAAAGACACTGAAGAGTATTGTTTACTGGCACGGGGATACCGACGGACTTAATGAGGTTGCTTAGGTCACATTTACATTTCTCTTCGACTCATTCTCCTGGAGGAGTTGAATTCTCTCTCACGGGCCAGGTGTTCAATCTGAGCCCTTTGCAAACGGCGTCCATCACGGCCTCTTGTTCAGCAGCGGTCCAAACAAATGTCAGCTAATCACACCTCATCGGACTCCAGGCGCTGTGTTTATCAGCAACACAATCAGGAGCGATCTGCCTTTGTGTCACGGCTACGATGAATCACCCTTAAGCCTACATGAAGGTGCAATTAGTCAAATGTTGTTTTTCACAACAGATCATTACACGAGGGCACAGCATTTGAACTGTCACATTTCTCTGTGGTCTATCATGGAGGTGTGCCCTGTTTATTCAGCCTTGGAGCCAGTACAGGAGCTGCTGAAAGGGCATAGCGTATCTGAGAGAATCCCATTACCATCCAGTGGTAGAATAAAGTCATTATTCCCTTAAAGATCTATGGTTTTTGCAAAGATACAGCAGAAGGGGGGAGGGATTTTTATGCAGCCGTTACTGTATTTTTTGTATATTTCCTAAATCCTGTGCTCAGAAAGTGAATTATTTACATTCCACATCTTAACGACCACGGTTCAGGGAAAATAAGCCGTCTTCACAGTGGAAAAATAATATTCTACAGGAACTACCATTGCATACGTGCCATACATGTTCTCATATGTTTTGGGAAAACTGTTACCAAACCATGCAGCATGTAAAGGAGCCTTTGACCCTTACAGAACACTTTTTATGTGTACCTCTGTAAAATGGCTAACATTGGTGTTTCAATATACGCATCTTTGGCTAATTGAAATGCGCTATATAAATTCAATGCATTATTATTATTCATATCCAACTGAAAGTTTGAAACTTTCAAGAATCCAGTCCTAGTTAGAGACACACTAGCACATCACAAATTAAAAATGAAATAAAACACAGGGCATTAGTTGACTATGTCTGGAATTTAGAATGTCTGCAGACTATATGAAGTCTAAATATTTAGCACATTGCACCGAAGGTATAACAAACCAGATAAGCCAACCAATAGGGTAGAGAAATAAAAGAAGGAAAAAACCATTCAACCTTTCAACACATCTTTTTGGGGAAAATATATGACTTGTTAAACAAAATATTTTTCTCTGAGCAATTACTTCAGCATAAAAAAATATAATTTTCCATTTTAGCTTACAATATTTGTAGCTCATTACCTGTATTGCTTATTTTATGTAGCCTTTTTTGCATCAAGGGTGTGAATAATTTGGAAGAATACTGTAAGTCATAGTAACTTGTATTCTTCTTCATTCATATGAACTCCAGGATCACTCCTTTGACCCACATACATGTGTAGTGCTATATGCGATGGCATGTTCTATTCATTGAGAGCAAAAGCACCGAAGCTCTCGGAATATAGTTTGAACGACCTCGAGACATTGAGGGAGTGATGTGATGTTCAAACTTGGTTATGCCCTGACACCACTTAATGCATAACATACCACACACACGTCATGACTTTTAACAAGACCTGAGCTGGCAGCTGTTCAGGGTAATCGTGTAGACAAGAAGGCAAGATAACATCTAGAAATTAAACGGATTTTTGCTTGCCACTTTAACACAGAGGTGTGGGGCAATAAATCAAGCAATAAACACGGAAGGCGAAGACTGTGATGGACATCGGCCCAGACTTGCAGAAACGGCAACAAGTGAAATAGCGGTTTTGGTCAACTGTTGATATCTGGCTAAATTCAACAGTTTATTTCATTGAACCTTTTAAAGTGAGACTCCTCGCAAAAGTGTTGACACTATCCCAAAGACTAAGACTAAACAAACCTTACCGTCGAAATACTTCTTTGACTTTAAAAGCATCAGGAAAATATTACTGATATAGCTTTGGAGGAGTTATTGGACAGATTTTTTAGTAGACTACTTTTTTTCCCCCTCAAAACACTGTGATCTAATGTTTCAACAATTCTACTAAGTGTATATTTCCATTCATATCGTATTATTATGGAGAAGGGACATGCTTAAAAGCATTGGGCATTTCAATGCAGGATGTTTGAGAGGACATGAAGAGCGATAGTTTAGTTACATCCCCTCCCATCCCCTTCAAACAGAAAACATAGACAAATATATATTGATCAATGCAAATGTATGCCCAGAGCTATGTGTGATACCAGGCATAAACAAAAAGAGAAGATCTGAAAGAGAAGCAGGAAGAAAACGGCCGAGGGAAAAGACTATATAGACGGAAAACTGGAATGAAAACAGAGCCTTCTATCGCTCACCTGAGTGTGAGACTCATCAGTCTTCACGAGTCAACGCTGGCAGGCCTGGGAGCAGCTGAAAGGGTGTGCTGCCCCCTCTCTTACCTCTAACCCCCCCCACACAGACACACACGCACACCCACACATACATACACACACACAGGAATGCTCCCCTTCACACTGCCACATAGCCTCACCTATACTACAGCTGGAGGTTAAGTGTATGGCTTTAGGGAGGGGGGTATGTATGTTCTAGCTTTGGAGCAAGGTTAAGGAAAGGTAGAGAATTTTCATGAAAAAAAAAAATGAAAAAAAAAGATGTCAGTGTATCGCAACGAGCACTAAGAGCATGCTCAGACTAATTTCCGTTCTCGTCTATCATGGAGGTGATATGTTTCTGCCTGTGGTGGATTTTGGCATGAACGGCCATGCTGGGAAGATGGCCATACTCAAATACATGTCTGCAGGGTCCCACTCCCGGCCCCTCAGTAGAGGCTCTGATCACTGGCCAAGGCAGCCGCGTTGGGCAGAGACAGGGGGTGACTACAGAGCGGGGAAAGGTCTGAAGAGAGTCTCTAAACTTCCACTCACTCTTACACTGCGGCCAGCTGTTGGCTTTGACAGAGCACCAAAGTGGGCATCCGTTTCCGCTCGTCGAGATTTCTGCAGCGAAGTGGTATGATGACGATTGATTCCTCACATCGCTGCTTAAACATGGGTTTTTCACTACGGAATGGATTTGATGCGAATCCCTTTGGTTTTCACTGAGCATAATGACATAGCATCCTTTTAGGATTTTAATAAAGGTGACGATAACATTTCTTATCTTATGCAGTTATTCAGGTCAAGTTCACGGTGAGCCCTCACACTAAAGGAGTGAAGGTATGCGCTACTGTACTTCTGTAGAGTAATTGTGGCTCTGCAGTTCAAACGATTTTTAATGAGAAAGTAGGGCGACTTTAGAAGATTACAGAGTCTGATGATGCAAGTGCTGATGTCTGATGCAGTATGTCTCAAGTGCTTCTTAAATTAATCGGGAGGGAAGGCTGTGCCTTTCATCTTCCTGTTGTCGCTGTACATTTGTATCCATCACTAAGAGAAATACAGTATACTAATTTGACTTTTTCATCATCTTGTTTGAAGACCCGGATAAAGCAGCTGAGGCTTTACTCAATGGAAGGATCAATAATTACACATATAAAGTTCTTCAGTGGACATGTCACTCGCCGTCGTATCTCGTGAATTAGAGGACAGGTGCAAAGTTCTACACCTTGAACTGGCTTCCTCTCTCTTCCCTCTCTCTCTCTCTCTTATTACACACGTCAATGTGGTCATGTGCAACAGGTCTAAATGCTTCTCTTACTGGGTAAGTGTGCACTGGGAGAGCTGAACAGGGGAGGTCCAAATAATTCTCCATTATTTGAGAATGATCCTTGACCTGTTTTTGACTGTTCCCAGCCTCCAAAATGGCTAGATCACTTGCAATGACTGCATGTACGACACCAAGCCAGCTACCACACCTGCTGGAAAATGAACACCATTGAATAAGGTTATTTGTTATTTGTATGCAAGTAATCTAAACACTGTATTTTGCATGTGTGCACGAGAAAAGGTTGTATGTATTCGGTGACAGAGTGTGCCATATACACATTATAATTGTAACTATTATGTGAGAATAGAAACAGTGCGGTTGTCCCACACCTGAAATTGTCCAAGAATATGTTTGCCCCAGGTGTGTAAGACAAGCTGAATTAAACAGGGTACTCTTTACGAGTACTCTTTAGTCACAAAGAGTAACAACTTAAGGAATGCAGTGAAAATGACAGGTTATGGCAAATATGGGCAAACACTTATAAAATATTGACATTTGTAATCAGGCTGTCACTCTGGACTGATGGTAGACTAAAGACTTCCAGGTTTTTCCCCTATGAATACAAATAGCATTTTTGCTGTATTCCACCAGGATTCTACTGTATACTAAATCGAGAGTGCAAGCCTTTTCCTTTGTTTCATAAAACTTGTACACATTGCGTGTATAAAACACATGGCATACAAACGTGATTGTACTATTTGGCGTGCAGAAAGTGTTCCACTGATTAAAGAGTGGAGCACTTCATCTGCGCTTTAGCTGAGTGCTAATATGGAAATAAGAACGTGTGCAGTAAATCATGAAAGTGGCCTAATTTCTCTCACTTTTTCCATATCTACTTCTGATCTTTAATATCTAAGACACATCATGACTAGACGAGAGCACTGCAGGACGTTTATGTGCAGACTTTACATAATTCCGTTAATGAAAACATTAAAGGGTCTTTCTGCATGACATTGTGCGACTGTATATTTTCCATTTCTGTGGAACCAATTAGAAACGTATTTATTCTTGTTCCCCTTCATTACGACATCGCCACAGGAAGCTGATTTTGTCTTCTATTGAATTTATGACTGCATAAATGATCCCATAAAACTTGGGCAAAGCCCATACTCTGGGCAGCTTAATTGTATTGGTAAAGAGGGCTAGAGCGCTTGTAAAATAAGAGGACTCCCTACAAGGGCTGATGATACAGACAAAAGCAGGCCCAGCTGCCGGATTAAAGAACCTGCAGCACAGAGGTATGCTGTGTGCCTATGAAGAGGCGCATTGTGGCTGCATTCAGGACGTTGGCCCCAGCGAGCGCAGGGGCCGTGCTCCAGTGGCCCGGCTGAGAGACCCTAAGAGGATTAGAAGCATCTTCGAGACGGCACGCCTCGAGTCCGAGACTCGCCTGTCAGTGCTGCCGCTGGTGAACCAATGTCATTAGGGATTGAGGTACTGCAAGATTGGGTTTCAGAGGGTCTCCCAAACCGATGATGTGAATGAATGTTCCATCACATCGGCCCATCTTCTACTTATTAGACGCTTAACCGAGCTGGGGCAAAGGGTTCAACAACGTGGTCCCCTGTGTGACACGGCGTATTAGTGCCATCAACTTGTGCTTTTACATCAGTAACTACATTTTATTGTCAGTGGGTTTGCGGCCTTTGCTGGACCGGTGGCAGGACACAATAATGAGCAGTAAAGGCAGCAGATGAGATGCAGACCCGACGTTTTCATGGGCTCTTTTGTCAGAGACGTTCCTGGAGGTGCCATGTTGTGACAGCGCTCCCTCGGCCCGCATTCCCCAGCCCAGGGCTTGTTTGGTTTTCTAGTAATATATGCGAAAGCCGGGAGACTTTTCTTTCTCCCTTTTTCTCCTCGTTCGCAGGCTTTTCGTTTCCAGGCGGGCCGGGTAAATTGAGTTAATCTTGACTAAATTAAATTTGTAAGTGAAGCCATGCCACCCCCAGGGCCCCCTGAGTGATATAGAAACAGCTTTTCTTCTGGTTTTTTCGAGGGAGTCGTTATGGCATTGTGCCTCTGACCGGCACAGCGTTCGGTCCAAGAATTTCGGAAGTTTAACAGCACAGTGGTCAGGCAGTAAATCTTAAATTAGATCAGCATTCCAGTTGAAGTCTGGCTTCAAAGTTGCAGCATATAAAAGAGAATAAGACACAGTACACTTTTATAAATAAAATAAACTGAACCAAACAAGGGAAAAGTGACACAATACCCTTTTCTACCTCTTCCTACACACTGTGTAGACCTTATATTCTCATCAATATCAACGCTGCCTTCAGTTGCCCTGTAAATCCGACCAGAAGTCGTGGCTGATGTACAATGCGATGCCCTTACTTTTGTACTGCAGCTTGAGGGCAGTGCATTGCAAAGGACTTACGGATGGCTGTTTTGTATTACAAAACAAAGTTAGCGTTTGTTTGCAGAGAGCTCCGCTCAAGCCTGGGATGAAGAACAAAACTGGCACCGAGTGCACCGTGTTGCCACTTTGTTGGTGGCTTGCCATGACGCGGCATAAGCATCTTATCAAGGTGTACTCTGTATGCCAACAGCTAATGTCATTTACAATTGGAATCTGCTCAGGTTCTTCGTATCACGAGTTCATCTGTGAGGGCACATGAACACCGTCAGGTAAACGAAACCACATTGCAACTCTCGAATGGCTTCCATGTCAGCGACATCAAAAAATGTCTTGGATGTTCGGATAGAAAAAGCCGAATTCGAGCCTGTCCGATTAGCATAAGTACAGAAGGACCCCCTCTGAGATACAGGAGCTCTAGGAACTTTATAGCTCCCTTGGCTAGGGATGGCCTGGCACAGCTGAACTGCATAGTTTTGCCCTGTAATGTTAATAAGCAGGGGGGGGGGTATTCAAACAGGTTAGACAAGGCTTTTAAGCTCCTTAGCACTCATCGCCACTCCCAAGCAGCACCGTCCCAGAGGACTGATGAAGCCACCAGAGCAAAACAAGGCATTTTGAATCTTTTTTTGTGTCTACTTTGCTTGAATTAATTTTTTTAATTGCGCCGCAAGCTCTCATTCTAATGGTGAATGGGTTAAGTAACCACAGCCAGCCTACGTGGGGGTTGTTACAACCCTCCTTTCACCAGCAGAAATGTCATTTCACAGCTTTAGGGGGAAAGAAAACAGAGGTGAAGGAATTCCTCACTCTCCAGACTTAGCAGATCACAATCCCTGTCAGCGTTATCCTTACAGAGGAGCCCGGCGCTGGCGGCGCAGGGCTATTATATCGTCGGCCGTGGCAATTAGCATGCAAATTAGACAGCGAGAGGAGCCCGGCTTAGCCGAGGCGCGGCGGGGCCGTAACCAGGCTGCGGGGAAATCGTTGCGAAGCAGGCGCAAGTCAAGCGGAAACAGGGTCTCGCCGAGCAGAGTCCAGCCCTAGCTGCCTGTTCCCTCCAGCTTATCAAACTGATTTAGTGTCAAATGAAGCTGTTGAGCTGCTGTGTAAACCTCTCCGTCCAGAGGCAGGACACTGCATAATTACAAAGCGTGGCCAGTCTAAATCATCATCATCATCGCATGCCTATCCCATTGCGAAGGTTCGCGTTTCACCGTGTTCCTGACAGAGAGATTACTCAACTTGCTCAGCTGTCAGTGTTTACTGCTATGTCATCACGGACAGCATTGTTAGGCTTTCACGCCAGAACGGATAAAAGTCTATTGTTTTGGGCCCACTTTTAGATGTTCGAGCCAGAATGGCTGACAGCCCGTTGTGCTGGTACTATTTCTTCTTTTGTTTCTCACGTTTTTCTCGCGCACGGTACCTCTCGTCATCATCAAATGACTGCTCCGATTTTACACGTTTATTTATGCCGTGTAGATGCGTATGGAATGCTTCTCGCTGCCCAAGGTCATAAATGAATTTTTCACACACGTCAGTAGCTTTTCTCACATCTCATATTTTGCATATTTATTAGGTATGGTTTCTGCACAGATGTATTCTCATAGCTCTTGGTCTCCGGCCACTGTCACTGCAATTGAAATTTAGAACCCTGTATGTACATTTTATTGTGCAACATATTCATAGGACCAAAATAAAATAAGCATGTATCGTGTAACATGTATCATTATCTCTAGATGTATTCATTACAATAGCATAAACCATTTGGCTTGAAAGCCATAACATGTAATCTCTAATTTTAACAGCACTTGCACTCCTCTCACAAAACAGCCCAATACTCAAGAGCATTCACTATATGCAAGCTATATCAAAGTGTCAGCTCCCATTGTACAATAGAGCACATTTCAAATGCCTCGTTAATACTCAGAAGTGATCAAAATTCCTTTCGTCCCAAACAAATTCCAACAACGAGGAGAACGCAGTGCAGAGCTATCTTGTTTGGTGATGTGGTCACGGCTCACCACTAGGTGACACCAATATGATCATCATCAATATGGCTGCACTAAAATAAAATATTACATATACAAATAATTCATAATTCAAAACAAATGGGAATAGGAAGTACGGACGCTGTAGTTCAGTACCTTACATCTGTATTAAACTGTTCGATGATTTCACAGAGGAATTTCCAAATTCCCACAAAAAACAGAGAACTGTTACATAAGAACCTCGGCTTTACACCCATTCAGTAAAATCTCCATAATACTATAGACTGGAGGGCTATTCAGCAGTGTGAAGAGTAAGAGGAATTGGAGGATACAATGCCCTCAATCTTTGCCCTATACTATGCACATTATCCATCAACCTACCACAACACAGCAGATAATAGTAAAAATAACTGTCAGTAACAGAAATCAAACTCTTTGTAAAGTAAGATGAGGCAATCAAGGAACATAAAAAAACCTCTAAATATAATGAGTAAAGTAATAAACATGCTTACATTTCCTACAATGACTGTGCTTCAATGGGAGTGTGCAATATAGTTTATAGTAGCACCCAAATGGATTTGTGTCAAAATTACAGCCAGACATTGACTTTGAATTAGTTTTTTCCCCTCTTTTAAGTCCCTTGTTTTCAAGCTTTAAAGCGTTTTCCTATTCCTGAGTGAGGCACTTCACCAGTTCACATTTCAAAGATGCTGTCATCCTGAACTTTTATATTAAAAGTGCTCTTGCAGTGTGATCATGTAACTCGCTGAGCCCGATAGTATCGACCGTGGTGCAGGATGGCTCTGAGATATCGCTGCATTTTAGGTTCCTTACCAAGCCAAACAAACTGAGACGTGTGCAGAAAGGGAAACGTTTGTGCTCAAGTTAAATGTACAGGTCACGCACTCCGCACTGTTTTGGCTACCGTGCGGTAATTGTCATGTGTTCCTCAAGCAGCCTCGAATTACCCTGCGTGTTTAGGGTAGCGTTTGTCATCTGATTTTAACAACAAATCACAAAAAAGTACTGGAAAAGAGACACTTGCGTGAGTGCTATTTGAAGAGGGGCTGTTATTGTCCCTGCAGTTTAGCAGGGATGTGAAGAATCCTGGGCCACTGCTAAGCTCGCCTGCCCATGGAAACCCCAGGGGCTTCAGCAGAGCGGGGAGATACTGGAGGGTCTGTGTTCAAAGCCTCAGCACCCAAGCTGGGTCCCCCGCGCATGTTGACACTCCCAGTCGTGAAAATAAGCCTGGTCTGGGCGGGGGAACAAAGTGCCGCCGGTGCCGAAGGGCTACCACTGCGCTGCTGAAAAGCCCCCCTGCAGACAGCGGTCAATGCCATCGAAACTCGCTGTTTGGAGCTTCGACACAATAACTTGGATACATGTGTCACAATGAGCCCTGATAATCAACGAAAAGGACAGTGCGCGCACATGTCATACAAAAACCCCTGGGAATAATGAGATGCCAGCCATTAACATGTACATAATCTTGACCGATTTAAAGACGCTGTGATAACCACGAGTTAAAACAACACGCACTCAAGAGTTCAGCTTTAAAACACTGAATCATCACGGACAGTAACGTACCGCTGCATATAAAAGTCTCCAATGGTCACATGTTGAGCACAGATAGTGGGACCATGGGAGGCTGAGCGTCTGATTGGAGGGTTGGGACCGCAGGCAGCTCCCCGAAGGCCGCAGTTCACAGATATTAGTATGAAGGAATGGTGTGAAGGAATGCTGTGGTGGCTCCTGACATCATCACACCCCGGCCAGCCAAGGCTACATAAATAAGCCCTTTCAACGTGCTGTCCACCCCTCCTCTCCAATCATGTCCCATCCCTCAATGACATGCTCCATCAATGCCTCGCCGACGGGCCATCCTGCCATTAACAAAAACAAACCATAGCCAACGGCTCCCAGCCACCACTTGACAGACATCTTAAAAGGCTTCTATACGAAGCACTGCTGATGTGCTTTAAAGCAAACCTTGAGGTGACTACTGGGAATCGAGGGAACCAGATAACATTTCTACCCCACACTCAAAGCAACTTGATGCAATTCGCATCAATGTAAACCAGAGCTGCTCTTTGCTCTTTGTATGTTTTGCTCTTAAATTTTGGCGGCAGGCCATGGCAACGTTGGTCAAATGATATCACTCGACGACTTGGGGGTTACTCAGCGCTGCCTGAATGATAACACCGATGCAAAGCGATGACAGTTCTGTCCTGCTCTGTTTCTTGGTTGGATCCGAATTTAAATTACGCTCGCATGTAGGTCCCTGCTTGGAAATGTCATGCCGTTGCACGTGTTTTGGAACGAGACGTATTTGGACAAAAAAATCCCACCTATGAGGCAATGGCCGGCATTCAATAAAAAAGAGCTCTATCATAATGTACAGCTAAACAAAAGAGTACAAAGCAATCAGCAATATTTCATATTTAATACATACATTTCCATGCTTGAGTATATTCGCTTAAATAACATTGCTTTTTTTAAGCAAAAAGTAGTGATGCATTAACTTGGTATTTGGCCTATCAACATTTTGACAACAATTTTAGAATGACCCAATTTTAAACAAATGTGAAACAGACAGTTGTCAACCCCAACAAGTAAATTAATTTGAAAAGCAAACCCAAAACTGATTATACTAACAAAATCCACATTCAGGATAAAAGGTTTTATTTGATGTAAATAAGGTGCTGACCAGAGATCAGGACACATCTCCCCACAGGAGCATTAGAGAAAGGCATCCGTGGGGAGTGGAGGGAAGGAGGTTTTGCCAAAACATTGTAGGCTCCCCGTAATGAGCCCATTTGTGAGCCACTTGTTGTTTTCCTGCTTTTGTTCTGGACTTAATCGCTGCAATTCAAAGCAAATACTGGTCTTAGATGCCACAGTAATTTACAAGCGAGCACAAGACAAAAGCATGGCAATGCCACAGTCCAGCAGTCATCTTTAAACACAAAATTGGAGGTTGTTTACACAGTTCCTGTTTAGCTAGAGGTGATTTCGATGGTGACCGTGCAGAATCGCAAATACTGCTCTGTACTCAGCATTAAAGAGAGGGCTCTGCCCAAATGTCACCTTAATGCTGGTGAATTTACAGTTTGCCAGGGTGGCAATCACTCCTCAAAGAACTGTCTATATCAGCACTACAGTAAGCTGCATTTAGGCATCGCAGTCAAAAATAATTCCTCCTGCTAATCAAGTCTATAGTTAAAGGCTGGTATTTTCCAGAACTGGTGATAAGGTCAATGAAATGTAAAACAAACAAAAAAAATACTTGAATGAGTATATGGCTGCAACTGCAAACAAAAACAAACACAAGTTTGGGGAAAAAATAGCCAGGCCTATCTGGTAAATGGGTCAGAGACTCCAGAGTGAGACTTCTCTTTCTAAGGGAGGTGGCCATTGTGAAAACATGCATATAAGTAGGTGGTGATGAAGCAGGTATTTCTTTGGGCTCATTGTTGGGGATTTGTAAGGGAATGCCCTTTGAACAATGACACGGCGAAATCGAGGAATTCAATGCCGCTGCTTTCTCGCTGCACACTAAATGAAAGTCACAAATGTCAGCGCACGCAGAAAACAAATCCATCATCCTTTGTCCGGAGAGCATTCCTCCATTTGACGCTTAGCAACGGGGGCTTTGGGAAGCGCGGCGGTTGTGTGTCGGCAATGTCACGGAGGCTCCGCGTAACGAGACGGCGCTCAATGGTTTCCAGGGAAACCCGGAGGTGGAGGAATTTTAGGAGGTATCTCAGCGAGCTTTTAACTGCTACAGAGGGTCCGTGCGCATGGGGTCACCAATAGGATGAAGTGGCATACAAATGAGACTGTGAAATCTGCTCGGGTGTGTAACAGTCCTCTAATTCAGGCCATTCTGGAGCCAGAAAAGCGCCGTCGATGCAAAGAAAGGTGTTGTATTTTTATTGTGTTGGGGCTTTTGTTGTTTTACGGTGCGCGATTTCAAACATAATGCAGATAAAAGAAACAAAAACACTTGTTCATAATGACCCGATTAATCTGTAATACATTATCAAAAGTTAATTCAAACGCTACCTATGATTGTATCTCCCTCATTTTTACAGTTTTTAATGCAGTAAAACCACTGACTAGACATTTTTCACAAATGTGAAATTAGGTTAAGTTGACCCCTTGAATACATAAGTCACTTTAAATGATGTTGACCTCCGACCAGACATGCCAGTCTTCTGAGACAGGAAGGCACCTGATGGAAAGGCAGGATAGGATTTCGCATTATTACAGTACATAAATGACAAACAGCCTGACAAACCAGGGGCTGGAGCCAAGGATTTATTCAACTGATAAAGAATGCAGTTCACGAACGTTTGTGCAGCTGTCATATTTGGTTGAACGTTTGTTCAAGTGGACAAGTTCCAAAGTCAGTATATTCAACACCTCCGAGAGCTGAAATCAACAATGGTTTTCTTTGTTGTACCCAGGGGACAGACAAAAGTTCGGCGACTGCATGCACAAAACACAAGAGCACGAGCGCACGCATACACACAGAAAGCTCGGTGAACAAATGCCTTATGATCGGCATTGCTTCATGCTTAGCAAGGTTGTATTTAATTACCATTTAGGTGGTGTGACGGTATACCGTGGTATATAAATATGAAACAGTACTATCATAAACTAAACGGTACGTCACGTTGATCATGTACATCATATAGTTAATCATGACGCAAAGAAGTTATCGCACGCTTCCAAAACATTCCAGCCATTAGCCAAACGAAATAACCCTAACTAAATCATGTAACACCGGAGCTGACACAGTGTGTAATATCATTTAATGGCACCCTTCTCTTATATTAAGAGTGTGGGAAGGTGGCGCTGCACCCAAGCGGTGGGTCATTAGCTAAGTTCAGTGTGGTGCGTGGGGGATCTTTAAGGTGAGGGGACAGAAAGGAAGAAGAGAGCAACGAGCATTGAGACTCATGTTGGAAATCCAGTTGCAGTATTTGTTTTATCTTGTGCATGGCATGCCATAAATGTGTTCTATACGGAGGGAACAAAATTCAACACAAACTTTTGAATTTGCTGGTGTTTCATTCTGTATTCCTATGTAATGTCCTCAATACCTCAATTTATCAGTGACTATACTTTTGATTGGTCCTTGATGTGTCCTTGTGTCTTATTTGGTTTTCGTCACGATTAGTGCAAGTGCAGACATTTCTCTCTCATGTTTTCAACCCAAATTTGTTTCATTGCCTCATTGAGTGTTCAGTTCTTCTGGTCATATTCAATCACCCTCTCATTCAAGCCTAAGACCTGAAAAACTGAACATGTTGGTCTTCTTGCATAAAAATCTTTCCTAGAAAGTAAATTTGCATGCATCGTAAAGTACTACTCATTTGTCAGTTAATTTTTCAAATATTGAAAGTGCATATGCATTGATTAGATCAGATAAGATCAGGTAAAAATCCAATGACCGCTTATTTGTTCATTAAGAATTTAATTGTTTATAAGGAAGTAGACAATATAAAAACATGCAATCAAAAGGGCGAATCAAAAGAAATAGAGGGTATAATTGACTAGGGGAGAATTACCAAATTGGAGAAGAAAAAAACTGGAAAAAATCTGAAACAAATTTATTAAAAAAACGGATCCATACCGTAACCTTATAGAGTTTACACTTTGTGTGATACCTTTTTTTTAAATATTTGTAAAAAAAAAAAAAAAATCGATATATCAAAAATCATGATGTTGGGTTGCACAATTATCATAGAGTGAAAATATTGCTATACACCCCTACTATCTACAAATCTCAATTGAGGCTGAGGTGCTCTCTGTAAGAAAGAAAATAATGAAGTCAAACAAAAAGGTAACTTACAGTACCTGTAACTGCTCCTGTATCACATGCACCAAGTACACATGAGATGATGACAAAACAGACAAAACTGAGCAAATGTGTGAATCTTGAGCAGAGATGGCACATGCAGGGTGGTGGGGACGCAGTGCAGTGGTGTATACGGCGTAGAGGCGAACTGTTCTGAACTCACAGTGCTGTTCTGGACCTGCTCCAACTGCTGCTCAATCTCCCTCAGACGTGCCTCCTGGTCTCGAGTGGCCCTCATGTCCTGGAGGACCTTTTCTCCTGGCAGCCTGTCCCCTTCACTCTCCCAGCCAGCCCTGGAGCCCTGACACAGAACAGACACCGCTGCCGTTTCTCACGTGCATCACACCACTAATCAGACACATGTGTGGAGGGATTCTTTTCATGAGAACTGGAAAAAAAGGTGACATTCAAAAAGCGTGCCTCACAGCAACCAATGGCCTTACCAAAATTATATTTTGTGTGTAATATCTCGAAAGAAAAAAGATTATATAGATTCTTTGAACAAATATTTATCCCCTATTTTATTTTCTCCCCATTTGGAATTTCTAATCCTATTTGTAGGCACGTCTTACTCCTGCAGCAGCCTTCACCAATTAAGGAGAGCACAGACCTGCTCTCCTCTGAATCGTAAACTGCCAGCCACTGCTTCTTTTCACTCTGCAGTCCACCAGCTGTGCCACGCTGTCATTGCGTCAGAGTAGTTCACTCTATGTGCAGCTGATGCAGGTAGAGCTCAGCCCCCGATTGCCTAGAGTTGTCACGTGATGGAGTTGCGTGATGGAGAATGGGAAAATCCTGCCGACCAATACCGTCCCTCCGCCGGGCAACGCTACTGCCAATTCTGTGCCGCCACAGTTGCTACTGGCACAAGAAGGGCGCAATACTACACTAATCCAGCTTTAGGGGGACAAGCTAAACCAAAAAAAAAATTATGAAAAAAGAAATTGCAAGATTATTAAAATTACAATTAGTACAGCTTTTAATAAGGGGGGTTGCACAATTTAAACAGTTTTGAATGGTTTCAAAACATTTGTGTAGCCAGTCACTAATATGGAAAAACGTTGCAATGAATAGCTGACAAAACAAATTAAGAGCATTTGGAGAGTGAATCTGTACACTTTAAAAGAGAACTGGATGGCTCAATTTTAAACCTCGAGGGGACTGGAAATAAATCATACATTTACGGTATGCACATGCAAACCAAGGACACATTCAGCATCCATAAACGATGGCGAAAATGGGTCAGAGGGCGTCATCGCGTCTTGAGAACTCCCCGGCGGTGAGAAATTGGAGGAAGCCTGAAAAACCTATAAATTGTGTCACTGTGACCTGGAGCTCAGTTAGAGCAGTGAGAGCGAAAGGCGGAGAAAGGACAAACACTCTTGTACAGGCATGAGCCCAGATTCCAGTCAACTGCCTCTCCCACCAAACCCAAACGTGCCACTGTGACTGTCAAAGCTTCCACCGCAAATGACTGCAGGTCACAAAGTATCCTGCAAACACGCAATTACACGCAGCTGCAGTGGGTGAAAAAAACATCAAATTTAGGTCACATCCAGTAATCGAAACTTTGAAAACATACATTAGACACGGAAGCCATTATAGGACGCACGATGTTCCACAAAATGCAGGTAATTGCCAAAATAAAGGAAACACAGGTATAAAGTGCCCTAATAGGGCATTGGGCCATCACAAACTGCCAGAACAGCTTCAATGCGCGTTGGCATAGACTGTACAAGTGTCTGGAACTATATTGGAAGGATGCACCATTCTTCCATGACAAATTCCATAATTTGCTGTCTCAAGTGCCGCTCCAGAATCTCCCATAAGTATTCATTTGGGTTGTTTTCATGTTCATCAAACCATTTTGGACCATTCATGCCCTTGTGGATGGGGGCATTGCTGTCCTGGAAGAGATCAACTCCCATTAGTCCAGGAATGCTTCACCATAGGATGAATGTGATCACTCAGAATGTCTTTGTATTTATTGACGTTTAGCTTGCCCTAGGTTCGTCACAAACCTTGAGTGGACCTAAACTATGCCAGGAAAATGCAAAAATGAACCCCACACCATAACAGAGCTGCCAGAACCATTCATTTACTCAAGTGTTTGCTTGTCTGGCTGTGGATTATGATGGAAATTGAAATGGAAATCTTTTTTTCCAGATTTAAATGGAAATAATTGCAGACTACAAGATTATATTCAGCACAACCAAAAGCAAAAAAAAAAAACTAAGAGTAAAATCAAGAAAATGAATGTCTTGGTCGAAGGATACTGCCAACCTCAAGGTTCTTTCTGAACATCTGACCAGTGTTCAGATGCTCAAATTCATAACAAGCTACACTGTCAAAAATGAATGACCTTCAAATTTGAGTTTCAAGTTTCACTCATTTATTCACTGGCTAAGTAGGTTCTCAGAAATAAAAAAATGTATGAGAAATGATATTGATGCACATCACAGTTTGTTCAGATCTATAAGCAATTTATAAACAATTGACCAATATCTGATACTGGTCCATTTGGCAAGTCACCATAGACGTTAACCTCATTTCTGAGAAAGTGTTGCAATCATTTAATAGCATCTGCATGGACATCAAATATTCTGCCACTCTAAATCAAATTTCACAAGTGCCATCAGTTGCCAATTTACTCACAGCGAAATGGAGACTGAAGGTTGAAATGGGGAAGGTTTTTTGTGCCAAATTTCAACCTCCAACTTTCTACTTCCTTTTATTCAGTGCACATACAGCAATAACCAATTACAGCACTGTAATAGACAGCAATATCTATTTCAGATGGTCAAATTAGACTTTGGACCATCTAAAACTGCAACCACTTCCTTGAAGACAATGTTGACAACCTAAATTTGAAGCTTCAGCAATTAAATTTGTCATTAGATTAGCCCTTTAAAGCTCACTCAGCATTATTTTAATGAAGCACACTGCAACAACTCAATGCAGGGTCCATTGCACTGAACATGCTGAAATGCTAGATCAAAATAAACCAGAAGCCAGTCTTGTTTTAGTACCTTCCTCATGCCACTAAATACAGTTTAGAACACAGAATGAAAAAGGATCAGTTTTGGAAATTAAATGCTGGTTCATTTGCGTATTTTTATAAAAATCAGCACTACTGTCGACAGCTGTGACAACTTAATCCTGTAAAAAGAGTAGGATACGTTAAGGTCAGATGTAATGTTGTCATTGCCTTATTTTTAATATAATTGAAGATTTCTCATTTTATGTCCAGGGTTTTTCAAGTTTCATCTGTGATTACTCAGGCTGGACCAACTATAGAACCCTTTAACTCAAAATAGCTCAGCCAAAGCAGGGCATGTCCTGCTGTAACATTATTTCATGTAATTTTGCAGATCG
The DNA here is from genome assembly GCA_029706075.1 of Aldrovandia affinis. Lineage (NCBI taxonomy): Eukaryota > Metazoa > Chordata > Actinopteri > Notacanthiformes > Halosauridae > Aldrovandia > Aldrovandia affinis. Next base: position 989,794 of record JAINUG010000085.1, on the reverse strand, counting down.
CTATTCTTGTCCACTGCTATGGAGTTTAGGTAAACAGTTCAATTCTCAATGTAAAGTACACACTTATCTGACCACAATTACAGCTTAGACCCAAGCATTCAAAATAAACATCTGAAAAAGGCGGCAAGCTCCATGCTATCCGTTGGATTTTTCATGACCTTGTGCTTTCACACTGGTTTTTCCCCTCTATTTACTGCAGTTCCACCGGTTTCCACACTTGCATTTTTCATAGTTACCCGCTGTATAACCTCAACGCAGAAGGGCAGTTCCCATTTCTGCTTCCGTTTATCCCCCAAAACCTTCAGGTCACATTAAAAGGACATTTGGCATTAGTGCTATTGATCAGCTCGTGAAAGGCAGTGTCATAGCTGATTTAGCAAACCTGGAGAAGTGTAAATAAAATGTGTAACCATTCATTAAGTGTAATTACTCTACATGCAGTTGTTTTACTACAGAGGTACAGACGCCATGACATTTGCACTGACATCCATCAACACCAGTCAGATGTTCATCTTGTGTTAATCATTTATTTGGGAGATCAACAACTGCCGTTCACTGACCTTAATAAACTCCAGGCTTTTGCTAATCCAACCCTGTGCCTTCTGGCTGGACCCAACTATTCATATCTGATTCTCATTAACTTGGAACGTGCAATGACTGAAACATAATATATATTAACATGAATTACTCACAATGATTTGGTAGGGCTTTTGTTTTAGAGGTTTATCAAAAAATCTGCCAAATTCTAATTTAGCATTTCACTGTGTACCAACTCAACAATCTTTTAAATACATAAATCTACTAGTTGATGATATGCAGGCAGCTGTCAAAATAAAGTAAACATCAACATAAAGTGTCTTAATAGGGCGCGCCGCCAGAACAGCTTCATTGCACCTTCAAATAGATTCTATAAGTGTCTGGAACTCTACAGTGTCTGCAACACCATTCTTCCACAAGAAATTTGATAATTTTGTGTTTTGTTGGTGGTGGTGGAAAATGCTGTTTTAGGCACCACTCCAGAATACCCATAAGTGTTCGATTGGCTTGAGATCTGGTGACTGAGACAGCCATGGCATATGGTTTACATAATTGTAATGCTCATGAAACCATTGAGTGACCACTCATGCCCCGTGGACGGGGGCACTGTCATTCTATTCTAAGTGGTTGAGTGGACTTAATCCATGCCAGGAAAAAGCACCTCACACCATAACAGTGCCGCCAGAACACTTGGGAAACAAGCACTCGGGCATGTACATTTCTTTTGACGTGCGCCACACATGCACACGTCCGCTTGTTGAGAACAGGGGGACTCATTTGACTTTTTTCCACTGCTCAGTAGACCGCTGCCTGTGTTCTTTGCATGACTTTACTGACAAACATACATTTTTAGGTGTAATAAGGGGTTTATGCAGTGTAACCCAACCATGGTATCCCTCTCTGTGAAGTTCTGGACAGACTGCCTGCTCACCCCCTAGATTGATATTTGCACTCAACTGATTCAGAGTTGCGCATGTTTTGCCTTGCATCGCGAACCAGTGCATGGGCAGCACAGTCAAAGAATGTGCCCTTTTGACTACAGTTGCCCTTATTTGATAATGTCTTTCCCTCAGACTTCAATGCCAATATCACTTTAGCCACTATTCCTTGTGAAACACCAGCAAGTTGGGCAGTCTTCATCACTGAAGCTCCTGCCAAATGTGCCCCAACAATCACCCCTCTTTAAAAGTCATTGAGATCTCTTCTTCTAGCTATGGTAACTGGGCAACTGGGCCTGCCCAGAATTGATATCCATGACCCTAAGCATGATGGGATGTTAATTGCTTAACTTGTGGAAGCACCTGATTTCAATATACTTTGTATCCCTCATTTATTCAAGTATTTCCTTTATTGTACGTGTAGATACATATATATGCAGTTAAATGGTTTGATACCTATTGTGTTGGTTTTAATAAATGTAGCGTCAAAATAAATCATGGCTTGACTATAACAACATATATAGCGAGAGTACAAAATAGGCAGAGATTATTGGCATCTTGATAATACTCCACCCATTAAAACCACAGTCTGCATTTTGTCACTGGCCTCTGCATGTACTCTCATGGTGTAGACCTCATACCAGCCTTCTGCCCGTCTAATTACTAGACTCCACGCTGCATGTGACCAGCATACTGAGGCAAATTGTACTGTGTATGGGTAATTCTGAAATGGCCACAAGAGCTCTTGCATCAGGGTTTCCCTCAACGTAGTTGTGGTCTACATTCATGGTAGCTTTTTACAGCAGCTGATAAATGTCCCTTGCTGAACATGACCCTTTTGTTTGTATTATACAAAACACTTTCTTTATCATATGCCAGCTGGTCATGTTTGCTTGTTTTTCAGTTAAGACAGTCAAACAAACATTTATTTTTTCGCCATTACTTTCATCAATGAGGTGTCTGCATAAGTTGAATCACAGATGAGTTAAGAACTCCTCATATCATAGAGATAGAGATCTCATAGAGATAACGGTCTGTCTAAAACAGGGGTGTCAAAATTAGCCTGCATACAGGGTGTTGGACACCCTGGTCAAAAATGTGATTACCGTCTCAATAGTTTGAAAGATAAATGCATTTACTACTAACTGGAGCACTTCAGATAAATTAGCTAACTAATATTGTTTGTTCATAGTGACGACGAACACTGGCGAAAGATGCAAAACGCCAGCGCAAACCTGGGAGGAATGCAGGACTGCAGGAAGGACTGCAGGAAGCCAAAGAGCCCGTTGCAATGCTGTAGCGCACACTGACAAATCCGGGCCAGTCACAATAGACAGCAGGTCCTCTGACAGCGCTGCATTTCTCTCCTGTAATGCGGGGGCCCTCCGTCTCACTGCTCGCCAGAATCAACAGCAGGACCCCTGCTGATAGAGACACCACTGCAAATATCTCCCAACGCAGTAACAGCAAGACAACTAATTGGCTCTGCACTGACTATCTATCAGGGCAAGGGAGATTTTCCCCAAGTCTCATGTGTGCCGTATATTTATCCAGACAAAATAGTTCTCAAGCAGTGCAACCGCTGGCCTGCATTTAGATTTAGTTTAGGCTCAGGGAGGTCTGGGGGAGTGGAGGGATTCGGATTTGGGCTGCAATAACAGCATCCACGAGACTTGGCAATTCATGTAAAACCACTGCCTACCGCAACTTGATCCCTACCATATATCTCCAACTGCACCGGCATTACAATCCCAAACGCCATTATGGTTTATGACAACACACTCCCTTCTTAAATATCAGACTAAAACTACATCAAACCCCTGTCCACAGCTTCAAGAGCAGATGTGTAGTGCAGTAGACAGCACACCAGGGAAAGACAGTTGATGGAAATGGTAAAGGAATTAACTTAATTTATTGCAACTGTAGTAAATGTCCATGTTGGGTAAGATAAACAGATCAGTGCTTGTGAGCCCGCCTGGCTGGTACAGCAGACCCATTCTCCTGTGGTTTTATTGGCCATGGGTACCCATAACCCACTCTAATATGGGTCAAGGGTAATAAACAGCACACAAATTGCATGGCTACTGTCAAAATGTGTTACCCACACAAAAGCCTTTAATGGTTGCTTAAAACTCTCCACTATAAATAACTGGTTTTGCCATTTTATTGACAAGTCTCATATTTATACAGTACAAGCAGTGTTCACGTTATGTCATATTAATAGCATGCATGCTTGTATGTGGTATTCCTTATATTTTAGACCTGAAATAAGACAATATACATTTTCTGGACCTCAGGTGAGACTACAATTGTTGAGTTCAAAAAGATAAGTGAAGAAACTGCTGTCAGTGCAACATACAAAAAACAAACCAATATAAATCACTCATTTGTTCCATCACCATAATTAAAATAGTCTTGTTACTGAATTGGTAAATCTGTGTTGTTTTGGTGTTTATCGCCTAAATGTATTCCTATTTAAGGTCATTACACCTTCCAATTATATATATTGTTGCAACATAAATATTTTCCAACATAAATATTTTATCATTTTAATGACAGTATTGCATAACTGCATGTTACTGTAGCTTGGCAACCAATATCAGGCATTGAACTGCTAAGCTAACATACATTTTTTTTAAACGTAAAAAAATACAAATACAAATAAGCTCAGTGGCACCATGAATGAATGCATTAATGGGTAAAAATGTGGAGGGAAAGAGTGGGAGGGATTGTAGATTGTGGGAGGATTTGTTGCTAAGCAACTTGCTAGGGGGACCCAAGGGCTTCAGGGCAGTAAAGCTGCAGCAGATAGTTGCATTTCAACACATTAAGTGTCCTCCTCCAACTCTGTGCGAGCCTGACTGGTGGACTGCGGAATGAAAAGAAGCTGTGGCTTGACATCACGAAGGAGAGTGTGTGCGTGTCTACTGAATTGACAGAAGAGGTTGCACCGGTGAGCACAAACACACACAAATTGGGAGCAAATAGGGATGTTTTTTTATTTTATATTATAGAGTATTTTGTGTTGATGAGTGGAAGGAAATCCCAATTAAACTCATTTTGATTCTGTGAAGTAAGAAAATAAAATGTGAAAAATGCCAAAGGGGGTGAATACGTTTTATACCCACTGCATGTGTGTGTGTATGTATGTATGTATGTATGTATGTATGTATATATATATATATATATATATATATACACACACACACACACACACAATTAAGCTTAATAATGCAATCACATTGTTTGAGGGCACTGAGCAAAGAATTTCTTAAAAGGGGAGATGCATTACAGACAGACTATTTCAGTGAGAATGAGTGCTAATATGAAGGATCTTCAGGTACTGCATTGATAAATATAGGCCTCATTGCATGTTTAGTGCCATTTATTAAACAATGAATATTATGCAGTTTGCCTTATACTATCGAGCCACACCATAGTTTGAAGTGATGCCATGTAAATTGTCACATAAGCTGACTGGAAGCATCACTGGCGTTTCCTGAGAGCTTCACTCGCTCTCCATCCTTGGCATTCAGAAGAGCTACTGCAGAAAATATTGAAAACGTTATCACAGCTATCCCCAAGTCATCTACAGCCTTTAATGCAGTGCAGTGCTTCACTGTACAAACAGGGGGTTTGAAGCCCCGAGAAAAAACAAAGGAGGAACGTCTGGTATTTCCTCTGCGCTTAAAAAAAAAAAAAAATTCAGGTCCGAAACCTGATTTGGCAAGTGAGAAGAATGATAGCATTATAGTGAGAGCTTTGTTTACTTACAGTGGCAAAATGTGAAAATCATAGCTATGCCTGCACAGATAATGAGGGTCCAGGCTATTGAGTGGGAACAGTTCACTGGAGCTGAAAGAAAATAAATGTTGGTCTCATTAAAATGAAATGAATGGGACATGAGAAGTCTTTGTTGAATTCGGACATAAACCGACTACAATCGGCTCCTAGATCAGAGGCATGCCAAAAATGTTCAATATATTTAAAGACCAAACAAACTATCATTTGGTGACCCTTACACAGGCTCCTAGTCACGCACTCTAGATTGCCACTGCTGTTTCCTTTGCTCCCTTTGAAAGCAGTCATGGCTCATGAGGGGAAACAATCAAACGATAAAATCTAAACCTATTCTCTTTCATGCCAATGGCATTTCGTTGATGCCCTTGGATAGTGTGCAGACAGTCTTTGTGTAATCAAGCCCTAAAAAAACTCTGCAGATCTGATATCCACTTAACCTTGTGCTTCTCTCAGCTGCGGAGTTGGCAGCTCAAAAGGGCATGCAGTCGTGTGCCAGTGCTGGTCCTCCAGGGTCTGTAGGCTTCCTGGCTCTCCTTCCAGCTCACAGACATCAGTAATATATGCTGTGATTACACCCCATTCACACATTTGTGCATCTAACATAGATGGAATTCACCATGAACAGGCAAGGCTCACACCTCTGGGTCAGGAGATCTGTGAGAACTCTAGAGTGACAGACCAGGACAAAGTTCGGAAGGAGAGAATCTTGTCCCACTGTGCACTGAATACCTTTATGTTTGCAGAGGAAAGACCCTATCCATACTACTGCTTGTAGACCATTATTTTCACTTATTTACATCCTCAAATTCAGAAAACAAAGTTACTGTATATATGACAGGAATTATCTGGTATTTGTTTCTAAGGAAACAACCTGAAGAAATGACTGGATAATATAAAGCTGTTCTGTTTTTTTTTTTATTACACTACTGGTTTCTCAGCCTTGTTAAACAATGTCTTAATGACTTGACAGAAACACCCTGACAGAAGCCCATTTCAAATGTGTTCTGCTGCTGATTAAATATAACATAATAACAGTGCTTGTGATTTCATTTGGATGACGTCCATACCAAACATTAAAGGGTCAATTAAATACTCACATGGTTTGTTAACATGTTTATTTAATGTTTCCCAGTTGAAATTCCCTCTGCATCAGCCAACAGAAGCAGTAAAATGACTGATGATGCTCGTCTTCCTGCCCTCAACTATCCTTTGACATTGCCAGCATCAGGGGGACACGGTTACACGTTCTCTGAGTTGAGGGTAAGTCAAGTGTTCACTCTCGACAATATAATTCTAGGTCCTACTCCACCCATAATGCAGGCTTGTGCAATGGATATGTGCACCTAATTTATAGCACCTAAACTACTTATAATAGGTAGACACTGTAGACAGACATTTTATCATTCATTCATTATCATTTTCGGTCTGGTAGAGACAGGTTTCGAACCGCGTCCCTGACAGGCAGCGCACATCGGACCAGCCAAAATACGGTGCGTTAGACCGCTACGCTATCCGCCAACCCTTGCTAATGTAGCGGGTGTGCTCTGGTACGTGAGCGTCTGCTACAGAAAGTGACGTGAATAAAAGTGTGATTAGTTCCCGGAGTTAGGGACTTGAGTCTTTAGCTCAGCAAGCTAAATCGCTCTCGTCGCGTCGAGATCCCTTGGTTTGAAACTCACTGCAGGCAGAACCAAGTCTGTTACACTAAAAAAATGTATATCCTGATAGGAGTGGTCTCTTCCAGGATGACAATGCCTCCATCCACAGGGCAGGAGTGGTCACTGAGTGGTTTGATGAGCATGAAAACAATGTAAACCATATGTTTACCCATATGTCTCAGTCACCAGATCTCAACCCAATTGAACACTTATGGGAGATTCTGGAGCAGTGCCTGTGACAGCATTTTCCACCACCATCAACAAAACACCAAATGATGCAATTTCTCATGGAAAAACGGTGTTGCATCCCTCAAATAGAGTTCCAGACATTTGTAGAATCTATGCCAAAGCACATTGAAGCTGTTATGGTGGCCCAACACCCTCTTCAGACACTTTCTGTTGGCGACAAAAACTGCTCAACTTGCTGAGGTGTCACGAGGGATAGTGGTTAAGGTGATGTTGGGAAGTCTGAGGGAAAGACATTATCGACTAGGGGCACCTGTGGTTGAAAGCGCATACTCTTGGACCGTGATGTCCGTGCATTGGTTCCAGATGCATGGCAAAACAGCCGAGCAGCTCTAAATCAATTGACTGCAAATATCATTCTAGGGCGTGACCAGGCAGTTTCACTGAGAACAGTCTGTCAAGAACTTCAAAGTGAAAGATACTATGGTCAGGTTGCAGCCCTTTTAAGACACTTTATGTTGGTGTTTCCTGTATATGTATGTGTTACCTATTTATGTATGTATATATATATATATCATAGCAGTTATCTAAATTTGTTGAAAACCTTTAGTAGGTACCGGAAAGAAAAGGAACAGGAAAGAAAAGTTGTGGTTGTGTTAAACCAGTAGGAAAAAAATCTGTTTCTATTCCCTGGTGTAACACAGGAATCCCCTTGATCCTAAGCGATATCACCTTTTTTGGAAAATGACTTTCCATTGGACCTCCCCAGAGTTTTTCCAGCTAGGCCCTTTGCAGCAATGTGCCCTATGGTTAGTTTTGAGTCCCACGCTAGTGCTGATTGTGGAGTTCCACAATATGACACATAATTGATTATAGCATTGCCCAAGGAGATTTATATCGGTTCACCTGGTGTTTTTAATCATGAATATTGCCAATTACATGAACCCCTCCCACATAATTACACACACAATTTTAACCCTGGGCAGCAGTAAGAATTTTTACCTTCTGCGACACACAGTATAATGACAATACCTAAATTCAAATACATTATATTTTTCCTTGAACATAACCCTGTATACTCGAAGGCTCTGAAATCTGACCTCTCCGTGTTGGACATGTTGCAAGGAAAAAAGGAGCTGAGAGAGTTGACTCACTCAATATTAGTCTTATAAAAAAAAAACAGCATGTAATTCTGGAAAGCTAAAATACAGCAGTTGTTTTTGGATCGTGCCACGTCGACCAAGGCTACCTGCCAAGAGGTGAAGCCCAGTCTGGAGGCTCTGCCGTGTGGTCCGCCCTGTGGCGATGCTTGGCCATTCTGACCACTGGGCTAAAGGGGAACAGCCCTTGCAGGGCCCTCAAGACACCAGTCAGAAGGCAACAGGGTGCATACAGGGTGCATATGAGGTGCGACACAGCAAACTTCAGCACAAAATACACCACAACTGCCTCAACCCGTTCACCTCCTAGCAACCAACTGAACAAATAAACAAATGAGCGTTCACTTGTCCTCTTTGTAATTCAAGACCTTCGCACTAAGCATTGCTAAACATGCTCTAAAATGAACTTCACATTGGTGGGGGAACATTGTCAAAGCAATACACAAGCATGCTTTAACTGTTCCCATCAGGATGTTATTATTTGATGGTGGAAATAAAAATGCAAATAAAATGTCCGTTCTGTTCTCTCCTTCCGCACTGCGTTTACATGCTGTATCGCTCACAGATGACATCATAGTTGCTGGAAATTCCTGAGGAATTACAAGATAAACCTGAAGGTCATCTGGACTGTACAGCTCCACTTTTGGCACAGAGGGTGGTCTGGAGAAATGGGTTCTGAGATTAAAACCGTCAGGCCCATCTGCTTCCCCGAAAAACAAATGAACAAAAAAATGCACACTGTTATTGATTCCATTGAAAAATCATTTTCATAGCCATTTTTATGACCATGCACAGTACATTTATTACCTTTATAAAAAAATATGTCCACCTCCTTGAAACAGTTTGTCTTCATTAAGGGGATAGGACACTAAGTCTTTATCGTTAGAACTTCTTTTTAGCCTGCACGCAAAAGTCTGATGCTGAATTCAATTTCAGAGTGAAACACGTACAACTTCATTAGTGACTGATGGGTCACTAAGAGGTCCTAGTTATTGTTGTAATGGCCTTTCAGAGCAACGCTGTTATTGTAGAATTAGACAACAAAACAATGGACAGACCACATCCCGACATTTGTTTTTCAGTATTTTGCCCGCACTACACAGTAATTTCCTAATACAACAATACGGCACACATAGCATCAAATGATTTTAAAAAAGCAAACAAAAATGCTGACAATGGGAATGCAATTTCTGCATCAGCCAAAACACTCTTGATCAACCCAGATACTCAAACCGAGAGTGGAACATTCCCCAGTGACATTTTCTTTCAGCTTCCCCTCTTTTGGACTCTTACTGATATTAAGTAGGTCCACGCTTTGCCAACAAGTGACGCATAAAATAACTTGCAAGAGAGCTGAAAGTATACCACTCGTATCCTGTATCCGAAGCATCTGGGTCAAACTTGAAGCTGAATACCCTATATAGGCTACGAGAGTGACAAACGCCGTTAGGACACAATATTTGACCTACATTTTCAGCTGTTAACAATCTAATGTGATGGCGTTAAACTCCATCATTGATTGGATACAGCTTGCACAGCGGAAATATAACTGGGGGACGGTGACAGGAGTTTATGTGTTGCTTGCCAGCCCATACATCAGGCCACGCATACAGACACAAGGGGATGAAATCACTTCCACTCCAGCCATTAAAGTCATCGCAGTATTAATGATAATACAAATGCAATCAAAGTTTGCAGACAGTGATGGTTTTATTCAACCTTAACCCATGGTGGCAAAACCTCCTGTGCCCCTTCGGCATGCGCACAGAGCCCAATGCAAAGCCCTCACGGTGGGAATAACAACAACATTACTGTGTCAAAATGTATGGATGACAGGGGGCCTGTAATCTAAGCTAGTTCTGCTCCACAAAATATTTCTGGGAACATTTTGTGTGTGTGCGCTTGACTCTGAGTAAGTACGATAGATTGTACTCAATCAATCCCTGATAAAAACATTTTTTAAAGATCGCTCTCTTCACTAGAGGTAGTACCAAATTTCCCAATGGTGCAATGGACTCTGAGCCTGTATAGGGGTTAGATAGCATGGAGTTGGCTTGTGTTCTTTGGTCATAAAGCAATGGAAAATGTCTCCAACATGAATACTTAGCTACTACTGTAATGTTAAGGTTGTTACTTTCAGGGAAGTGACTTTTCGATGTACCGTCTGAAGAATGCACTCTGTTAATTTTGATAATACTCTGTTATGTACAGCAGTGGTCCCCAACCACCGGGCCGCGGCCCGGTACCGGTCCGTGAGGCATTTGGTACCGGGCCGCACAGAAATAATAAAAATGTTTTAATTTTATTTCCATTTTATTGACTATCGCAGTCTGCAAATGTTTAATTTAGAAAAATGACTGTCTGTGTGCCTCTTTTCCGCACTTGTCTCAGTTTTTTTCTTTTTCATGCACCCCCTCCGGTCCGCGAAAAAAAGAACTGGTCTCAGCTTTTTTTCGTGTGGACCACCCCCCCCCGTCCGCGGAAAATGGTCTTGCATGAAACCAGTCCGTGGTGCAATAGCTGAATAACTGCATGAGAGATTTGGATACATTTCAAGAAGAGCAGGAAGTCACTTTCAGTTTTGTTATAAAAAACATCCCCTGACCTGAAAGCTCCTTAAACATGCTCTTATAAGGCCAGCATAGTAATCTAGGTTGTCTAGGCAGATCGGTTTCAGAAATACAAGGAAGAACTTACTATTATTTTACATACAGTTGCCATAAATCATATGTTGGTGTGGAGATATCAAGGCAAGTGAAGACACTAGTCATTAGCGAGTCATATTTTTAAACCGAATCCACTCTCCTGCCAGACAATCTCAGCTCTCACAAGAGCAAATGACTGCTTATGGTAAATTTAATGTGTGTGCAACTGCCAATACTTTTAGCAAGAACAGATTGCAATAATTATCACATTAGCCAAATTAGGCAGCACAGCTGAAAAAGAGGGGGAGAATGTTGTGTGATGTGTGTGTGCGTGTGCGCATGCGTGTGTGCGTGCGTGCGTGTTCATTCTTTCAATCTACAGGTTGCCTCCATTCCCTACTAGCAAAGCTCCTAACAAACATGACAACAACATGGCAAGAGTGTATATTTTCTCTCTTTATTATACTCAACACCGTAGGTAGGACCACACACAGCTCAGCAAGCAGACATGACCAAGGTCATGATGGGATAATGATGACACATACACTGATTCAGAACATTCCGCAAGTGCTCTGTTGGATTAATGTCAGGTAAAAGGGTAGCCAATTCATCACATGCATGGTGTTCCATGCCAGGAACGTCTCACAAATGCTTGCAGCCGATACCCATGTATCGTCATGTGTATGGATGCGGCCGTTATTTTGCTTAATGTTATGTGTGGTTCTGTGGTTCAGTGTTATGTGTGGTTATGCAGTTCTGTGTGGCTCAGGAGGTAGAGCATGGTGCTCACAGTCCATAAATTGTGGGTTTGATTCCCATTGGGGCCACATATGCTGAGAAATGTATGCATTCGTTACTGTAAGGAGCTTTGGATAAAAGCATTCTGCTAAAATGGCATAGTTTATGTGATGTTTAATTCATTTTCAAGGTGTGGGGGCAGAATATTGTCTCTACCGTGCTGTGGAGTTACGAAGCCATTCAGAAACACTGCACCATCCACACTGTACTGCAGGTCATATCACCACACCACCTCCAAACCACTGTACTTGTGCAATGTATACCCCCCTTTATCTGCAGGATACTTTCCACCAACTCACATGCTGGAACAATTTGGATCCTCACTTAATGTTACGTTTGTCCAGTTTCTCTCTTTTTGTGAGCAGTTCTTCATTTTTACATAGAGGTAAAACCAACATTTGTCCAGGAACAACCTGTTGCCCTAGGGTGATTACTCAGCACCAAGCTAATGTGAGGCTCTGATGGCATCATCCTTACATACAGATAACTGCTTAAATAAAGGAAACACTTGAGCAAATGAAGTGTTCTGGTGGCACTGTTATGGTGTGAGGTGCGTTTTCCTGGCATGGTTTAGGTCCACTCAACCCCTTAGAGGTCATGGTATACGCCATTAAATACAAAGACATTCTGAATTATGAAGAATGGTGTGCCAAGGTGCATTATAGCTGTTCTGGTGGCTTGTGGTCATGATTATCATAAATTAATTATCGCAGATGAACTTTGGTTTGGGAGACATACAGGTAACTGCCAAGAAAAGAAAACACCAACATAAAGTATCTTAATAGGGCATTGGGTCACTTGAATGCACCTTTACATAGATTCTTCAAGAGTCTGGAACACTATTAGTGTGATGCAAGGCCATTCTTCCACAAGAAATTCCATAATTTGGTGTTTTTTGTTGATGGTGGAAAACGCCCATAAATGTTCAATTGGGTTGACATCTGGTGACTGATATGGCTATGGCATATGGTTTACATTGTTTTCATACTCATCAAATGAGTCAGTGACCACTCATGCCCTGTGGATGGGGCATTTGTTATCTGGAAGAGACCACTCCCATCAGGATAGAAATGCTTCACCATAGGATGAAGTTGATCACTCAGAAAGTCTTTGTATTTATTGGTGTCTACCTTGCCCTCTAAGGGGTTGAGTGAAATCTAAACCATGCCAGGAAAATGCACCTTACACCATAACAGAGTTGCCAGAACCATTCATTTACTCAAGTGTTTCCTTTATTTTGGCAGGAACACGTGTGTGTGTGTGTGTGTGTGTGTGTGTGTGTGTGTGTGTGTGTGTGTGTGTCTATATATATATATATATACACACACACACACACACACACACACACACACACACACACACACACACACACACACACACACACACACACACACACACACACACACACACACACACACACACACACACACACACACACTAGTTATTGAAGTAACTAAGATAATATTTACACCGGTGTACCTGCACTGCATGTACAACATTTAATCATTGCACGTGTTTCAACAGAGGCGCTATTTAAAAATTACTTAATATAAGATTTAAAAAACATATAGTCCCAAAAGAGTCCCTCAGGGTCTGCCAAGCCGCCACTGGAAATTTATCATAATCCTTAAATTACAGACCACACGAGGACAAAAAAAAAAATGACTGTGGATTTAACCGATATGTAAGGAGCCAGCCAAGGACATTCATTATGAACTCATCAATGTCACCACTGTCACAGTGCAGAACTATGGCCTACAAATGAGTTTGCAAACATGCAACAACACACACTGTCCTATTTCACATTATCTACTAATCTATCTAATAAAACTGTTTATTCCACCAGCTAGTATTTTTAGAACTACATATTTAAAGGTTATAAGTCCTTGATGCAGGAAAGGGGAAAAAAAACGTATTAATTAAATGTACAAAAAATGAAAAATATCCAAGCTCTCCTTGACAAAAATATGAGATTTCAAAGGAGGGTTTAGGTGACAGTCCAGCAGGAAAAGCTTTATGAATTGGAAGGATTACGTTCAATTTACTCATATTCAACCAGAGGTGCATTTACAGGAGTCTGACTAAGAGAAAACCCCATCTGCCTCAACAGGGAGTCAATCGATGTAGTGGAATGTTACAATGCCCTTCCCACAATTGGCACAGCTTACCTCTTACCTGTGCTATGCTCCTATAAGTAATTCCATATGACAAGCACCTTCTTTGAGATTTCCAGCACAGCCATCCATCAAACCGATCCATCCATCGGTTTGTCTTGTAGACCACATGTAGGTACAAAGTAGAGAGCCAATAAAGACGCACTGCCCTCGACATCAAAGCTAGTCTGTAGACGTTGCTCGTCAGAGCAACGTGCGTGCCTTTGGGATCAGTGTATTCACTTCAATTTCTCAGCAACCGGATTGGACATTGGATTGGTAAGGGAGGATAAGAAATGACAATGTTATCCCAGCATCTACTCAAACAATAAATGAGTGAGTGAGTGATAGAGGGAAGGCATGATTTCATCATGGTCAGGTTTATATATCAGCCCCACAATCTTGCCCGGGTCTATGTGGAACGGCCATCTTGTTCCCCACTTCACAGCAAGTTCATCCCGATGTCCTTCGAGTTTATTCTGAAGACTGCCAATCTCACGGAGCTGTACGTTCTGTCTTCGTTATCTGCGGTGATCCTAAACTTTTAGCCATGCCTCTTTCTCATTCTACGGCGCTGGCACAAATAATAGAAAAATAACAGTTTATCGTATAATCTAATCAAAACACAAATGGAATAATAAGAAGCATCTGCTAAATATGGTGAACTCCTGACTGACCCTGGCCGATGATAAAAGCAATATTAAAACACAAAGACGTAATTTACAGCTTTTCAGAATCCAGCTCGTGCTTTGGTTTCTAATGATAAACAAAAGCCTTGCTTGAAGTTCAGCCTGAGCCAGGAACCAGATCATGGTGTTGGCCAAAGTGGAGCAGAATCCACACCAAAAACAGGTCAGGCATTCACTGCTACGCTGTGAGGCAACTGTCAATCTAAATCATTCTACCAGCAGCTGTTTCTTCATATGATGGACAACAATACTGGGTTTGCAAGCCAGGTCACGTTTTCAGGAACACGGTTATTAACGACTTGGGAAGACTTGCGTGTGACCTAAAATTTATTACCTCAGCGCAAGAGTGGCACGTGTTTCGATGAAGGTTTAGCATAAGGTCTCAGCCACAACAGAGGAAAGATACAGCTGCCATTGCCTTTCATCCCACTGCAAGTAGCAACTCAGCCTCTACCTTCACCCAGCCATTTAAGGATAGTGGTTAGCAAACATCGTTAGGTTTTAAAGAACACGACCAACCATAAATACGCTCCTACAGTTAAAAATGATTTACCGCATGGCATTTCATACTGCATTACGTGCTGACAGCAGATGAGCCAACATTGTGCTCTTTACACTAGGTAGTCAGACAGACTGCAGGACACTATCAGTTATGGTTAAGATTCATAACCATCAAAATACAAATGATGAATTCTACATTTCTACAATAAAATAATATAGTATATTCTACACTGCGTGAACCTTAGACAGCCGAAACCAAAAGGAATAAAGCTAATGGCCATACAAGGGGGACTCATTGGGTTAAATCTATCCATCCCCCAATTCCCCGAATGCCTGAGATGGAAGTTTCAACAGATTTCAGTGCATAATCGGAGTGTGCAGAAGGCTGCCATGAGAAATAAGATAAGAATTCCAGATGAAGCTGAACACGTGAAGAAAAAAATACCTAGCAGTGATTTACGTACCAGGAGCTTAGTGAATACTATTGGCTTGTGTCGCACAGTATTTGTTGAGCACAAGAGACTGCAAATTCCCTTTTCACAGACAGCATTCAACAGCAGTACTATGAAAATGTTCCTCTATCCTACACGACACAGAAAGCAGTTTACTTATTCTAGTTTTTTGAGTGATGTTTCACAGGTGTAACAACGGTTGCTCTGGCAGTTCCGAGTATAGTCAAGAGATACATCACTAACATCTAATTAGGTGAAATTTTACAGGTGGGTCCTTCTATAGTTGAACAGATACGCAAGCATGCGCATTTTATCTGCTGCTTACAATATGGAATGCACCATGAAGTGGAACTCCGCAAACTATATCTGGCACACATATCTTGGCAGTTGCCCTAGCAGAGAACCTCATATAAAGATGTGTACCATGCATTCTGAACCTGAACCTTTTTAATGTTCTTGTTTTGGTCCTAATTTTCCATGAGAACACATTTTCCTCAATACAGAGCCAATCTGTTCCA
Source organism: Aldrovandia affinis (assembly GCA_029706075.1). Taxonomy (NCBI): domain Eukaryota; kingdom Metazoa; phylum Chordata; class Actinopteri; order Notacanthiformes; family Halosauridae; genus Aldrovandia; species Aldrovandia affinis. Next base: position 973,758 of record JAINUG010000085.1, on the reverse strand, counting down.
GATTTATCTTTCTTTTGGCAGAAGATTAGGGACAGTGACTTCATTGCAACTGTTAAAAATTAAGGCTAACATATATTGTCTTATCTATTACTGCCTTTTCAATCACAGTGAAGCCAAAGAACAAAATGCATCATGCTGGACAGGGTCAAGGCAAGGAGTCAAAATTAATTTCAGTGTTTTTCTTGAGCGTAGAATTCATACTTCAATTTCAATCAGAACAAAGGCCCCCTTCAATACTATACGGAAACACTAGTCAATGGCCATTGAAACAGTTTTTGCAGAAATTTGCAGAATTTTGCAGAAATGTACAGGAATGCAACGAGGAGTGAGTTTCACGTGGAGGCAAACATCAATTCACTCTTTAATTTTTTTCTCTGGTTAACATAGTAGAACCGGTAGAGTATCTTTGATTCATAAGACATGTGCAAGTTCTTCCACAAGCAAATCAGGCTTCTGCAGTTAGGCTCTCAGAATCAGTGGCTGTTTCCCAGCAGGCCTCCAGATCCAGTCTCTCCACAACAATAGAGAAGGATGCATTTTTTAGGCCAGTGATTTACTACCACACATAAGATATAATATATATGCCATTTAGCAGATGCTTTTATCCAAAGCGACTTACAGTAGTGAATGCATACATTTTTCAGTATATGTGGTCCCAGTGGGAATTGAACCCACAACCTAACCGTTGCCAATGCCAGGCTCTACCTACGGGGGCACACAGACCAGATGACCAAGATGACCAAAGCATTACTGGAGGATACAAAGAAAACTGAGTGGGAGAGAGAGAAACCCTTTCTAGAGTGACTCAGAGTTGATTCACTGCTGATTTAATACAGGGCAGCAGTGTGGTGTGATGCTGCAGCCAGATGGCTTTACATTCAAAACCAAACTGGGGCACTTTTTCTTATTTATACATTTTATTTGATGGATACCCTTATCTAGGGAGACTTGGAACATTAGGGGATATAAGTGCAAAGGACATTGCAAAACCAAATTAACCCAGTGTAAATTAAATACCCCACAGAACATGGGCAGACACAAATCCACAAGAGAAAGTTGAACAATAAATTGACTTATAATGCACAAATTATAATGGCATTTGTACTTGTAGTGCAGTCTTCATATCCCATCCTACTGTAGATTTAAGACAGATCTATGCTGGATGGACTCAGGTGTAGTCTGAAGAGGTGAGCCTTCTCATGGTACCACGACATGGCTACAGAGTTTTATGTTCAGCATATTTTTCTCTTTTTTTTTTAAAGTATCAAACTGGCTTCTTAGGTATGAAACTGATCAAGCTGGTCAAACTAAGCTGGTCCATGTGGCGTCCATATTGCAGCCCTAAGAAAGGTGTGCTGGGCCCTGACTCATCGGAGTTACACTACTGTGCGCTGCCGTGCGGTGTGGCGTGGCCCACATTTCCACAGCACCAGTGCTATGCGGCCAAGTGACATCTTAGCCATACTGTAAAAACGGTCAGCCAGGGCACCACCACAACAATAATAATAAAAACGGCAATAAACATGCAACAGTGTGAACAAGGATTTCAGGTGTGTCGTCTGAAGTTCGAGACCCTGAAGTTCGATCGATACACCGGAACGGTTCATCAAAGACATCCAAAACGGATGTACTTCCTTTAAGTCACACAGCAACCAGCTTTCTGTATGAGCATTTACAATTTGTCAAAGTGGATTGTTCAAGGTCTTATGGGTGATTATGTTTGTAGACTGAATACCACTACCTTGAAAGCTTCAATTTTTAACTGTTAATCGAATAGGAATTCATGGCATGATAAATGGGTTGCCAAATCAATGTATATAACTGATGTAACAAAAGTAAAAAAATCCACCTGTAAAATTCAATGCTTACAATGATTACATACTGAGTGGGAAGGTCTCTCTAAAAGAAGGAAAGACCACCCCTCCCTTGCTGTTATTAATGGCTTTCCCTGAGCCAGCAAACTGGTGGCCAGGAGAATTACATACTCTCACTCACGAGCAGGTCAACCGTTGGGAGACTCCAGGCGGTCATCCACAGGAAACTCCAGTGTGACTTAATGACTGGCAAATCTGACACTACAGAGCACTTCCCCACAAGAGAAATGTTTTTCCCGGCGGTCCATGAGGCCAGCCTCTGTAATTGCGTCTGTAAAGTAGCGCCACCCAACACCAGATGTCATGGAGCACTCTGTATATGACAGGCTCTCCCCACCCTGGGATTTAACAATCGGGTGGTGCGCTCCCACATGCACGGTTTACCATGAGAGCAGAGGTCCGCAGCTTTTAGTCAGGAGGGAGAGGACCTCAGCGCCAGCTCACTGCAGGCTTCCTCTTTGACCGGCGGACCCGAGCGGCCCTCTGGCCTCGACGCTGGAAACATCAGCGCATTTTTTTATTTTTACTCATCTCTCGAAAATTTATTTTACTGCTTTTATTTTTGTTTTGCTGCAGATTTTCTTTACCATTATACCCTGCAATAAGCCTTTCACAGGATGTTTCATACCACAGAAGAGGGAAAGTGATGTCGACATAGGATTATGATGGGCATGGAACTGAAGATACTCAAACAAATGGCATTCTTTAATGATGAAGAAACTAAAAAAAGAAAGCAGAAAGTCTCGTTCCTCCAAATAATTAAACAACTTGAACGTGGTTTCCAGAAGAGACTAAATACAAGCATTTAAGCATTTACGAAATCTCTCCATTAGTACAATGTGGTTGACAAACTGCTTGTTATATATGGGTGAATTGTAATGTAATTGTTTTTGAAAAAAGTGCAACTTTTTTACTGCTTCTTATAAAGACTTCTAAACTCATAATAGGTTATTCTTGCACGTTTACTGGCTAGAGAGAGAACATCTAGACAGCGATTAGCCATCCATTCAAGTATTCATTTAAAATATAAATTTATATAGCATAGTACATTTGCTGTAGTAAACAGAATATGTGAATAATTTCATAGAAAATGATTCAATGAACAGTCCCAAGTAATTAGTATTCTCTATGGGGATGCACTTTCGATGTAACCCTTTCGACCCCTTCAAAAGAAAACACAGCGTGCACACCAGGTCAGGGAGAACAGTACAGCGCAATACAGCAGTTCCAAGCGGAGACTAGGCGATTAAATATCAAGGCCTCGGATACATAAACCCCTACATCTTCACCGTGAAATGGTCATTTGACAGGTGATTTTCTCCATATCTGTGAATACGTAGCCTGTGTGTTTTATGGGCCATTTCACAGCATGGGACTTTTAAGAATCCATCAATCATTAATTTAATCATGACAATATCCACCCAGCTTTGCATACGTCTGGTTTATGTAACAGTAAATGTACAAAATAAAACTTCAAAGGCAATTGGCTGTTCCTCTATGATCATGTGAGGAACACAGCCTTGGGTGAGGCCCTCCACAGACTTAGTCAAAAAAGCTGTGTCAGACGAGAGAGCAAGACCACCCCCAACGTATCTCAAAGGCATTACTAACTCTGAAAGAACAAAGAACTTGTCTGGTGGTAGGTCTTGTAAAATGCAGCAAAAGCCACTAAATTACTTTTCTACCATCAAAAGGAAGTTCAATCTGGTGGTCATGTATCGGAAAACGTGCAACATCACAGCCAATGTACTAAAAATGTGTTGTACTCTTATGCGTTACAATCTCGTGTGCGTTCCTCTCCTCTGCCCCAAGAGGATGGGCACGGTAGCACTGTATCTTTCTTCACAGATATTTATGAGCTTTCATGGCCTGCTGTGAAAAATGTGCTCCCGACGGATTTGATTGGATACATGTCAAAAGAAAAGGCTTGCATTGTGTACATTTTCACTCAGTGCTGTGTGCTATGTACTGTACATTGCTCGCTGCTACCGCTGCAACAGGGGAGCCAAAAGCATTAGCCATTCTAGAACTGCCGACCGCATTATACGGGGAAAGTGGACATCTGAAACGCATCACTGTGCATCAACACGGCAGTGGCAGGGGTCTCGCGCATCCCGTTCCTGTTCACGGCGTGAAGTTTTTTCCCCCCAGTTAGATCCGTACTGGTCTACTCGATTCCAGCCGGCGCACGGCCCCTGAGCCTGTTGACACTATCGCTAATAAGTCTCCCTTCGCGGCTGGCGATGATGGAATGTCAGCCAAGAGTATCTGTCCTTGATCTGGGAGCCCCTCTGGGCCCGGTGATCTACGCCGGTCCGTCGGACGGACATCTCCACCTCTGCGTGCGCTTCCTCTGGCCTTTGACTCAGAGGGACATGTTGAAAGGTCCTGCCACTTCTGCTGCTGGCAGCCGTCCACCGGCGGCCTTGTAATTACGCTCAGGGTCTGATGGGGGAAGACTTTCCGTCGCGGCAGCACGCAGGGCACCACAAGCCTGCTGGAGAATGAATATAATAGACCCGAAAACCGCCCTGCCAAAAAACATCCTGCTGGGAATAGTGGGGAGGAATGTGTTGTTACCGCAGTTGGACAGAGAAATTTCCTCTGCAAATTTAATTCCAGGTTTGGCTGCACGTGTGGCTGAAAAAATAGATATAAATAAATAAGAAATCGGTCGGACTCGGGGCCTAACGTTTACGCCACGGTCCCCTTTACGCGTTCGCTGGAAAAAATGAGTTACGTATGCTACACATTCAATAACAATGAGGTTTGCACATCAGACGTGACCGGTCGCATTGAAACGACTGCGCCCTGCCTGTTCCTATCGCCGATGCCCTGGATGAATAGGATGCTGCGATCTGCATTAAACATCTGCTGGACGTTTGGAGTGTGACAGGACTCAGTGATCCGTGACCCGAGGCTTTGACTCCTTAATGGAGTTTTAAATAAAGTGTTCACAGGCTGCGCTCGAGGTGCTTCAGCCACTAATCCCAGATATCTGGGGTCACAGAACCTTAAGATTCACCACAACAGTGATGAAAAGAAGGGCAGGTCTGCACGTGAAGGAGTCCTTTGCTATAAATCTGTTCTCGTATAAGTGAGACATAGACCTTTTCGGTTTAAGACTATAAAGGTGAGCGGGGTGAGAGGTGAGGGGTGCAAGGTCAGCACATTCATGGCTATCAGAGCCTGTGAATAGCTTTGAAATGTGCCACTATCGCTGCGGAACGGAGGAACGTCCTTGCGTACGAACAGCTGTGTCACCCCATCCGAATGGTTTCAATTAAGTGTTTGACTGGTGAAAGCTACTGCGGAGAAGAAAGGCAACTACAAAAAGAGCATATTTTACTTTAATGGCCACTCATGAAGCACAGGTGAGCAGAAATGAATGGCTGGTTATGAAATTGATTTATTGACGGCGTAGCCAACCTTTAAGGTGTTTACAGTCGGTGCAAACATGTTTCTATTCAGGTCAGAGGGAGGGAAATAAGCTGCCATTTGTTTCGGTCTGTGCAGCACAACATTTATGGCTATTCGGTGACCTGCCTAACGTTATCTTGAAACCCTGGCTTTCCGCTTCTAAAACAGATAGGCTGCACCCTAAAAGTCAAAACATATCATGTCCCATTCCTGCCTCTAAATCTTGAGGGGAACACTCAGAGAGAACGAAAGAAAAGCTATAAAAATGACATAGAGAGACCCTTCATAACTTATATGTATACACGTCTATACACTGTACTGGTCTTATTTTTAGGGACGTTACTGGATACGGCGTTTGTCATTGCAGAACGAGCAGTTTCTGGTCCACACGAGCTGCAATGTGTATAAGTGCACTTTTTTATGGCGCCCGAGCTGCACGAAGCACACAGGTCGTCCATCAAACATTTCTGTGAAATATCCTCCTTATCCATGCAGTGTCCACATAATGCAATTCCTTTTCGAGAAGGAAGAAAACTGGACGTTTTAATTCAGGTCACTTGCATTAAATGGCTCCAGTATTTCATAACAGGCTGTGGCTGAAGTTTACCGTTGTTTAAGCTCAACTTTTCCAGCCATGCATCATTTCCATCAATTAAAAAATAGTCATTTGCCCACCCATAAAAGAGCCATTTCCACTTGGCCACAAGTTGATTTGGATGCCCCACTGCCGAGGAGTCGGGGTACTGCTCTGCACGAGTCGACGGGGTTTTTAACAGTTAGATTTTTTTTCGACCGACGCCTCTGCCAACATGATCTCACAATTCACAATTTACAACCCTCCTGAGAGCAATTTGCAGCCAGATACACAAAGTGAAAAATTTAACTACCTTTGAAAATACTGTTTACACTGGCATTTGTGCACTCAGCCTTAGAAAACTCACTCTGGCTTTTCCTTCCAAAGACAGTGGTATTTTCTTAACCCCCTAAACAAACAGTGGTTTTTGGGCAGCTGTGAGTGTTCAGCTCGCTTGTCACAACCGTGTTGGCACCCCCGATTAGCTCTTGATTGTAATTTGCTTAAAATTAATGTACAACATATATTACTTTTACATGCACAGCAATATTGCTGACCCAATCACATAGCCAAATCCAGGTACTTATACATAATTTTTTTGGAATATGGTTGGATCCAATATCTGACTGGAAAAACTGCAAAATGTTTTTGCTGCCAAATATGTTGGATATTGGAGGGATTCCTGGTGCTTTTGAAATTTTAAGGACTGCATATGTTATTTACAAGGTTCATGAAATGTATGCCTGATGTATTCCCAACATGACACCGAAGCAGTTTTACCACAGATGTCTTGTTTTGTAACAATGGTCTTTTGTGAAAAACAATACCAGGAGAGTATAGGTTCTGTACGCTCCATCGACACATGTATTTTTTTTTTTTATGCCAAGCACTTGTCCACCACCTCAATTAAATTGTGAACATGAAATAGTGTATTTTGACAATTACCGGGGAAATAATTGTTGCTTAATTAGTGTGTCCCCTCACAGTTGCGTGAAGTTCAAAAACAAACTTCAACCCAGGTCATTTGAAGAGGTGGCCTTACAATATGGGTTACCATAAAAGGGAACTGAGAGGAAACTGGCTTGGCAAGACGCAGCGCTGATGTTTCTCGAAAGCTGGAACGCGGCCCTGAGAACTGAACTCATTGCGAGCCTCGGTGTGCCGTTGCTGTTTTAGCCCGTTTGTGATTGTAAAGTATGTGCATTAACAGCAATTATAGAGGCTATAATGAACCGGTGGAAATCCTGAGGTGGTGGGCTTTTACACGTTTGCCGAACATTAATTACCTAACAGACAGGGGTCATTACTTACACGATTCACAGTCTGCCTGCCCACATGTGTTTCCTTCACTTATGTCTTGGGTAGAAGCATTGAAAGACAAACAAGGATTCCGGTTTGTAGTGGTAAACAAGCTGCCCCAAAAACAATTTCCGAGTTCCACAGAGGGTTTTAATGAGTAGATAAATGACCGGCTGGCTAAAGAACAATCTGTTCAAAAGAAGAAGCACACTAAGTGTTTTAAACTGGGAAAGGAAAGAATGGACAACATGTCCTCGTTCTTCAGTAATTGCTTTATAATATTGCAACGTTGCCCCCCTCGTTCCAATGTATGCACACATACAGTACTGGCATGTTGCATATTGCTTTTCAGTCATGTATAGATTATTCCCTGATGCATTGTTTAAAAGTTTCCCCACAGATTATTTAGTTTCTATACTATACTGAACCAACGTGACTGCTCACAGCTACAGTAGGAGTTATGTAATATATCATATGATATGATATTAATATACAAGAGATGCAGCCAGTTTGCAGACGTGAAAAACCTGGATCAAAGGTGATAAGGCGATATGGCCAGACATCCCAGCTCCTGGATAGCAAGTGAGTGAAGTTGCTGCTCTGAATGAGCAGCCATGGCGTGATACTGAACAAATCAACCCCAGCTGATTTCTCCCCCGCCCCACCACCTGAGCCCAGGATCGCTGCTTACATCCATTTTACACATCCATTTTACACATCCTTCATATAATCAACAATAACGGAGGTGACTAATGCAGTCAGGTTTGGTCCTGAGTGTCATCAGCATAGAAATGAGAGTAGAGAGCCATGCGGGGAACCCTCTATGACTGAAGCAAATTGGGATGTATCGTTTCCAAGAGTAACAAACTACCTGCCTGTAACTTAGGCAAGACCACATGCAATCCGTGCTGTGCCCAAATCAACTTGAGGCGTTCAAGCAAGATTTTGTGATCCACCATGTTAAATGGTGCACTACTAAAGTGCTGGCAAAAGGAATATGTTCAGGAAACCAGTATCAGGAGACATTATCAGGTCACTTGTTGCTCTGAGTGAGGTATTAGTGCTATACCTAGCCCTAGGCGAGAGGCTTTCCTGAAAACTGCCTGTTTCAGCTGTGTAAGAAGCATACTTTTCTGACATAATGACTGCACAATTCAACAGGTGGACTGCATAGTTAATAGAAGCAGTGGCTGACAGCGCAAGCTCCAGAGGAGAACACATTCTTGCTTGCGCTCTCAAACTGACTGGTGTCAGAGGCTGTCGCAGAGACTAGACTGGCCTATGAATACAATTAGTCATTTCTAATTGGGAGAAACAGGGAAACTGGGGAGAAAATGTATAAAAAATTATACATTGGTGTGTGGACATACTTGTGATGGCTCTTGGCAGAGAATACCAGTCATGAATAGAGGCTCTGTGAAGTACAATTTGTACCCTATTTAAAAGAGGGCTGCTTGCTGAAGATGAGGCGATTATGTTAGAATGCCTTTTACGCTTAAAGCAGTAGGGTGAAAGTGTGTAACACAAGCATCTGAGCATGTTTTACAAGCAGTTTGCATGGCAATAGCCACTGTGTGATTAGGTAGAATGGGAGAGGGACTGGGTGGAAAGGGTGACTCAACCCTGCAGTTACTATGAAGAGGCAGGAACACAAAAACACAAACAAAGCTGGCCTTTTATGGCAAACAGAAGTTTGAACTCACTGACAGGTTCTAATAGGAAACCAGGCGGATTTTTAATGACTTATTAATAGCGACGGCCTACTGTGTCATCCACTGTAATGACGCTTAATGGCCTTGAGGTGGAGATGACTTTCGTGAACCCGGCGCTGCCAGTCCCTAGACCGCAGAACTGAACAGTATAATACCTTAGGGTGGCTGCGGTCAGGGTAGTTGCTGCGCACAGACAGGAAGTCCTCCATAGGAAGAAGCAGCTGGAGTCTGGAGTCAATGTGATGGAGTTGGTCAAGCTCAGCAGGTTCGGGGGTGTAGCCCCGTCCTGCAGACGTCGGCACAGCCCACAGACCGGGGTCTCCCTAGAATATAACAACAATAGGACTATGTCACAATACAATCAATCACTACCTCTACATTCTGCCTTTTAGTGGCAAAGGAAAATGCACAACAAGCCAATTTTTCTGTTATTCATTTTTTATATTGTTTAATGGAAAGAACTTGAAAATCACTCATGTTTATGATGTTAAAACTCTTAAAGCTTTACTCAACTTCAACCCAATATAATTTCCAACACATTTGTCAGTAATTAATATGCAAAATGTATGCAATTCATGAATTAGCTAATTTTTCCCCTGCAAATCGGATTCCTTGCTTTGCACAAAGGGCTTAACGCCTATTAGGATTAATAAAACTTTGGAGAGGGCAAGAGATCTGGGCAAAAGTGTTGCCAATGCTCTTAATAATTCACTGGACCGAAGTGTATTAATTCAGGCTTTTTTTAAACATTACTTTTAAATTTGCTTTGACCTAGTTTGTAAAATTGAGCTCTGGGTTATTGTTTGATAAATAATGGGATAAAATGGGGCCAGTTGGCCAATTAAACCAAACTACTGTCACACATTACATGTTCACTTTGTGGGGCTTTCCAAAAACAACTTTTTCTTTAACCTGGTATTTTTTGTTTTGGAAAGGGGACAAAAAACTGATTGCTGTGCTATTCTGATCTTGCCAAGTCTTCCCCAAAATGCCAAAATATCTAACAATGAAATACTCCCAACATAGATGCCGATATCCCTCCTTCAAAATGAATAAATATCTCGTCAGGCTAACACAGCATCTTATAAAACAGCGGGTGGCCGGTGAGATCACTCTGCTTGAACTCAACGGTGAGGTGAGATTTGTCAACTCGCCGGCCCATAAAGATCAGCAGTCCGTACTGTGACTGCTGTGGCTGCTGAAAGCTCCAGCCTTTTTTTTTGTTGTTGTTGGTGATCTCAGCAGTGTACGAGTGCCCAGTTTTGAACACCAAAATAGAGCCCTGAATCACCCTCTCTGCACCACAAATCTCTACTAGCCCTGGGATCCATCACACGGTGCAACCAAGAGTATCACTTATTTTTCTTAATGAATGAATGTACAGCGAGTAAAAAAGTATTCACCCCTTTGGCATTTTGTATTTTTTTATTTTCTTACTTCATGGAATCGAAATGGGTTTAACCCCTTAACCGCCACCCCCTATTTTGTGCATTCACGCCTATTCGAACATACCCAATATAACAGTTCACAGCTCAAGTACTGTGATGGCCACATGCCTACATTTGGGATCATTTGAAAGGAAACACATTGTGGTTTATAGGGGTGTCCACATGCTCAAATAGGGGTTTATAGGGGTGTCCACATGCTCAAATAGTATGTGGACACAACACATCCCAAAGGACCGAAGATCAAACATACAATAAAGTAGGCTTTTATAGTTTTCTTGTGTAGAATCTCATGTTTGAAAATCAATGAGTCAAACTTCATGATATACTTGTGGAGGTATTTGTGCTTCCCTTGCCCAATATGTCAACTAAGTCTAAGTGTCTGTGCGGAAAAAAAACAGACTTCTAGACCCAAGGACTCATGAACTAGAGGCCTTTTAGTGAGTGGTATCCCAAAACCTATCAAAGGTGGTCAAAATAGCCCAATTATTATTTTTATTATATATCTTTTTTTTATTTTATTTTTTTTATTTGGTTGCCAATTATACCCCCTATTTATCTCAATTCCCCTCCCCCATGAGTCCTATTTATCTAACACTCTTTCCCCGATTGATCCGCCTCTTCCGAGACAGAATTGAGACACGCTTTCGACGGACTCGTGCCGGCTCACCCTCCCCCCTCCCCTGGAGGGCGGACAGCCTCATAAATATACAACTTATTTGAAGTTCATTGGAAGGTTATGGAACAATACAGAGGACTACAATGGTTTCCTGTTTTGCTCGGGTATAAAATGGAGGGAACACACATTTGAAATACTGTGGTCAGCCATCACCATGGTGAAAGGCAAAGAACTCCCTGAAAGCATCAGACAAATGGTTATTGACCTCTACAGATAAGATGGCTACAAAAAACTAAAAAGTTAATAGATACCACTTTCCAATGTTGCGTCAATTTTTAGGAAGTTTAAGGCCACTGGAACAGTAGCTAACATGCTATGTAGAGGACAGAAGTCCTTGAACTACATTTGGAACCGTGTCTTGTGGCCGAATCGAGCTAGGACATGCACATCAGCATTATGTTTGGCGTCCAAAGAATCCAAGTAATGTTGAAAAGCCCCTCATGCTTACAGTGAAACATGGTGGTGGATCTGTAATGCTTTGCGGTTGTTTTGCATCCACAGGCCTTAGGGGCCTTATTAAAATAGATGGAACCATGAACTTCAGCATGTACCAAGATATTTCGTCCAAAAAATCTTGTTCCCTCTGCCAGGAAGCTATACCTTACACTATAACAATTCTGCATGGAGGAATGGTTGAGGATGAGGATCCCCCCCAAGAAGTTCCATAACCTTGTATGACACACAGGTGGTGACTACTTGCTGTTATAATGGCCAAGGGAGGAACCACAAAGTACACAGCGGTGTGGATATTTGTGATTCTTGATTTTTCCGGGAATACAATTCTAAATTGTGAACCGTTCAATTGTGGTTCGTGCCAATGAACCACATTATTATTAAAGCATATAATTTTCAGAATTTTTTTGATCATAAAATATACCTCATTACTTATATAGTTTATTTTATACAATGTCTTTTCTTAATCTTTATCAAGGGTGTGAATATAAACGGAGCCTACTGTATATAAATAATATCACCCATTTTTTACATATCACCAAGACAAAATTGCACTTCTGGCAATTTGCACAAAACTATTTACAGTGTCAGTTTGTGTTCTTTAGTCAGGCAGCGCAGGAAAAGCTATAGGTTATTTTGGTTGTGCCAGACATTGAAGCAGACTCCATCACAGGACATGATAGGTGTCTTCTGTTGGCAAAGCCAGCACTTCCCCCTACTAGCTGCTCAGTAGCTACTCACCAGTCATAAACGGGTTATGCCCCTGGATCATGCCACATGATCATATTACTGGTGGCACTGGTTGCCATTTAGAGGGGTCTGCTTGGCCAATACTTATCAGAGAATGACGTGTATGGGCTTATTTTGTGGCAAAGATTTACCATCACAAGGATACAACACTTTCCTATGTAGAACATATTCACATATCTCACAGACCCAGGAGAATGACATCTTTGCTGTTGTTGGTGATACAAAGTGCATAGAAAACTTTGAAACTCTCTCAATTTGGCTTGCTCTTGTGACAGAACAGGGTCACTACTTTTGTTTGTTTGACCCTTACGGTGATCAGGATGCCCACATTATCAGCAATCTTTCATAATTTGGGACTTCTAAATTTCACCAAATGTAAGGAGTAGCTATTCTCCTAGAGTACCCTGCCTTGAATCAGGACAGGATTTATTTTGCGACATCGCAGCTGACGTGAATTATCATGCATTGTTGAAAAGACAAGATTTCACCCAATCTGTGCATATAACACATAAATATTTTCTGTACATTTAACCATGATATTTAAAAGGGGAATGTGCTATGTGATGTAGACGGCCCGACAGTGGGCTGGTGACAGTTATGGGGTTAATTGGGATTTCTTGATTTCTTCAACACAAAATACCCTATAATGTCAAATAAATGTCAATGTCAAATAAAAAAACAACTCTAAAGCTTTTTGTTAATGAATTACAAATAAAAAGCAGACAATTGATTCCATAAGTATTCACTCCCTTGACTTAATACTTGACAGAAGCACCTTTGCTGCAATTACATCTTACCCTTGCACATCTGGACATTGCAATTTTCACCCATTCTTCTTTACAAAATTGCTCAAGCTCCATCAGGTTGGATGGGGACCGTTGGTGCAGAGCAATTTTTAAATCTTTCCACAGATTATCAATGGGATTGAGGTCTGGAAAACCATCCTGACTAGGCCACCTCAGGACATAGATTTTTTTTGTTTTTAAAGCACTCCAATGTGGCTTTTGCTGTATGTTTTAGGTCAATGCTGGAATATAAATCTTCTCTCAAGTCCCAGGTCTCTTGCAAACTGCAGCAGGTTATCTTTCAAGATTTATCTAGATCTTGCTCTATCCATTTTTCCCTCTATTTTGACAAGTTTTCCAGTCACTGAAGGAGAGAAGCATCCCCATGGCATTAGGCTCCCATCACCACGTTTCATGGTAAGGACAGTGTTCTTCACATGATGCACAGTGCTAGGCTTGTACCAAACATAGTGCCTAACATTGAGGCCAAAAAGTTCAATCTTGGTCTCATTAGACCATAGTATCTTCCTCCACTTAGTTTGAGTCTCCCACATGCCTTCTGGCAAACTCGAAGCAAGATGTCATGTGTTTTCTTTTTGCGGCCCTCAAAAAATATTTATAAATGGCCATGGACAGTTTCATCCATCTCTGCCATGGAAGACTGTAACTGTGTCAGAGTTGCCATAGGACTCTTGATGGCCTCCCTAACAAGAACCCTTCTCGCACGGTTGCTGTTTTCACAGTTGTGCCATATTCTCTCCGTTTCTTTATGATGGACTTCACGACGCTCCGGGGGATATTCAAAGTCTTTGAAATCTTCTTATATCCTTCCCCTGATTGGTGCTTTTGAAGAAACTTTTCTCAGATTTGCTTGGAATGTTCTTTGGTCATCTGGAAATGCACTAACCAAGTGTGGGACCTCTCACAGACAGGTGTATTTAATCATTGAAATCATTTGAAACACCTTAAATGTACACAGGTGGACTCCAATCAAATAATTATGTGACCTCTGAAGACAATTGATTGCACCAGAGTTTATCTACATGTGTCTTAGCAAAAGGGGTGAATACTTATGGAATAAATTGTATTGGTCTGTTTTTTATTGGTAAATATTTTTTTCTCCACTATTTAGTTGTTGTTTTGATCAGTAACAATAAATACAAATTAAATCCATTTTGATTCCATGTTGCAACAAAATAAAATGTCCAAGGGGGTGAATACTTTTTATACCCTAGAATATAATGACTATAATTTGTGCATACCACAAACAGAGATGTATGTAATTGGTTTTTACTTGCTATGAGGCTGCTCAAACATGTATGTCCATGAACACCCTTTCCCTGCAACAGCCACAGACAAGTCCACTTCTAATTGGCTGCAGGGCCTGGTGGCTTTTTTTCGGAGGCACCTTTTCATTTAAAGCACTTATCAGAGATTATATGGATAAGTCATCTAATCAGTTGGGACTGCAGGTGTAAATGAGTTTCTGACAAAGAAAATGGAAAGCTTCAGGACAGGAACTGCCTAAGCCCATAGCATATGCAGTACTTTGAAGTGCTAAACTATCATTTAACCAGCAGATGGGAGTAGAGTCCAATTTATGACCAATATAAAAGGGGATTCTATTATGACTTTGTATGAATACAAATGATCCATTTGACAATAATCTCATATTAGTCCAAATCAAGAAGTTTCACTATACAACCGCAAAGAAAACCATCCTGTTCACAAAAAACCTCAAAACCATTGGTGCAAATGAATATGGATGAAAAGTTTAGGGCCACAAAACATTGTACCAGAGCTTAAAAATGCAAGGTAGCTTCATAGACACCGTTTATGCTTTACTATAGTTAGTTTACATGAATACTCATGTAGGTAAGCAAGTACAAGAATTGTACTAAGAGCCTAGTCCATAATAGGCAGCACAAAATAAGAATCTGTCAACAGAGCACAGCAATTACATTATATCAACATTATTGTCTTCAGTAATGCGACCAACAGCTGGCTGTATCACACCTCTTAAAGGAACTCATCCAAAACAAGCATGACCGATGAGCAAGCAACAGACAATTCTTCGAAAATAAATCAATTTTGCTGGACATACACTTCCAAATCATCAAGGAGCATCAAGCTTTCAAAAATGCATTTGACAGGGAAGATTGTATGTTCTTCTGAAACCATTAATTGAGAACTACTTTGAAAAAACAGCATGGTAAAAATAGCACCTCTAGGGAAATAACATCATGAACCTTAGATCACCAGGCTTTGGATAAGCACTCTCAGGACAACAGATTTATGCGTCCTTGTCTGTACGGTGACTGAGCAGCTGTATATCCTGCTTTATTGGCTGAAACAAAAACAGCCCAATGCTGCAGCACACACACAGTGGTTTCTCAATAGTGGCAGTTTAAATTTGTCCTTGGCACGGCATTGAGCTCCCTTTTTACAAAGTCAATGAATTCTTTCAGTCTGTGCTCCTGACCAGCTTTTTTACCCCATCCGTCTGTTTGGAGAGCACTGCGTGTGAAGCGCTGAGCCGAGATTAAAGTCAAAGTGATGAGACCTACAAACATAGAGACCTTTGTCCTGGGACACTCGGGAGCAGGATAGGTTTGCATGGGCCTCCAGGTGCATTGCAGGGGTGAATTTGACCACTCTGCTCTGAACCTTGTACAGAATCATCCTAACGGTATCCAATTAGGGAAAGCATCGCTGAGACACGTCGGGTGTGAACATTTGCTCTTCATCCACACCTTGAGTGTGAACATTTGCTCCTCCTGCACACCTTCTTTTCCCTGAAGGGCCGATGCAAACATTTCTCACAAGAGCCAGACTGTGAGCAACAACAAAGTCATAACGCGGGGCATCCATCTAACCTGCACAAAGTCGTACATTAGAAATCCAGCCTCGGTTACATACACCTCCACATCATAGATCTGAGACCTCCAAAGTGCTCAAAGGTCCTGAGCTATCCAGAATCCTGACGGCCATGTTTGTTTTGTGTTTCAGAAATACAGCAAAACAATCGTGCATTGTTCCCGTGCACCCACAAAAGCAAACATATTTCCAAATGCTGGTTTAAATGAGGAAACAGTCTGTCTCTGTGTCCATCATGGCACGGCACAGAATAAAGGATAATCTCATCACCTTCAGCGAACACAGTGGGGTGGGGGCTTTGATGCAAATCACCACAACACATGCTCTCAATTGAATCTCTGCGGAGAGGGGAAATTCGCACTGTGTCGGCCGGTTTATTAGAGGCACCTCTCGTTACCAACGTCTGGAGCGTTATATATAAAAGAATTCCATGAATGAATGAAATGCAGTCATAATAAGTCTTTGTAAACGGCTGTGAAAAAGAAATGCAGTCTGCGGTTGATTACGGGTCCTGCTGGACGCTTCTAGCTTCTCTGCCTGGATGCAGACCTCCGGTCACTTGTGTGGACTCATCGCTGCCATAGCATCTCGGTCCGTCCAACAGACATCAAAGGGGCGCTCGCTGTCCAACAGCCATTCATAATGGTGGACCTGACAATAACAGGAAGTCCTAGCTGACCCTGTAAAAGCCCAGAGCATGTGCGCTCCACTCCACTCAGTTATTCGCAACGCAATTACTGCAGAATTGCTCTCAAAGAAGGGAAGAAATGTCATAAATTTTGTGGCCAGACTTCAAAACTTTGGCAACACCTTCAAGAGACACGGGGCAGCTCCAGTGAGCCTAAATATTACCGCATGAGAAAGGTAAGTACCACATCCTCGCATTAACAGCACATCTGCCCAGCAAATCAGCTTCAGCTGCCACTCCCACTGCAACTTTGCCCTTCGAATAATCGTCAAATAAACATCTCTGTCTGGATCAAGTGAGAGGTGCATATCATAAAAGGCTGTCTGACAATCCTTATTCAGCACATGGTGACGGACACAGTGTGTGACACCTAAATGCATCAACACGTTTACCAGACCCGTTGCAGTGTGAAGTCCACTGGTGAATAGGATCACTGCTGACCGAAACCACATTCTGGTTGTCACTATAAAAACCTCTATGAATATCAAAGCACATTTGCAACGTATACTAATAAAAAAAGAGTTCAAAGAAGATCGAAAAAGGTGCATTTAAAAAAAACTTGCATGCATACAATAATATATAAAAGAGGTACTTATTCACGTTTTTTAACACAGAAATCTGAAAGCATAACCATCATAACAAAATGGCTTGGATCTTTATATCCAATCTTTCTCTGGGCCCTCCAGGTACTGACTAGGTAACCCCACCCCCACACCCACAGCCACCTTGACTACAGACGTCCCTGCAGGGATCACAGAAACTACGCTGTGTTTGACATTAATTCATCTCAGAATGACCTCACCTGTCTTGCGTACAACTGTAGGTTAAGTCACGAAATATAAGTCCTTTGAAGTGAATTTTAATGGTTTTCACCTGAACATTTCAAAAACAAACACACACGGAACACTCCGTGCTCTTGGCTCGGGACATGTTTTCTCATGACGGGTATGTGAAAAACCAATTAAAGCTCTCACAGTTCACATCGGTAACTTCAAAATGTAGAACATGAAAATTGAAAGTGGACTCAAGTGAAAAAAGAAAAAGAACAGAAAATCAACGTGGGTTAGTCTTTAGGGCAATTTCGGAACTATTTTACACATTCCATTCTCTCAACGCTGCAGAGAAAATGAAGTAATGCGAACTTGAATTTTGCTCAGGAAACACTGTGTATTAGCTGGGAATGCAACGAGAGAAGACAGATATCTATAAAAGATGCCAGGTACTAATGTTCGTAGTTTAGTCCACCCCATACGCAGCAGAGAGGGTCCAAAAATGAGCTCCCAATGGCTTCGACTCGGGAAAGAGTGACTACTGATTCACTGCTCTTAGCAGATGTGTAAAACCGCTTGGGGCATTCAAAACAATTACTCTTACATCTCAGGGTTTTAAGTAAATCCAGCCCTCAGGAAATAAGAGTAGATCCCATAAATCCACTTATGGAATACTGAACTCCATCCAGGGGAACACAAAATTCCAAAAATGCAATGCTTGACAAAAACGCACACCCCAGTTACAGTCAGTCATAAAACATTTGAATGGAAATATGAATGTTTCCCCTTTCAAAAGAAAGAGGCTATTTATTCTTTAGCACGTTTTTATTACCCATTTTACTTTTGTCTCACTTTGGAATGGCAAATGGTAATCATAGGCCTGTCAATTCCTTCTGTATAACAAGCCCATCTATTACTGTAATGGACACAGGAATATACAAGATATGTGCAAAATAGAACTTATAAAAGCTCCATATAATATTTAGCAATATCTAACTAGAACCCGTGTTATATAATATATGACATGTAGCAGATGTTTTTATCCAAAGCGACTTACAGTAGTGAATGCATACATTTTTCAGTGTATGTGGTCCCAATGGGAATCAAACCCACAATCGTCATGCTCTACCTACTGAGCCGCACAGAACCTCTATGTGGCTATGTCAAGAATAGCAGCACGGCTAGGGGTGTTATTAGGCACAACATTAAGCGGAGCAAAGTTATTTGGTCACTAAGCAACGAGAGTTTCATTTCTGAACTTAGCAAGGATTACTGCAGAATCGTATTAATTTTACCGTTCATTATTGTTTTGACGTTAATGGCAATTTTCTTCTCTGCGCAACAATAAATGAAACACTTTGAACTGAGGCGGCTGAATTACAGTTTAAAAGTCTAAATTCTTATTATGACTGGCAGTTTATGAGGTTTCACATCTAGGGTGTTTTTATGTTATTGGAAGGATTATTGTTTTGATGTTAACGGAAATTGACATATATAGGATGCGCTTTCCCAATCAATTTTCCTCTGTGGTGTGATTTTTAAGACTACACTTACTATACTATTGTCGGCACCGGCGTGATCCCATCACTTCAATTAAGGAGGGTTTGAAAGGAGAAGCACCTGTGAAGGCAATCAGCACAGTAGCCGAGATGGAGAACATGGTGCAAATTCTCTCAAAGTTGACGATGCGCATAAACATGCTTTTCTCTCTTTTTTTTCCTGTATAGATGCAGGTCCAAACAATGGTCCGATAGTGGCGTGCTACTTGTTCAACCTTTTTCTGGGGCAAGCATCCCTTAAGTCGTAGTCAGAATAGAGAACATCTCCAGACACGCCTGTGTGTTTGTAAACCCATCCCTAGACGCACAAATTGCCAGGGGGGGGCTTAATTCCACAAATAAGAGTCTGAATACAAACAGACAGGCGAGGTGTGTAATTTGACTTATCTCCACGTTGCGTGCGCTTAACTCAACCCTGAATAGGGCCCAAGATTAGTATCTAGGGGGCACTTAGGTACCTGAGGAGGTGCTTAAGCTCATCAAACCCCAGTGGGATGAAGCCAGTTGTTTCCTGCCGTTGCAGACTCCTGCCCATAGCTAATGGGGCTTATGACATATAGCAGCCCTGAGTCAAATTGGCATTTTATAGGCTATGTGGCTCAGTCCGTAATTATGTCAAGGGCTGAGGCACTCAGGAGTCTAATATTTTATCACTGGAAGTAATCAAAAGGGTGAGGGATCTGCAAGCCGTGATTCTGTTTTTTATGGGACTTCCAGTCCCTTGTCTTATTTAGAGCAATCATATACAAAAATAGAAAATATATTGGGATTAGTATGTTGTGTTTAGCAAAGGTGTATCAGCAAAGGTTTTGTGAAAATGAGCATTGAGGTTTCTTTCTGTATAACAAGTCCATCTATTTCTGTAATGGACACATTGGACACATGGATATAGATGACGTGTAAAATAGAACTAATAAAAGTTCCATATAATAAAGTGATATCGAATGAGAACCAGTGTTATATCAGGAATAGCAGCACGGCTAGGGGGTGTTGTTAGGGTCTTTAGGGTAAGGGTAAAGTTAAAGGTAAACTTCAGGGTAAAGTTATGTGGTCACTAATGAACGAGAGTTTCATTTCTGAACTAGTGGAGAATCGTATACATTTTACCGTTCATTATTGTTTTAACATTAATGGCAATTTTCTTCTCTGCGCAACAATAAATTAAACACTTTGAACTGAGGCGGCTGAATTACATTTTAAAAGTCAACATTTTTATTATGACTGACAGTTTACAAGGTTTCATATCTAGGGTGTTTTTGTTAGTGGAAGGAGCAATGATATTAAAATGATTTACGAACCTTCTATTTAGCCATGCTTTGTCATGAACATTGGCACTGCCTGGGAGGTCAGGTTGACCAATCAGCATCCAGGACCGGATTTATCCATTTTAGAAATATTTCAGCACGCATACAGTGTGCTCTAATAATGTTAAAGTATTGTGGCATAAAATGTGGACTAAAGTCACATAAATGGTCGACAGGCAAAGCAGCTTCACCTTATGCATATGAGCTCGAATCAATACACCCCAAGGTACAGACTTTTGTCTTCTCTGTCCTGTTTGTCAATTATGATTCATGCTTATCTGTTTATTTGACCCCGAACATAAATTCTGTCCCTATTTTCAGGCCAAGAAACAGGAATGTGTGGTACAGTGTAAAACTCCACAGGAGACAATTCAACATATGGATGGCAAGGCATGCTATGAAAGCGGAGTAAATAACATGTTTTCTTCTGTTCATCAAAACCAGACACATTCTTCACACAGAATTTATGACAAACTATGTCACAAATTTCTGTCATATTCACGAAACCCCATGGACTGTAAATAGCGCCTGACATCTGGTTAATAATAGCTTTTAAATTGCAAAAATGGCCACCCTGAGGCTCACTCCCCTGCAAAGATGTGATCAGTCTGGTGAGGTGAAGATCTGACCTAGATTAACACATCAGCTCAGGGTCGATCTTTGTCCCTGCTGTAAGGCTTCTTAGACTTAATGTCTTGAGCGTGACATTGGGCCCTACTGTAGGCTACATCATTACGGTAATGTGTGACCCTGACTGGACAAATCAACAAAGCTGAAGCTGGTTTATTCAGAGCACACATTTAAAACTGAATTAAAATAAAGCCTATATATA
This sequence comes from Aldrovandia affinis, assembly GCA_029706075.1. NCBI lineage: Eukaryota > Metazoa > Chordata > Actinopteri > Notacanthiformes > Halosauridae > Aldrovandia > Aldrovandia affinis. Next base: position 952,737 of record JAINUG010000085.1, on the reverse strand, counting down.
AGCCATAAAGGATATATCTACAACCCCATGGAATCTTTTCTTTGTTTTAAAGGTCTGTTTCAACATTTTTCATCAAATAAAGTGAAAGTGTTCATCTGGTTTCAGCCAAACATCACCCTATTTGATGTGATTTTGAAATGTTGGATGTTGAAACTGACCGTTGAGGGTGCACGCATAAAGCTGGGTCAGGCTCCCCTGTGTAAAAAAATATGAATAATTCTGGTAACAATAATTCTGAAAACGCAGCTCATCTTGACACAGCAAAGAGAGCTTACCAACCCCAATCAGAGAAAAAGGAATTAAAGAATGTTTTCTGTGAAATGTGAAATGCAATGACTGTAAATGACCTTCACGTTCTCTATGATTTTTTCCCCAGAAGCAAACTCATGCTAACGTCAACACCAATGCAGAAACCAAGTGAACCACACCAAAAGAAGGTCACATGCTGATAACAGTATCTGTCTGCTGACCTCTGTGATTGGCAGCTCTGACCCCAGTGCCTCGAGGAAGTAATACAGGGTCTAAAAGACAGGAACCTCAGATAACAAGCCCAGAATAAAGAGCTGAATAATACTGACCAGCCAGAAAACTTAGAAGGGCAGTAGGTAAAGGGATATTGCAATGACCTTTTCTGTATAATTGGCTTTTTTACAGCTGATTTTGTTCAGTGTCCTGTGCTGCCATTTTGGGGTTCAGTCCATTGAAATGTAGATTCTCTAGGCCCTAAACATCCAGTCCCCTGTGCTTAATAACATTTGACTTTCCAGTGGTGGAATGCTAATTTCACAACCACTTGATGTATGATGCTTGTATGGAGCGACTGCTGCTGCCATAATTAGAGCAAGAGAGCTCCTTCACACCAAAATTGACCTCTCCCAGACGGGGTCGTTCGCGTGCACTAGACCGGCGACCGTGGGGACGCCGAACGCCAGGGTCGTAATCGCGGCGTACCTGATCCTCCGCGTCCCCGCCATCCACGTCCCGGAGGATCCCGGCCAGCCGCGCCTTCTCCGCATCGGTCATCAGCACCTGGCTCCCCGCATCTCTCGCCAGCTGTCTCGTTCCACAGAGTGGCATCAGGCCAGTGCCATTGGCTATTCAAATCACTGCTCTGCTCAACACGGCTTTCTGAGCCCAAGAGGTAGCTTTCATTTAAACTCATGGATGATTTATATAGTGGGAAATGTATTGCTTATTGTTGTTACACTTAAGTTACAAATAAGTTGAAATGGCATATTTCTGCAGATAAGAGCTGGCCATTTATGACCTCTGGCATACCTCGATGTTTTTCTTCACAAAGTCTTGTCTCTTCTTGCCTCTGTTGACTCCGCATTGTCTGCCCTCTGACTGATCTGCCATCCTTTCCTCGTGACCCACTTTGGAGGAATCTGTTTTACTGTGGTCTTTTTCACCTGGAAACCAGTCACGCACACTTTACAAAAAATGTATGCATGTAAACACGTGAGACTGGATGGGACTTGGCCATCTCTTTGGAGTTGGTAAAACCACATAAGGCACATTCTGTTGGATTTGGTATGGCTCTAGAAGAACAACAATTAAAAAATTAAAAGTTTAAAATCTTCTGTAATTATTTTTAGTGAATGGGTGTTATTGTTTTACATTCTGTTGCTTTGTGGTATTGCTCAAAGGTTACATGAGTACAATACAACAAAGTAGTAGAAATTAAATTCTCTAAAAGGAATGCACAGTAATTGTTTCATATGATAAATGTAGAATATTAACTATTACTAAAATGACATCAGATAGATCTAACTGTTTGTAATGGGAATTTGTGTAAGTTCAATCAAACATGTTAGAATGGTTTACATCCACTTTTGCATGGAATAAAAATGATAATGAACAATAAGCATATTAGGCTCACAATTTGATTAAAACCAGCATCCAACAGTATCCAGTACAGTAGTTAAAAAAAGATTCTACTGTTTTCAAAGGTCACATTTGTTTCCTGAGACGTAGACGTCTGTCGCCATCTAGTGCAAGCAACTGAAAACATCACAATATGAATTACAAGGCATTTTAGACCAAACCACGCCATTAATTAATTAATCAAATAATTAGGGCTATTATACATTAGTCTGAAACCAGACAAATTTTATTTAAAAACTTTCATGAAAACAACGACGAGTCTCATTCACGAACAGAGTAACGCACAGATCTATCTGTAAAGCATGCGTACGATCAATCTGATGCAAATTTAGGAATGAATCAATTTGTTCTTAGTTCTTTTCTTAGAGTACAAACATACACAAAAATGTATGTAGACATGGCGCTGACAACGCTTAGGTTGTGGTTTCGATTCCTATTGGGGCCACATATACTGGAAAATGTATGCATTCACTACTGTAAGTTGCTTTGGATAAAAGCATCTGCAAAATGGCATATATATTATATTATAGGTGCAAGTCACATAAGAATGTTTCATAACTGGAGATACTTTTGCCTGAGAATGTTTTCTAAGCACAAACTACGCACATTTCTTTATGAATAAGACCAATTGAATGCATTAGGTAAAGTAACATAACTCTCATCAAGGGTGTAAAATGACTAGTAATTTATGAAACACATCTTAACAGCTGTATTAACCAGAGCATATAAGTGACGTATCTTTTCCCACTGTTGGAGGATATATTCCACTCTAAAAAACATTATCAACAGTAGTTGATGAGACCAAATGTAAAGTCCAAATCTGAGCTGGCTTTACTTAACTCACAAACCTATACGACTGTACTTTACTCCCTAGAAACACCATTATGAAATGCTGAGCAATGACCTATGGTATTGAACTCACCCATTTCAGTGCCTCACTCCTGCCTAGTTTAGTTATATTCAGTTAATCTCATCCCAGATATTAGTGGATCTTAGTGGATACTAAGGCATTAGCGGATTTGCCCCAATAGTCAAGTTAACAATGTATGTACTGGATTTTGCAGGAGCACATGCATTCTTGTTCCTTCACATTCCTTACTTTCCTTCCAGATATTCACATCGCTGTCGCACTGGTCATCTGGAACCTGGGTCTCAAACACCGGCTCATGATCCACCTCCTCACTGGAGCCAAACGCTAACACGGAGAGAACAAAAACATCGGACATTTCCACACTAATCCGGGCTGTGGAGGGTCAAGGGCCTTCACCTTTCACCTCCTGATGAGCTGATGGACCTAATAGATTGCTAAATGCTTTTAAAAAAATTTAAATGTAGACTGCTGAGCTCAAATACCTGAGCCTGGCTCTCAGTACTAAAAAATAGGTCCAGTTCAAATCCAACTGCAATCCATTAGAAATGTGTAAGGAACAATTAACATGGCTTGCCATGATTACACCATTTACATGACTTGAATCTGTGCAATACACAGCCAGAGAATCAAACACTTTTTTTCCACATAATTATAAAATATCAGAATTGCCAGGCATGGGGAATGTACGTTCCTATGGAAAGGAGCTGTTACCAGCCATGGCATTCATTCATCTACTAACTTAATACTCTAATATATGTCAATTCTGACTAATTCTCACTTCATAAATATTGCGCCTATGCACTCTCATACAGTTTTTGTATTCCAAGACAGAATACATGCACTGCATGCACAGTTCAACATGCACAAACAACATACCCTGTACAAATTAACTCACTGAAACTGAAAATAATGATGCAAATGCAAATACTGCCCCCCTGCCAAAAACTATTGTATGGCGACCAGGGGTGTTCATCGTTTACCATTTAAACAATACCAATTTTGTAGCTGTTTAGTGCAGGGGTCACCAACCCTGGTCCTGGAGGGCAGCAGGGCATGTGGTTTTTGTTTTAACCTTAAAATCAACAACTGACTGCTTTAATTGATCAATTAAGTGCTAAGTAACAATGAAAACCAGCACACCCTGCAGCCCTCCTGGACCCTGGTTTAGAGTTTTCCCTAAACAATTACAAATAATTTGGTACATAATTTATTCATTTATTTTAACACAAATTGTTTAAACCGTAAGCATACTGGTAATCCCTTCACATGTGCAATCTTTCATTTCTTTTCACTTTAAAGAGGGTACTCAGTTAACCATCATAGGCTACAGGCAGTCCCCGGGTTACGGACGAGATCCGTTCTTACGTCTGTCTTTAAGTCAAATTTGTATGTAAGTCGGAACAGGTACATACAGTTCTTATTAATCGTCACTTAGTTAAATGTTTGTCTTAGTATAGTATTTATTTGACCTTTCTGTGCATATAAAACACTTAAGAAAAACCTCCAAATACAATAAAATATCTTAAACATAACATTCAGTACATAATACTACTGTAATAATAACAATACTGTAATATTAATAATAGTTATAATAAAAGTAACTATGTACATACAATACTGTACTGTAAAAAAAAACATTAAAGAAACGCTTCGAGCCTTTTCTTGCACTAAAGGTTAATAGGCATATTACGCTGATTTTGGTCTTCTATCCAAATTATCAATAGCCTTTCCATCTCAATAATTAAACCACTGCGTTGCTTGGTAATAATCGTGGCATTCATCGGGGCATGGCCTTTCACATGCTCCATTATTCTCCCTTTGTCTTTTAAAATAGTTTTTAAAAACTGATCGTTGACCGGCTGTAGCCTAATGTTTCCCAATGGCTGATGGCATTTCACCTCTCTCCGATCTCTTTATTATTTCAACTTTACTTTCCATGGTGATTGTTTTCCTTTTCTTTGATGCATCACCAGCAGTTGCATCGGATTTACACTTTGGAGGCATCGTTGTAAGAAAGAGAAAAACGGGACCGTGATCTGACTTAAAATAACGGACGGTGATCTCTGTTCCTTGAGCCGACGAACCGCTGAAACTGTGCAATGTTTTCATGAGCATCACAAAGTAGTGCATGCCTTTGTTATTACGAACCATTGTATTTAACTACATTTTTAAAAACATAATAGGCCTTATGACAGTCCGTTCGTAAGTACGAGTTGTCCATAAGCCGGACGTTCGTAACCCGGGGACTGCCTGTATTTAGTTCCCTATAAGCTGATGTGCTCTGAACTCCACTTCCCATCAGCCCCTTTGCATTTTAACATCACCAACTGTGACAAAAAAGCATTAAAGCACTCACTACTGGAGGCCAAAGCCAAAAACAATCTTGTATTTTCAACTTCATCTGCATGGTCTGGTGCTTCTTCAGGCCTCATCTCCTGCAAGTAAAAGTGTTAGAAATAGTCTATACCTAGAGTAATTTATGTGAAGCAATACCTTCTACAATAGTAATGGAAACATTTTCACCTGTAATTCTCCCCATAACTTCTGATGGAGTTCCTTGCCTTGCTTCTTCACTTCCTTTTCCGTAGAGATCCTCAGAGCCAATATTCTGTCCAATTTCTTCATTTTAATGATTGCTTTATGAACCTCTGGATCTACATTCTCCTCATCAGATCCATTCGCACAAGCGGTATCTGTAGAATTTCAGGCCATGAAATGTTTTAAAAAGAGGACATACATCAATGCATTTTACCATGAATCCATTTTCAAGTTATATTAAAATGAACCACAACCAATGTTTAACTTGTGGTATACACATTATAAGTGATGCGTTTCTTTGTTTTCCTTGTCACCATCTAATTCTGCTGGGCTGGCACTTTTAAAAATAATTAAAAATAATATCTCCAATATGATTAATTTGATATCCTGCATGACCTATTAATGTGTAAATGAAACGAGCTACCCACCAGTATCAGGGAAGTGGTTGGCAAGTAGAGTTGACTCTTCACTGTCCTCTAATTGTGCAGTGGTCAATGGAGCGGGTTCAAAATCCAACAGTCTATGGGGCACATCTTCAGAGACGTTTGAGAAACAGAAGTTTCCTGGTATACCCATCCGGTCCTGCTTAGAGTAATTTATCTAAGTTAAGGGTAAAATGACTATAAGGTAGCTATTTTTGTTATGTGCATACAGCAAAAGCATTTAAGTTTAAACTTTTCTAATGTAAATGTAAAAAAAATCCTATATCCTATGGACTGACTAATTTAAAGGCTACAGTACTAAACGAATCTCAATCCATCAACTCTAGGGAATATTGCAATGTCTTATTTGGATGGTAATTGATTCAATTAAGTAAATAAAACCAACTGACAATGAGTTCTACCTGTATTTCTGGGACATCAGAACTAAGGACGACCAAGGACCCAGGGATGGCGTGGTCGACCCTTCCTCGTTCTTGCAACGATAGGCTGGAAACACGGCTACCAGGGCGAGGACGCTCGCTGGATGCAGGGCGTGAGATACCGTCGAGACTGCCCTTCGTGATGTCCATTATAATCTTAAACAAACACAAACATGACAATGATATTAACATTAAGAGAAACGCGCAGTCATTGTTGTCAGCTCGCTTCACGTTATAGTAACGTTGTAGTATCTAGCTAATGTCACTGGTGCGGAAGCGAATTACCGAGGCAAGTTTTCATAGTCACAAAGGAAGTTTGCCAGTTTCGAAAAATGTAAAGAGAATACATTTGCAACAGTAAACAAGTTGTCAGCCGCTTGTTCGTTAAACACTAGGATTAGACAAACCATTGGTGTGTGAAAACGAAGTAACTAACCCGTGTTAAACATCACGCACCTTTTCAGTGACTGGGCTGCTTGTTTGTTTTAGCCGGTTGCTCGAGACGTTTTCCAACTGGTATCTAGGGACATTGAAATACCCGGATTTGGTTGCTATACAAACTCAATCCAGCTTTATTGGTTCTTTAAAAAAAGAAAAGTCAAATTACTGACATGTAGCATATACTCTCTGTACATCTGAAATACAATTCCTAAATTCGGACTGCGTACTAAATTAGCATGTAACATGGCACATCCCAAAAGTGTATGTGAAATTATTTGTTTGAGGTTCATATTCTGTGTTTGAAAATGGCACACTGCATAAAGCATTATGTAAACACTGCATGTGATGCTGCATTGATAACATTACAACCTTAGAAGTCCTAAAACATGACATACAATATCGACACTTACAATATATAGCATGAGAACTATCACATATAAACACATACATTCATAACATATACCCTACATTTTAAGAATTGTGCATACTTTCCAGCTTCAAACAATACTATGAGCAAAGAACCAACCATCCAGAACACCACGTTGATGTTATGAACACATAAAACAACCACAGGTTTTGCCTAATAATAATTATAGGAATATGTATTTTTATTCTGTAATAAATGTAGTATTATTTGGAGCTACTTGTTCTGTTATTATTTGTAATAGTTTTACATTTTACTATGCACAAACACAACAGTGATCCTACTTAAATATAGCCTACAGTAAATCAGTGCTATGAAAAATGTAGTTCGTTTTTTTATGTAATGCAAAAATGTAATGCAAAAATGCTATATGAGGAGTAAATGTTGAAGAGTTTAAATCGTTTAAAACTTGAAAACATATATTTACATATCACAAGCACCCCATCAATCCTTCATCACAAACTTCTGTGACACTTGGGAAGATTGATCACACACAAGATGAAGAAACACAGTACCCAGTTCCTTGAACAAATGTAAGAAAATATGGGAAGCATTGCTTTGGAACAGTGCTTGTTTAGTTTCTGTCAAATATATTGAGGAAAGTTTAGTTGTAACTTGGCATAATTTTGATATCAATAATTTGGTACACAGACCGAATGTATTAATTGTATTTTACAGATATACAGAGAGTTTATGCTTTGTACAGGTAACTACCAAAATAAATGAGGAATATAAAGGCTGTGTCTCACATTGCATACTTGATTTCTATCTAGTGTGTATATCAAGTACGAAAGTAAACGGTCATGTGATCAAGTGCGTCCCATACTGGAGAATGCAGTTCAAGACCAGTTCAAGTTATATATTTTTTGACAGTTAATGAGATTATTGTTTTAATTAGTTACTGATGAATTCTTATGATTGTATACCTGTGGTAAAGGTATTGGTTTTAAAAATATTAATCCACAAACTTGAAATGGTAAATTCAATATATATATTGCCACAGAAAAAAAAGGTTTTTGGAGAGAATCTTTTTTTGGGAGAAAAATATTTTTATTCAAGCAATAGGGAGTTCCGGCATAGGCATTAATTTAATTCTCCTCTTCATCTTCACATAGTTTGGCCTCTCAATTACTGGTGTGAGGACCCATGCTTATCACATTTTATCCACGGGGGCTTGGCCTGAGGCGCCCAGATAGCAGGTTCAAAACCCGTCTTGCACAACCTAATTCTAGGTGGCACTGCCAGTATTGGTATCGCATCTCTTTTATTTGTCTGCTATCTAGAAGGTCACAGTTACTCCTTGTTTTGTACTTTTTCCACTCCGTTGCCTCAGCTCAACCGTTCCCAACAGCATCACAGCTCTCCACCAGTCTTTCACATTGCTGTTGGATGACTTTATGCCACTCCTGGCGCAAAATTTCAAGCAGCTCAGCTTTGTTTGATGGCTTGTGACCATCCATCTTCCTCATGATCACATTCCAGAGGTTTTCAATGGGGTTCAGGTCTGGAGATTGGGCTGGCCATGACAGGGTCTTGATCTGGTGGTCCTCCGTCCACACCTTGATTGCTGTGTGGCATGGAGCATTGCCCTGCTGGAAAAAACAATCCTCAGAGTTGGGGAACATTGTCAGAGCAGAAGGAAGCAAGTTTTCTTCCAGGATAACCTTGTACATGGCTTGATTCATGCATCCTTCACAAAGATAAATCTGCCCGATTCCAGCCTTGGTGAAGCACCCCCAGATCATCACCGATCCTCCACCAAATTTCACAGTTGGTGCGAGACACTGTGGCTTGTAGGCCTCTCCAGGTCTCCATCTAACCATTAGATGACCAGGTGTTGGGCAAAGCTGAAAATTGGACTCATCAGAGAAGATGACCTTACTCCAGTCCTCTACGGTCAAATCCTTTTGCAAACCTCAGCCTGGCTCTTCTTTGCTTCTCATTGATGAAGGGCTTTTTTCTAGCTTTGCACGACTTCAGCCCTGCCCCTAGGAGCCTGTTTCGAACTGTCCTCGCCATGCACTTCACCCCAGCTGCCATTTGCCATTTTTTTGTAGGTCACTTGATGTCATCCTACGGTTGTTGAGTGACATTCAAATAGGTTGGCGGTCATCCCGGTCAGTAGAGAGTCGTTTTCGCCCTCTGCCGGTCTGTAGCTTTGTTGTCCCCAATGTCTGCTGCTTGACCTTGTTCTTATGAACCGCCGTCTTTGAAATTTGAAGGATAGAAGCAACCTTACGCTCACTGTATCCCTCTGCCAGTAAAGCCAGAATTGAACCCTTCTTTTCCTCACTCAAAACCTTTCTTTTCAACTCTTTTGGCATGGTCAATAGTTATTTTTTTGATTCCAATTACTTTTGAGGTACTACTAGCACAGTTTTTTGCCATCCAGCTGATCCTATTGCAAGAGGATAGTGATGACCACAGCAGTGGTTTTTATACTTTTCCTCGTTAAATAAGATTTGGTTCAGGTGATCACCTAATCAGTACTTCATTAAGTAGAATGAGGTGTGCTTGTGTTGGAATTCAACAGACACTGGAATGGAATGGCTGCCATACATGTAGAGATGCTGATTTAAGAAAAATTTGGAGTGGTCTCTTAATTTCTTCCAGAGCTGTATATATATGCTCTATAATAGTGGTGTCTCATGTACTAAACTGTCCCATTGACAAGCGCTGTAAGCAAAAAGGGCAGATGGCACTGTTTTACAGGCAGTTGTGGCAGCAAATTAACATTCAAATACTAGAAATGTAACTAGCATGCCTATGGAGGGTTGGCAATTGTCACTGTAAATCCTGCCTTATAACAAAAAGGACCCAAGTGATTGGTTTAAAATGTGTTTGTTTTCGTCATCTTGACAGACTTCTCTAGTCAACCAATATAAATATTGGACCTTGAAATCCTGCCCCAAAGTTTTAATTCACGATTTCTTTTCACTTTTAAGAAAAGGATCCACCAGCTTCACTTGACTTGATGTACCTTAACAACTTGTAGCTGAGAAAAACATCAATTCATACCATAGAATTGCAACCCCCAAAAAGTAAAAAATAGGTTGTACTGCCGTTTTTCGGTGCAGTGGCAGTTGACTTGAATTCTATGACAGCGAGTAGGATTTGCTGAGAGAAATGTCATACACCACTTTGACCTGCCTATCAGTAGTAAATGAAATGCCAGAAACTAGCAAGTTAACTTGCAGATGTGGCTTTCTAGGTAGCTACACCTACATTTTATTGATTGAATAGTATCAATTTAGTCCAGGGATTTAGGGCCTACCTTGTAGTTACCATAGTTATCTGAGCCATGAAACAATGTGATGCAGGGTTTACATGTGAAATTATAATAAATACATTATAGAAATGTATTTTTGTTGGCAGTAGAAATTATACATCTCTAAAAGCAATACTATTGATATGTTGTCTAGTATTAGATAGCAAGCAAACTACTTCCCACAGAAAAGCAACATGGCATTATTCAAGTTTTTTGAGAATGTTCTATTGGCTGAAGTACATTAAACAGGGGCACATCCTTATATTTCTAAATAATTATGTCACATGCTGCATGGCCTGCAATCTGCTACTATGAAGAGATGATGTCATTGGTCTAAATGTATTTGAAAATATATATTGGGTTGAAGTAAATATTGACCAATGTCATACCTGCCATCCCAATAGATGGCTGGCTATATATTTTCCATGATTATACAAATAAAGAATCTGTCTTAGGTATTTTATATTGTTATTTATCAAAAATAACTGCATTAATAGGCATATCACTAACATCTATTTTCCTTGAGGCATTGCTTTTTAATTTTCTATTTGTATGAGGGAGTGTCATTTGCAATTAACTGCAATAAATGTCACATCGTTTTGTTCTTGCACTGTGTTAACCATTCTTACCCTATTCTTGTTCATCAGTTAATCTCACGCTCCCTCTTGGGCCCTAAGCTCACACTCTAGAGGGAAACCAATTATTTATTTGCTTCAGTCTCCAAATTGAAGCCTCTTCTGCTCCGCTGTTGTGAAATGACGCTTATCATAAAGCAAAAACAGCCCCAAGAAAAACGTCGTACTTTTTTAGCAGTTTTATTATATTTTTATTATTAATTGTGATTAAGATAACTTAGCTTTATTAGTAGATAAGTAGATTTGAGCTTCATTGATTTAATTTGAATTTGAAAAAAATTATTTGAAAAAAATATTTTAATGCACTGCTCTGGTCTTCCTGAGATGGCTGGTATTACACCCAGAAATTATTGCTGAATGAGCTGAAGGGTACGTGAATGTTGTTGCCATGGTGATTCTTTCCAACCTACGGTTAAGGAGTACCCTCTCTCCCCTCCTCCCTCCCTTCCCCCTCTCTCTCTCTCTCAGTCTTTCTCACACCTCCTTCAGTTTGCCATTAGAATTTAGAGGACTCTTGAAACTAATATAGTCAAATATACTCCAAATTCTGCAAAATTGCTACTCATTCTCACAGATAATTACCATAGTTATTCAATTGATTCTCTATATCCCTGGCCTTGACACTGATGCTTTGATTTATTTCACTGGGGGGAATTGTGTTCTTTCAAGTCTTCTTAAATAAGGCTGAAACCGTGCATCTTCTTAAACACGTGAAATGGTACAGTTATAACTTGTAGTACGTGTGTTGGCGAATGTATGAACCCCCCTTAAAAACAATCAAATAAAATGTCATGGGAATTTCCACTTGCTTATGGTATCACCTCAGGCTACCCTTATTTTATTTTAGTTTCATTTGTCATTTATTGTTTATTTAGAAAGGCATTCTATAGTTCAATCAGTCCTTAACATTAGCACAGTATGAAATAGTGTATTGCTTTTTAAAATTGAGGACACATTGCTATGATTGCTATCAAGGCCAACTTCAGTGACAGAAAGGACAAAGGACTAATTTAATCTTTTCAGATCCATCCTTTATTACATTATAAGTGAGGAGGAAGCAACAGAGCGAGAGCAACAACTTTCCTTAGAAAATAAATAAATATTGGTTACAAAATATGAATAAATAAATAGCAGGTTCTTTACCCTACTGTGAGAATTTTTTTCTTAATTTGTTTTACCAATGATGTCATCAAGTGAAGGAAATGTTGGTCATACTCACATACTGAGAAATGTATGCATTCACTACTGTAAGTCTCTTTGGATAAAAGCGTCTCCTAAATGGCATATATTATATTAAGTCATTGAATTCCTCTGCCTTTGGAGATATTAACAGCTTTTAATGCCAGATAATTAGTACAGTAAATGTTTCCAAAGATATGTATATGTGCAGATTCTGTTGACTTCTTATCTACCGAATAATAAACACAACAGTAAAGCATTCATTTACTGTTTTCTTTTGTTTAAATGTGGGGATAACAATGACAGCAGTGCAGGCAGAAACTTAAGAACTGTACAAAAATGATAGGCCTTGAAAACAAGCATCCACTGTATGGCAAACATGTAAAATTGGATATAAAAAATATATGCCATCCATCTCAAATTGTACATTCAGCTCTCACATTGTAACCCTCAAATCCTTATTCCATTCTCCCCTTGTGCTGGCAGGGGGGGTGTTTTGATGCTGTACAGCCAGCACAGAATTGGAGAGGGACGACTATAACTGCTGGGTACTGCTGAGACAGGCACAAGAACACACAAATCACTCAGCACTCATCCCTTCCCAACAGTGTCACAGCATGCTTGCACCAAGGGTAGTTGGGAGCAGAACTACATATTTTGCATATTACACTCTTCATTTGCTTAGCAGGCACCCTAGTCCAGGATGACTTCCATACCTTACTTTTTCTGCACAATGCCCATGTATGCAGCTTTACATATTTGCTGATGTCATTCAGGATGCAATTAAGATGAATTACCTTGCTCAAGGCTGTAACAGCTGTGCTCCAACCAGGATTTGCATCATCAACCTTCTAGTGGAGTCCAGTACCTTTTAATCACCATGCCACACTCAAACCTCAGCATTGCCCTCTAGTGGAGCCTATGCATATGTCCAACATTGACTTCTCAAATAGACCTAGTCCTCTGCTTCTTGTTTAGATGCAGTGGTTGATCCATCTGGATGGCACCTGCGAGGTTTGTATCTTGATCTAGCTGTGGAGAGGGCTGTGACATTCATGTATAAACAAGTGGATTGTCATTCATACATACGCTCAGTTCATAAGAGCCTGAGAGAGACCAGATGAGGTTAGTTAGTCTTCCGCAAGAGACTCAAAACCCACATTTTCAGGCTCCACTACCACTGAATCACCACTGCTGACTTGCTCAATACTTCTTGTATATGTATCCCTGCTTTCCCATTCAATAAAAAAAAAAAATAAAATAATAATGACTAACCTTTTCCTTCCCAGTGTTACAGGTATGGTATGCAGCTGCCTACAACGATGTCTATCGCTGTATTACTGCACTGATCTCTCTGATCGCAAACTATGATTGTTCCTACCATGTATTAATGCACATCTTGTAAGTCGCTCTGGATAAGAGCGTCTGCTAAACGCTTAAAATGTAAATGTAAAATGTAGTTACACCCAGTCTGGACAGTAAATTCATGTGTTCATTCCAAGTTTCTCATGTCACTCCATTCCAGCTCCTTGGTAAGAAGCATGGTTGTGTAATAAAATATTCTGTAACCTTGAGGTAGGAGATCATCTTTAAAGCTTTGATATTGTGGTTGTATAACTGCTCTTTATTCTTTATTCTTCTTAAATTCTCACTACAGCGGTGTCATGGAAGATTCTGGTTGGCAGTCAGCTCTATTGGCTCGTCAGCCAAGCACAGGTGCTTTCTACATGGGAGAGCCAGGTCTCAAGCAATCTATTGTATAGTGTCAGAAACACCCCTGTTAGTATCCTCTTCATCAATAATGTAACAGGAATTAATCACAGACACGGAGCTTCTATTACATCTGATGGGTCGGACAATGTAGCACCCTGATTAGAAACTGGGTTAAGTCCTTATTTTATGCCTTCCATATTTCGATCTGGTTGGAATTTACTCCATGCAGCCAGGATTTCTCCAGTCAGGGCAGAGGCACAGATGCTTTCAGGAGTGGGTCTTCAGGAGCACTGAGGTGACCACATGCCCACTCGGAGCTGTGAAATTTGACACACTCATTTCCTGCTGCTGGCCCTTCTCCATGCAGGAATGAACAGATTGCATACAAAGCCATCAATTAAATGGCACTTCCTCCTGTCCGTCAAGCAAGACCTGCAGAGACAAAGTGAAAGCAGACGGGCCACCTGAAGAGGCTGTCCTCCTGTGGGACATTCGACTGTCCATTTGATGAGGCTGATACTCACAGGTTGCTGGGCATTTGTGTGCCCCACATTGCGAGAGCAGTTCATTCTAGCAGCGCCTCGCAGGATGCTGCACCAGTAATGCCCTTTGGCAGGTCTGGCAGCATATCTGCAATGCTGGCGGCAGTGCTTACCTAACAGATGATGATGGTGTTGTGAAATAGTAGCAATGGGTAGTAGAAATAGTAGCAAATAGTAGCAATTGTGTGTGTGTGGCCTGGCCAAAGTGTGTGTGTGAAGCACCAGTGCAGTAGTCTAACGGTAGTGAACAGCTAGTAGTTTGTGCATGCTGCATGCTAGCCCTGATTTGGGTGAAAAGAAGAGCAGAGGGCATAAGTCTCCTCCTGCCAGTACACAGCCTCTCCACCACAAAGACACCTGTAGTGCCTCCACGGGGCCACACGTGGTAACTGGCATCCTGTACTCCCAGGCTAAACTACAGGGGATCTCGGAGCAGCAGGGGGCCCCAGAGATGCTGTGTGTAGGCCCACCGGTGAGTGGGCACGCCCTGGCACCCATCAACCTCTGCCCCAGCTATGGGTTAAATAGCACACTGGGCAGATGGGGCTTAATAGCCTTGGGTGGTGACTCACCTAGGAGAAGGACACTCCTACAGTGTTAAACAATGATAAAAATACAGCGCTGAAGTTGCCACAGCCATCTCAGCCTGCTGAGCCACTGTGGGGAAACCCAGCGCCTAAAGAGTGTGATTGGTGTGTGCGAGCTGATCAGACTTCTGTGCAGGCGGGAGATGGATGCGTCTTAGATAGATTCCCCATTGCGAACGGGGTTAAGCAAGGATGCGTATTTGCCCCTGTCCCTTGCCATTCTCTTCAGCATCATGCTGCAGAAGGCTAAAGATGGGCTGACGGAGGGTCTTTGTATTCAATACCACACAGATGTCAGTCTTTTCAATCTGCTTTGACTGCTCACAAGAACAAAGACCACACCTGGTGGAATTTCTGTTTGCAGACGACTGTGCCCTGCTAGCACATACAGAGGAGGCACTGCAGATCATTGTCAACTGTTTCACAAAGGCAGCAAATGCATTCGGACTGACCATCAAACTCAGAAAGACAGAAATCCTTTTCCAACCATCACCTGGCAGAGTGTACTGTTCACCACCCATACATATTGATGACAACCGTCTTCATAGTTTACCTACCTAGGCAGTGTGATATAAAACGATGCATCCATCTCAAAAGACGTCGATAACAGATTGACAAAGGCAAACAGTTATTTTGGTCTGGCTCTGAGTCCTGGGTCTTGTACAGGAGACACATCCCGCTGCTAGAGCACTTCCACCAGAGCTGCCCGCTTTCCATCATGAACATCCAATGGCAGGACTACATCACCAACAAAGCCGTTCTGGAGAAAGCCCAGATGCTTCCATCCTGCTACTATGGCAGTTGCACTGGGCAGGTCATGTCTCTCGCATGGAGGACACAAGGATGCCCAAAGCAGTCCTCAATAGTGAGCTGTGTCAAGGGAAGCGTGCCAGAAGTGGCCCCATCAAGTCGTGTGAAAGCAACCCTGAGGTTCGACAGCATCAGGCATCAAACTGACCAGAAGAGTAGGGGGCGGAGAAAAGGCACAGTCCCTGCCCAATCCCATACCCAGGTCCCTACCAGCCACGAGTTCCAGTGCCCAAGCTGCCACAGGACCTGTTCTTCAAGAATTGGCTTGTTCATCCACCACCGTACCTGCCACAAATCAAAACAAATCAAGACTAATTTCTTCCCTTGATCTTCGCATGCGAAGAAACAGTCATATAGTTGCAATGGGATAACATTGCAGATATGTTGTGAGAAAGCAAGGTGTTAGCACCCCTAATTTTTCCAGATGGTGACGCGATGCCTAAAATACACTGGTGGCAATTATCTTGAGCAGTGCCAGAATCAGCAAAATCACGGACAGAAAGTACAAGACATACAGTCATGCTATTAAAGCAGTTGTGTCATCACTAAGCATGGTCTGTTAATGAGTAACTTCTCTAACAGTGCAGGTGAGATGATGCATACAGGTCATGTGCTGACGCCGTAGCCTCCCTTCAGAAATGACGCTGTGAACATTACATATTTGCAGTGCCATCTGCCGTCAAACAGAGAGCACTGAGAACACATAATTAATAATGCAACTGCTATCAAGCAAAGACCAAGGTTTGGAGAGGGTTGGATCCTGTGTTGCCAAGCAACCTACAAAGCACAAGCCAGTATTGCAGGCACCTATAAAACATGAATGAAGAAAGAAAAGTATACAGTACCCATATTTCAGCATATAGGAAATCTACCATCTGTCTTTCTGCAGATTGAGCCTGAGTATTACTGCCCAACCAATATATATAGATATATACTGTCTACAGGATCAACTGATCCACTTTTTCTATGTCTGTGAACTATAGTCACCTCAGCCCTCCATTATTTCCTCCACAAAAACAACTGGAATGAACTCAGTTTAATTCCATTGTAGTTTCAGTAGTGTTCATGTAACATATGAACCACAAACATTTGAGCAAAGGCCGCTGTGCCTCTGTTCCAAGAACACACAATCCCTCTGGAGTGGGATCTAGCAAATGGCCTAAATCCCTCTAATCAGGAAGTGTGGGGGAAAAAATATTTCAATAAACTTTCCAAGGAACACAAATCCAGCGGAAAACCACTTGGTTTTACGGTCTGTTTCACATTTTATTAAGACAATTTGTTGTCTGTCATCCACATGTTCAAAGATGCCAAAGTGTTGGATTATGGGTCAGTTATACAGTATATCTCACTGAAACACTTGCTAAACCAAAGTTCTCATCTTGTTACATTAGGTATCATGTGCCCCATCCTGAAAACGTTATGCGCAGTTGGTAATTTATTCATGGACAAGCTGGCCACAATTTTTATTTACTGCTGTGTCTGAACATCTAAATGTACACCTCACAGTGTACATTTTACATTTTTTTAAACATTTTAAGCATTTAGCAGACGCTCTTATCCAGAGCGACTTACAAGATGTGCATGAATTGTTGTATAAAGTGTATTGTTTATATGTTCATGTTATCAGAAATGTAAACCAGTTATGACACACTAATTATTTCCAACCTTCCCAACTTCATTTACCAGTTTGAGACTGAGCAACAAAAGAACTGACAAAATGTTTAAAACATTGATGAAGGGCTTTCAGGTGATTCAAAAAATCGAAGCCAAATTGAAACCCTGAGGTCATCTGACTGCTAATCCACATTATTGACAACAGCAATGATGGTGGCACTGCTAATGAGGATGGAACCAGTGGAAATAATAGATGGAGAGAATGGTGATTATGGAGGTGGAAGTGATTTATGATGATGGTGATTACATTTGAAGCCTCACTTTTGTGACCGCTGTTATAACAGTGACTCAGTGGCTCAGTTCACAAAAAACACCAGCCTGTCATGTGCCAGGGCTCAGGCTCAAATACAGAATTGTCTTGTATTTCCAAAGACGATTACTCCTGATTAAACCCCTTTCTCTTGGGGTTAGAATAATCTAGGCCACACCATGACATGCACACTGATTATGAGCAAAATAAAGGCTACTACTGTTCATCGTAGACCACAAAAGGCTGTTCTGAAGAAGGAAATGTCTGATCGGAAAAGATAATTGCCTGCAAAGCATTTGAATTTGTAAATGTGCATTATTAAAGATGACATTACCATCATATTAATAATCATTTGCATCTCCCGAAATATGCATTCTTTTAAGTGCTATAATGAATGAAATGTTCTAGCCACTCAATTTAGCTGATAAGTTAGAGATATAGAAATCATCACCAACAAGCCTCCTTCTGTTCAATAAATGGGATTCAACAAGGCCAGAGCCATTGTGACTTCACAGGCACCATCACACTTAAATGAATGGGACTCTAGTGCTGCTCCCTCCATCACTGCCACAAATGTGAGTTGAGCATGTAATTCCCCATGCACTGACAATTAAAAGCAGGTGTTTAGAACATACTGCTCCTTCTCCAAAGATTTGGGAAAGAGAAGCGAACACTTGTAATTAACTGAGCATTGCAAAAAGGAAGCAAATGCCATTTTCGCCCAGTTACAATTGCTGTCACAGCCCACTTAACGTGGAGCACAGCAGGCAAGGAGTGGACTGCAAAAGTGTTTTTGATAAAATTGTATCCTGCCTTCAGAAGGACTGCTATATGGGGGAAAGTGAAAATAGATTAGCTGGACTGACTTGGCAGTTATCTCAACCCTGAGGAAACAATAACAGTGTATCTCGAATTTCTCATGAGAACCGTGTGAAATCTTCTTAAAATTGAGAGACGTTGCAGTTGACTGGGCTTAGGAAAACATCATGCCTAAGGAGTAGATCTATATGGTTGAAGATCCTATTTAATTCACAGCAACATCACCATGACAATTCTGAATTAAAACTATCCAAAAAGGATTCATGTGATTGTTTGTGTGTTTGTACTTACCCCTGCACTGGTAAATGTAAGGAACTACTGTGTAACATATTGCAGCCTCGTATTCATAGTATTCATATAGGTTCTGCATCATCCTTCTTTCCATTTGGTATTCAGTGCTGATGGCTGTGAGAGCAGACTCGTTATAAAATGTACACACGGGTCCTGGTGCGTGGAGAGTGATGGGGTATGGAGGATAAGTGTAACAAGTATCAGGCTCACTAGGATGCAATGGAGATCAGGTAGGGCAACAGGGCTGACTGAGAACCTGCCATAATAGGGTGCTTGAGCTGTATAAGTGTTAATTGTAGCTTTCTTGCTGCATCCCTGTTACTGCTCCCAGAGGAAATAATCAAAGTTGAAATAGGACTGCGAGTTATTCCTCAGAAAAGTATTTAAGGCTACTACATACTGTAATTGTATGAAATCCCAAAACAACATAGTTACATACGACATATCATTGTCCTCTGGCATCAGAATGATTGTCTTTGCACAAAAAATAATTTCAAGCTTTCAGGTGAACTCAACGCTTGTCTCGTGAGGCTGAAACACAGTGTGTTAACTGTTCTTTTTGAACCTCAGATAAGAGCTACAATCGTTATTTACACTGGTTGACCACACATTATTGGCACATTAAAGCATACAGTGGAGGTTTTATTGACCTGGGGCTCCCTGTGGGTACACCACAGGAGCCACTTCTACAAACAACTGTTTGGATACTACATTTGGCATGAGTGAGTATGTGTGTTTGTGTGAGTGTGGGGGGGAGGGGTGGAGTATTATTTGTCATTGGATCAAAGACAAAGTGCCATGGTTAATTGTACAGCTTGGTGAGGCCTAACCAGACAAAGAAGGAAAATACATTACTGAGAAATCATAAATTAAAGCTATATGGTCCCATGCTGAAAACCACACCAAAATGCCATGTCACCTGTTATATTTATATAATACATTCATCATTATATTTTCCCTATAATTATGTCTTGGGGCTATACTTAAATATTGTATTTTCTCTGCAGTACACAACTAACAAATGAGTAATGATACACTATTTGCAATCTAGAATGAAAAGTAAATATAACAACACATTCCCTGCCATTTCTCAAATCTGTTTTCCCTGACCTTGGTAATCAGCTGCTCAGGATCAGGATGGCATCTTTCTCAAAACAATGTGGCTGATATGTTTGGTGTGTTTGACCCTCATTTTTCTGGCAATGAATGACGATTCATTAAGAAAATGTTAGAAAAAGAAAATAAATGTGACTGAACGTAGAACAAAGTCACACATAATGAGTTAATTTAGTACTGTAAGAGACCGTACTTCCATTACTTCTTTTTATGTTGCAGTAGACCATGCAGCCAATTCTTCGAAGATATACCATCCAAATGGAAACATGGGGTAGATTCACTAAAGCAGGGGTGTCAAACTCATACTATGAGCAACACTCACAACTGTACTGTGACCTAAACCAATTTGAAAACTTTACCTGTTACTTCATGGTCAAAATGTCTATATCCCAGGGAGTGAGCAGCAGTGGCAGACCGTGATCTGAGTTTTGAAAATGGCACAGAGCGTGCACTGTAAATATAGTGTGATTTTTGTTTCAGGCAAGCCTAAATGCTTCGTACAGTACTTCTGTTCATTGCTTTGTTCCTGTTCAAATCCAAGAGCCTCATCCCCGTAAAGGGCATACAAGAAGGGACTGCAATACTGAGATTTAATGAAAGAAAACACTAAAATAATGTATTTGGTCCACTGCTGCTCTTTATACATACATTTAATACATACATGTAACATTATGTCTTACAATTGTATCCGTGACTGCTATGCATTTTCAACAATGTATTTCTGTCAAATGGAAAACCAGTTGGTCGGAAAAGATTACACTGAATCACCAAGGAGTTTCGGACTACATAGTTTCTACAGTACAGTACTACAATAAAAAACAGATTTGCCCAAGTGTATTCCAAGGGTCAAATTTAATGACTTCTCCCCAATCATGGAAAAATATTGAACACTTAAAAAAAATGTGTGGTTTCATTTATGAAGTAGTTCTACATTATTAGCCAATTACTACATAGTGAATTAAATCAATATTGCTATCAATGACTTCATTACAATTACAATGATGCCATTTGCAGAGTTGTGATTATAATCAGATTTTACAGAGCACTGCCTGGCCAAATCTTTTATAGGTATTGCTTTCACAGTGTACAATGACCTCATTCTGAATTGAACCCTTCACACAATATTCACTGAATATCCCCTAAATCAGCTATACTACTATAAATTTAACAGCACTGCAAATAAAAACTGGTTAGATTTTGTTGTTTTGCATTTTCACTTACTGTACCTACTTTTAAAAACTGTTTTTAGCATCTGCCTCTTACAGGAGAACAAATAATGATCAAACAAGCAATGATTTAGACACACCATCGTGTACTTTCATGCTTGTTTGTTGGAATATTGTCAAATAACAAAGAAAAACGTTAATATTCTACAATTGCTCATTTGGACTGTTTACAGGGGACAATCAGGCACTCAGACAGGTGGGCAGTTGCTTCTGTTTCTCAAACAACAGATTTTTTTCTAACCTTGTCATGAACATACTTTGTGAAAGAAAAGGTTATAGAAATTGGAGAAAATGTGAAAATAGATAACATGGTCCACTGCTCTTGTTGTTGCTTTATATGAAAAAAAGATCCTTTGCATTCCATTCGGCTAAGAAATGTATTTTTTAGACACGTCCTTTTGAACGTCCTTGCAATGATAGGCCTTGTAATAAACCGACCCGTCCTTCTAAATAGTATCCAATGGTAAAGCAACAGTTCCCCCCTCTCAAAGATTCAGGCTGATGAGGCTGACAGGGGATCGGGAATCGTGTGTGCTCCTTGGCAGAAATGAAAGAGAGTGTAAGAGAAGCTGGTGGGTGGCTCTCAAGGGTCCACTACGGGGAATATGCTGACTTTGTTGTTCCTGCTGATGCGTCTCTCCGTTGTGCGCATCTTGGGCTGCTTGGTCTGGATGAGCTCCTCGGGGGTGTTCCCCAACGGGGGGAGGAGCCTCTTCTTACTGTTCCTGGTCTCCGAGAGCCACTGCGGGGGCAGCTCAAAGGGCCCGAAGCCAAACTGCGTGGTGTACTTGTCACCGCCCTCTTCCGGGTCCGAGGGCGTGGCCGGGGCCACCTGCGAGGAGGACTCCGCGCAGCTGTGCAGCGGGGAGCATTTGGGAGCCGCGGCCAGGCACCCCGCCCCGGCGGCCCCTCCCTGAGGCTGCGGTGGCCTGAGCCCGAGGCCTGGGGCAGGAGCCTGCTCCTCCGCGTCGCGCGGGACGTTACCAGAGGCCCCGGAGCGCGTCTCGTTCTCCTCGTCCTCCTCGGTGGCGCGGAAAATCTGCTGCTGCCCGATGTTAAACATCTCCAGGAGCTGGCTGCCCGAGCGCACGCCCGGCTCGCCCACCACCTCCACCAGGCCCCCGGCTCTCACCGTGTTGCGCCGGCTGTAGCGGCGGTGCAGCTGGGCCAGGGCGCCCAGCAGGCATTTGCGCACCGACCGGTTGACGACGAGGAAGAGCAGGGGGTTGGCGAGCAGAGAGACCTTGGGCAGCCAGACGGCAGTGAGCAGCAGGAACATGGGCAGCGAGACCTCGGACATGTCCAGCACCGAGCGGTAGACCACCAGCGTGGCGTAGGGCACGCTGCACACCAGGAAGGTCAGCACCATGGACAGCAGCATGGCGTGGAGCTCGGCCTCGCGCTGCGACACGTACGGGATGGAGATGCTGTTCTGCGGGGTGCGCAGGGCGGCGATGATCACCTTCTTCTTCTGGCTGGCGCTCAGCGCCCTGCGGATCAGCACCATGAGGAAGAACACCACGGCCAGCGGCAGGACCACCGTGGTGGCGTTGTACGTCACCACGTAGACCAGGTGGCCCAGAGAGGGGCCCTGGGGCTCCGTGCACAGCGCCGTGGCGTAGACGTCCGTCACGTCGGTCACCGCGAACACAGGCACGCTGGCCACGATGGCGTGGACCCAGATGTAGATGAGCAGGTCCCGAGACCTGGTGTCTGAGATCTTCCTCTCTAGTGGATACAAAACCGAGTAGTACCTGAAAATGAGAAATTAAATACTTAAACAGTGTTCAGGTAAACACGAATCTCCCCAATATGAAATAATCATACTTAACAATAAAATTAAGGGCACTCTGCAACTGCTGCTGTGGTACAAAGTGTTAAAAGCACTAAAGTGCAATAACGTTACTAAACAGTATTCCCCCCCTTTTACCACATCATAAAGATAACAATGACCCAGAGCTTAGGAGTGAATGCAATAATGATATACTATTTATAGTGTCATGCTAGACATCACAGAAACACAAGACCACAGACATATACTTCAAGGAGAAAGTGCTGATCCTATATGGCACAGCGCTGCTGTGGAGCACTGATGTTCTCACGTCACGAATTACAAAAGGAAACATAACTCATTAAGCTGTCCTCTTTTTCCCATTTTATTTCTTTAACTATCATACATATCTCATGGGTAGCAGGTTGAAGGTGTAGTTAGGGAACTGGGCTTGTTCTGTACCTGTGGGTTTGAATGTCAACTCTACTGACTCGCAGCAGTGCAGGTGAGTTTAACTTAGCAAGCATAGCTAGCTGCTTTTATCTTTATTTGATGTTTATGTCTAAAATACAGTAATGTTGCCACACAGTAAATAGTAACCTTGAACCTTTATGCTACTACAACTTAACTTCATAACATAACTCCATAAGGTTATATAAGTCTATAAGTTCTTAACAATATAGTCCCATAAATATTAACTCATACGGCACTCATATGCTACTGATTCTGGTAATCAAATGCCCCTATCATGAAAAAAAACCCCACTACATTTTCTTTCCCTTCGTTACAGGCACGGTGTGCAGCTGCCAACAATGATGCTATTGCAGTGTTACTACACTGATCTCTTGCATTGACCATGATTAATGTTACCATGCATAAATGCACTTTTTGTAAGTCGCCCTGGATAAGAGCATCTGCTGAATGCCTAAAATGTGACATGTAAATGTAATGAATTCATCCTGCTGTTGGGTCACTCAATAAAGACAGACCGTCATTTGAGTCTTTGCTCTGCATAGATTCAGAGCCAGAAATGACCAGGGAAATTAGCACAAAGTCAGTAGGTGAAGCATGCTCATGTTCATATTCCAACACGCATTGATTTTTCTTTTCGCAGACTCTCACGCATTGATTTCTCTTTGACATGACCTCCTTGCCCTCAGGACCTCTTTCCTCATGCTGCCTGACATCCACTGGTGAGGCACAACTAAAGCCTGTACTTTTGCTCTGGCTGGGCAAAAAGTGCAGCATATGTTATGGCTTAATCCTTCGGTTGTCAACCTGGGGGGTCACGACCGCCTAGGGGGTCGCCAAACAATTTTCTGAATGTGCTCAAAAAAGTTAAATCTGAAAAAAAAATATTTTTAAAACAAATAGCTAGTTAGCCCTCCAGGTCCGGAATTTCCCACCCTGGATATATATGGTGGTTAGCTAGCCAGCTAAAAACAACAGCTGGTTTCGCTATTTTACTTATTATGGTCATTATAACAGTGTGTGTGCAAGCGTGTATGCTGTTGTTAGATCGGGAAGGACATGTCCCCCCAATATTCAAAACAGTCATATCTGTCCCCCCCAATATTTTGTAGATATAAAACATCCCCTTGCATTATTTCCCCCCCAATATTTAATATGCGATTACACCCTTGCTGTGCATATGTGTGTGCATCGACTCATGTGTGAGTGCTTTTTGTCAGCATGTGACTTTAGGTGAGTGTTCCACTCTAAACGGACCTGTTGAGTAAAATTCTAGAGCAGTTTCCCAATGATTGTGGTACAAGAAGAATGAGGCACTGACTAATAGATGGAACAATAAAAAATCCCCTTAGGGATCCTCCCATGGTCTCGCGTTGTGTATAACAAGTATAACAGTGCGCCAATAATTTCAGCATTCACAGAAACCGCAGAAATGGAATGCCAATGTCAATCATAATCAGGAAGCCCCTGAAGGGACTCCACAAAGCAGGAAAATGACTATTTATGGAGGATCACTCAGCTGTTGTATAACATATTCACACTTGCAGTGTGACAGTATCCTGATGAGACAAATATGTTACAGAAATACGGCGAGAGTGTGATTTTAAATGCAGAGAGCGAATGAACGTCTATTTTTCTCTCGTCTGTCTGAAGGTGTTTTAACCTTGTTTTGGAGCCAAAATGGAGATGCGACTGGGAGACCATGGCCCACCTACAGTACCTGTCCAGGGCTATGGCCGTGAAGCTGAGGATGGTGACGGAGCTGAAGAGCTTGTGGAGGAACTTGATGACCTTGCAGAAGAGCAGGGTGTAGACCCACCAGCAGCAGTGTGGGTTGGCGCTCAGCACGACATCAAAGGGCACGCACACCAGGCTGGCACAGATGCCCGAGCATGCCAGGTTCCTGATGAAGCGGTTGGTCACCAGCTTGAAGACAGAGGTGCGGCATGTAGACCACAGCACCATGGTGTTCCCTGTATAGGTGGCACAGAGATGGCACGCAGAGGCACTGTCACGTGTGGTAGGGCTACGCAAAGCATTGAACACGGCCACAAGGATTGCCAGGTGTGTGTACTTGTGGCACTTATTGTAGTCAACTTGCTTTAGCACTGGTGTTGTTTATAGATCCTTACTTGAGGGCATGATGTGCTTGAAGTTGTAGCAACGTGTGTTTGTTCTTCATCTACTTGAGTTGAATGCACTCTCTGCAAATTGCCTTGGATAAAAGCATATACCAAATAACTGTAATGTAATGTAATGTGTGTGTGAGTGTGTGTGTGTGTGTGTGTGTGTGTGTGTGTGTGTGTGGCTGTAAACTGCATATAATATGAGGGTAACAGTGCAAATTTGATGCCTCAATTAAAATTGTCTGTCTCCATTTGATATTGTGTAGTGAGGTTACTAAGCCTGTACGCCATGGTGAAATCTGTGCTCAGTTCAAGTGCTCATGTATGTTACAACCTGCTAATTCACCTGAAAATACAACAAGAGTATGGACTCTGTCAGCTTGGTAGAGCCAAAATCAGCTGCTCATCTCCACCCTGTGACACTCTTGCAACTACAGTGCTATTTATAGAAGCAAGTCTGTTGCCGAAGCAAACCATTAAGGGAGCTATATTTAGGCATGCATCAAAAACATATCCCTGATCGAACACATTTTCTGAACTCCCTAAGATCATTTACGTCATTCTTCAACAAGCAGCTAGTGAAAATAACTTCAATTTATCAGAAATGTAAGGGCATAAAAAAGGAAACCTATCATTACACGCAGCCGAACTTCAGATCTGGCTGCAAAAACGTATTTAGAAATATTTGTAATTGAGTCAAACTATGGCCAATATCATGCATGCTATATTCAAGTATCTCAACAGGATATTGATTAAATGTTTATAGGGGGAAGAAGCATCAGTAGATATACCATTCAACACATTGGATTCAAATGTTAACCCAGGGGGTTATCTAAATAGCAGTTCTTCAGCCTTTCACTCCCCTGATTCACTATTTTGATGACAAAGGTCAATGAACCGAACCGACAGGACTGATTTGATAGGGTTAAACCCGGCAAGAAATACAGCACATGGAAAATCCAGCAAGAAAACCCCTGCACGCTCAACATTTTTCATCACTGCTGACATCTTTTCATTCGGCTGTCTCGCTGACAATGGGCCGAACATGAGGAAATCAATTTGTGTCCCTGCAAATTGTTTCTTTGTGGGGCAAAATGACAGTGGCAAAATTGATTCCGAAAATTAACATGATTTGTTTCCAGGCCTCTTTTCCTGCTGTCGTGAGCTTTATCAACAACTTTGTCTACATCTCACAGCTGTTCACTGTGACTCTGCTCTCTTTTGTCTCCTGTAAAAAAGCTTGACTGCTGTTTGAAGCACTACTGTACTACTGGGTACCTGAACATCTTTAGTAAACTGTCCAGCTGTTTAAATGTGTAAAATATTACTATTTTACCAGCAGGAACCTGAACAGCTTCAGTAAATTATCCAGGTGTTTAAATGTGTAAAATATTTGATTTACACCCTGATAAAGTGAAGCAAATAAAATAATAATGTGATCTTATATAACTGGATTGCCTCAGCAAGCATTGGCTAACGCCTAAGAGACTCATCTCACATGGATGACCTTCCAAAGGGGTTGAGGCCAATTGAATAGTTTTTTTCCCAATTACATGTCCATTACAGTTCCTTATTTTTTCTGATTTTCATTTTCTACCTTTCTCAAAGGCTAGTTTCTTTCTGATAATATCCTTTCCATATAGTTGATTTGTTTGTCTGTAAATGCAGGTCTGTCAACTGATAGATACCTCCAGCTGGACAGCAGCTACTCAAAAGCAGAGAATTTGATTCGGGAGAGAACATGATTAATTTAGCAGTTGCTGTAACCATTATCTGAATCTGTTTCTGCTGCACAACATATCTATTTGCAATTTACACGTCCCTGTCAAAACTCATCACAACTGTACATATTGTTAAAAGTAGTGTTCTTTATAGAGTCGGGTGACATTGCGATAAAGGATTCCAGTAATACAACTGGCACTGACTGGCCAGTAGTGTGCCATAATGAGGACTGCTAAAAAGCACTGGCAGCTGTGCTTTAATCCTTGAATAGCCTAGGAGTAAAGAGTGAAGTGTGATTGTTCATTGCCCGATACAGCTCATTTCATTGATGAAAACACATAAACACACACACACACATACACACACACACAAATACACAAACTGCCTAGTAGTGACGAGGAGGCGAACTGCCAGTCATGTCATATAATGTGTTTACACTGCTGTAAACTCGTTCCTTTTTCAAACCAAGCATTATCAGTGTTTGCTTATTCTCCAGTAGGAAGGCATCGCAGACTTGCCCATGCTATGTATTGCAGCAGCTCATAAGCAGATTTGATTTTCTTTATGGCAGCCTGTCAAGAAGGTGCAGCAATGGCTTAACAATACAAAACACTCTTTCTACAAGGCTTCAAACACAAAACTAAAACTGTTACTGCACTGAGCCACCATATAGCTGCAAGGTTACTTCCTTAATCCCTGTTAGAATGTATGAGATCTAATGCTGTAAGACCCAGTGTTACATGTATTACTGGAAAAATAGGGGGATGTTTACCACAGATAAGCTCAGAAAAATCTTTCAGGACGTGTGGCCAGAGCAAAGATGTTCAAATGAGTAAATAGAAGTAAAGTAGAAGTAAAAGTAAAGAATAAGCATACACCAAATGTGTACCTGTCAAGTAAAAAACATTTAATAAGGTTCCTTTTACTAATACAATGGAGTTTCTTATTTTATTAGCTAGTTATTTGTTGAGATGAAAGGAATAGGGAAGCTCCATGCAGTTTGAAGGAACCATCAGTAAATCACATGAGTTTTTGTTTGGTTGCTCCTGGGAACAACGGCAGTGCCAAACTATGGATGTGAACCAGTGAAAAGTCCAGTTTTCTAAATACAACTCCACACTTGAATAAAATGGGTCATTCATAAAGTTAACTTACCCAACAGAGATCCGATAAAGATGAAAACCTGGATGGTGGTGGTGAAGTCCCTGTAAGTTCTGTCTTGGCTGTACAGGTGTTTCTCCAAAGGAAACATCTCCTTCGCACTCACGTTATCCCACTGGGCCAAGGGGGCTGACGTGTTATGGAACTCGGTGATACGGTTTGCTGGTATGACGATTCCACTATCATTCCCAGTGATGTAGGCCCCACTAACAACATTATCCTCTTCTTCCATTTTGTTTGAATTCACGTTTTAATTGGTAGCCAGATTACATCACAATGATGAAACTCTCAAGGCACGTGGTGCCCTCATGCCCCTTTGATATATTCCACAATATGCAGTTTACATTAATGTGACACCCAAATGGAATACGTTTTGACGTATTTGGCGTAATGTACAAATTTGATGTAGTTGTGGCACTGCGTAAATGCCTATTGAAAAGTCAACGCGGGAATGGAAGGCTGCTGTGCATACAAATGTCATTGCCTTAGGGGATGAACCCACATCTCTCTTATTCCTGCGCAGAGTTTGTCTGAGTCTCCGAGTCTTTTTACCCACGTAACAATTAAAAACATACTTTTTACATGTCATTCAGAAATTGAAACTTGATTATTGAGAAAATACTGCAAAGGTGGCAGAACAACAGGTCATATATTAATGCTAATATTAGAATGCATTAATTCCTTCCACTATCGTTCCACACAAAAACATGCCATCTCCTGGCTGACAGGTGCCGGGAGATACTGAAATAAGGCACTTTAGTGAAGAAAAAGCAACATCTGCCAGAGTCTTCTTTCCCATATAGCATTCCATATTTCCAAAAGATTTCATGCACTGGGTATCAGATGACCTATACGTCAAGCCTCTGATTGGAAGAAAGACGTGTATCACGGCAGCGCCTAGCCATTTCTTACTGATCAACTTGATTAGGTGCACGTACAACTTAAGTTCTGAAAAGATGAGGTTCTGCGACTGAAAGGGATATTACTAAACGTCACAGAACATATGGAGTGACGCCGTGAAAATGTAATTACGAAGAGAGGACAAATAATGAAAACCTCCTTCAATTTTGAACGGATTGGGTTAACTAGTGCTCCGCAACAGAATGAAATATTATAGTCAAGCACTGCGCATAATTCGCAGAGGACTGTAAAGAAATAACATGTATCTGACCGGCTCATCTGTAATCATTATCACAAATATTAATGTTTTAACTAAATCGGTTGGTCTTGTTCATTCTCGTATATTTGCGTAGGCTAATATAGGTCTAAAAATCCCTTTTGCTCTGAGAAGACAATCCAGATGTAGTACTCACCACGAGCGCCCCTGAGCTGTACACGCCGACTACGCGCATTGGTGATTATTTGCTCTCGTTTGTTGAAAATGGTAAATCACCCGAATTTCCTTCCCTTGTATGCTCTAATCCCCGTTTGCAGAAGGCTCCATACAAAGCATACAAACACACTGAACGTTTCGTGAAGGCGGCTGTCTATTACTCGGCGCGTTTTGATAGAAATTTTCCAAGCTTGGTGCTAGAAGTGGAAGCGAGCCCCTCCTCTTAATCCCGTGGAACGAAGCAGGTGAGGGATTGGGTCTCGAAATGTAGTGTTTCTGTATATTTTAATATGAAATTGAAAACGTGGTTGAGTTAATCTAACATGTCCTCCTATACAAGGTGTTATAGCATATGGTTCTCCGTCAACAACAGCTCTATTGTTTTAATATTATCTGTTTAATCGCTTCAAAGATATTGACATTATGGCAAGTTAATAGTAGGCCTATTCAATTAACATTTTCGCCACTACAAATCAATGTACAAATTCTAACTCACCCACAGGTTTGTATTTCTGGCAGATATGATTTTGAATAAATACATAAATAACAAAGTACTTATAGAAGTATTTTATTGTATTTATTTATTTGCCTTATCCAGGCTGACACATAAATTACACATAAATTGTACATTTTTATAACTAGATATTTAGTGGAGAAATTCAGGTTAGCTGAGAGGTAAACTAACCCTAAACATACAATTACACATTGTAGAACATCAGAAAGCATTGGAAAGCTGTTCACTTGAGTACATTCAAAATGAGGATATTTCAATAATATATTTTGTTCTCAGGTGATTCAGGCTAAAATGAAAATGTATTGTAATGCATACATTTACATTTTCAATTAGATATCATTTTTAATTTGACTTAAGAAGTCAAATAATATAGTTATATTGAATATGCAGTAGAAGAGGAAAAATGAGCTTATCTACTGGTAAGACAGGCAACATGTTCCATTTAAAAAAAGAGGTTGACAGACATGTTTAATGGGATATGACTCAGGGGTAGTGCAGCCGGTTTATTCCATTATCTCTCATGTTAAGAGAGCAGCACACATACACAGGAGATTAAGAGGGGCACATTAGATAATGGGGACAGCAATGACCCATTTCTCCAGCCTTTGATATGTTTTCTGTGGGGTCTCTCAGGTAACTCCTTTCATATTCCATTTGTCATTCATTCTGTTTTGCTGTTGTTTTTATCATAGGAGAAAGCTTGAATAACACAGTAGGAGTTGAGATGACTCCTTACCATGACAGTACTAAACTCCATACTACCCATTTGTTAAGACTGAATTTAATCACATTATTGCCAAAGCAGCTTAAAAATTACAATTTGACTTTAATGCAACAGCATTATGGTTTTATATATATATATATATATGTGTGTGCCACACATTCACTCATCCGCTTGTTGAGAACAGGGTGAAGGATGACTAATCTGACCAATTATACCTACACCATTTTTAAGAAAGGTCTAAAAGCACCCGGATACTGTAGCTAAGGATATATACACATTGAGAAATAGGGGTTAAGAATAGGCTTCTTCTCGGACCATATAGACACAGGAAACAGACATATATCCTGTCTAATTATAATTTTTAAATCCCATCAGCAGAGTTACTCTTAATGACAAAAAGAAGAGTGTGAATCTGCCATTTGCTGAGGAAACGTTGTGACACACAGTCTACCGAAGATTAAGAAACACCCTGCAGAAAAAAGAAAATGCAGAATGAACTTTATTTTTCATTCATTACCCTATAAATCATTAACTGTTTTTCATTAACTTCAAATGCAGGTTTCAGGAGGAAGTTACACAGCATCTCCTGACACTGTAGCCAAACCAATCACATGCTGGCCTCAGAGAGGAAATCATCCGTGAGGGGGACATTTCTGAAGAGCTGAGATGAAACCACTGCCCCCGCCCCCCACCCCCACCCCTGAGTGTAAAAACCTACTCCCTGAAGTGAAGAAGGATAGATTTTATAGATTTTGCAATGGCCACACAAGGCAGCGTGGTAATGCATGCAATATGTAGTTTACCATAGTTTTATTTTAAATACAAAATAAATACACCCACTCCATGTGATGTAGCAAGTAAATGAGCCAATCATTAAGCTATACCAAACAATTAGGAATTCAGTTGATCATTACTCTGGTTTTGCTCTTTATTTTCAACTCACATCCCTGAGAAAGTCATACGGAAAAGAAGATCAGACTGTGTGTCTCACAAATGTCACACTCCCTTGCCATGTATTCCTGTTCCCAGGAGACCATAGACCTTGTAAAACATTTCTACAAAGAGTTCTTGACCTCACTTTATCAATGGCATCGCAACATGAAACAGACACACTGAAATACACGCTGGCAAATGTACCCCATTCTTTTGGATTTTTCTTATTCCCTTCACTTTAAATTGTTTACATTTTAAACATAATTTACTTCATACTGCTTCCATATTAAATAGCAGAGTATCTTTAGATGGTATAACTAGTGCTGTTTTGTTCATTATACTTCAAAAAAATTATCAGTTTAACAAATGCAGATTTTTGACAATAGTTGGATTAGATTTAATTTTGGGCTACGGTATTGATGACTGTGCCATGCAATATCCTCGGGCACTTTAAGCTCTTTCTGCAAGTCTCTTATAGTTACAGCTGGGCCTTCCTGCAGCTTCTGCCTTCAACCAGGTGAGACCTAAAAAACAACTGAATTCTCTTCCACAAATCCACCTCTGCTGCCGCGTGAGCCCTGGGTTCTCCTCCCCATATAACAGGCTGGCCTAGCACACGATGCATGCTGGAAGGACAGAAGGGCATGTAGGGTGTCTCCATGTAATGCCCTGCTCCAGGGTAAGTCACCACTTCATAATTCTGCTTCCCGTGATGCCTCAGTTGTTTTATGGCCTGCTCTGCGAAGTAGCAGCTATCCCAATTCTTGTCATCCTCAGCGGCCACAAAGAGGAACCTGCCCTCAGCTCGCTCGATGGGGATTAAGGTACCCTTATTCTCTTCTGCCATGGGGTCATTGATGCTGGCTTTGATATCAAGGGCCCCAGATTTGGTGAGGACTGCTCTTTGGGCATCAAACATCAGAGGAGGAATAACCATGCCCTTGTAATGAAGTGGAAGCATGACGTTGGCATTACAGCCATTGATCCAAACGGTGGCTGAGACGGCAGGCAGTAGAGAGGCAATAGACAATGCAAGATCTCCACTCTTTGACAGTGATATGACACCTACTCCACAATTTCCAAGCTTTGGGGAAACACCAAATGCAGAAAATTGCCATCATTAAAAAAACAGACAGTGAGACTGTACTGTTGTATACAAATAATTCTACTTAGATGGACTGTGTCAGAACTGGGTTTGTAAAAACACATCTTATAAATATTATTGGGGTATAAGGGATAAATGTATATTAAACTATATGAGTATACAAATTACTAATTATAAAACTACTCACCTCTGGTTGCTTTTTCAAAAACATGAGGGCCTCCTCAAAATATTCAAGATCAATTGTACTGACATTTTTTGGAAGATCATCGTAACCATACAATGACACAGTTAAAACCAGGAAACCTTTGTTCGCAAGAAGACAGGCTCTGATCTCTGACAAACCTCCACCAAATGTGTACAAGTCTAAAATACCAGGAAAAGGCCCTTGTCCTGCAAAAAAAACAATTCTTAAAACTCAGTTAATCATTGACTGGAAAAGTTTGTGTCATATATTATTATGAATAGCTGATGTTTGGTTATTCATCTGAGTAGTTCTGGGTACCGGTAATCCTTTTTTTCTCGAGCAAGTGCTATGTTTATTACATGCAAAAATTATAATTCACTGCTGAATTTTTTATTTTATTTATTTTTAAAAATATATATATTTCACATTTTTCCCCGTTTTTCTCCAAATTTGGTTGCCAATTATACCCTCTATTTATCTAAATTCCCCCTTCCCCACGAGTCTGCCGCCCGTCCTCCGGGGCGAGACATTATTTCCAGGCCGAATTTATCCGCCTCTTCCGAGATGGAATTCTACCACGGACGCCTTTTTCCTGCTCCTCGACGGACTCGTGCCAGCTCACCCTCCCCCCTCCCCCAGAGGTGGACAGCCAAACGCCGCCTCCGATCGGGCTGACGACCAGGGCCGGTCTGGTAGAGATGCGGGTTTCGAACCGCGTCCCTGACAGGCAGCGCACACCACACCGGACCAGCCAAAGTGTGGTGCGTTAGACCGCTACGCTATCCGCCAGCCCCCACTGCTGAATTTTAAAGCAATTATTTAACACTCTGGGTTCCAGTAGCCTGAATTAGCTGATCAGGATAAATGCATTCCTATATTATTTCTTATACAACAACTCAGTAATTGAATTATCACTTGCCAGGAGGTATGAAGAGCGTTCCCCGAATTCTTCCCTCTTTAACAGGAACCCTTCTTAATCCTTCTGCCATAAGATGTCTTTCATTGGTCTCTTTAGCGACCATCGCTCCCGGTCTCTCCATGTTCCATACCTCAATGTTGACCAAACATGGGTTTGTTACATCCCTCTTCCTTAGTTTGGTGTGTGGAGTTTCTGGTCTGAGGGACCAGAACAGACCCATAGGCTCGACTCCAGTGTAGCTGCCTCGCAGAGAGGGAGATCTGTTTAAATCAATCTCCCCATTCTGTTCTGCCCTGTATGTGGCAACAGACCTGAAAAGCACACCATTGTCATCTCTCAGTTTTGCCCTCAACTCCACTTGCTGCTCTGGGACCAGCCCCTCCACTTTCACCCGCACCACATCATCAAACAGGCACCTTGGGCTGGGGAGAAGCCGCAATTTAACCTTAGACAACATTCCTATTGCAGACTATTTCCTCTGGATCTTTTCTTATGTCAATCACCTGCTGGCTTTGAATGACTATTCTGAACTAGACTCTTTTATGCAGAGGACTTTGATCTTAGAGAACTTGAACTAGAGCCAGCTTCTTTCCCAACTTATTTTACTGCCCTGTGATATAACCTGTTCGGTTTTAGGTATACATTATTTAGGTCAGCTAAACTATGGTGCAATGTCTCTTTCCTACAGACAGAATTCTGAAAAAAGGAGGGGGGAATTTCACTTTACTGCACACACTGACGAGGAGAACGAAATGAGGAGAACGTCCTCTTGACCTCAGGCCTTAGATTTAGAGTCCGTAGCAATGTGCTTGATGTCCTTTGTTTTGGGACATGAAGGAAGTGGTGCTAGTTAATCATTTTAAACCTCAATCATATGGTTTAAAAATTTACTTTTTTCCTGTTTTTTCTGCTTTGTTTAGCCATTGTTGTTTTTCTATTCACTCAGCACCTGGCATGGTGGCCACCCCTGGCACCCAGCCACAAAAGGTTTCCACGAAAGTGAGCAAACAAACAAATTCCTTTCAAATGTGTTCCTTATGCCAATATTTGTGTGTTATTTCAGACACCATACATTCCTGTCCTCACCTTCATCCATGCAACCCATCACCGCAATAACTATGTTCATTTCAACCTGAAGTCAAATGATGCGCTGCATTCTAGTTATACTACCAGACATACTGTATCTGGAGTCGCCATAGTGAATCTAATGAGTAACTGTATGTAGATGATTGTAGTGGCAGGCTTTACCACATCCTTGCCACTCCCCCAGGGAGTGACCTCACTGTGGAGTGAGGTGTAATTAATCAATAATGTTTAGCTCATGTTCTTTCAAGCTGGAGTCAAAACTCTCCAACCTCCATGTTTTCATTCATAATAGGTTGCCCACTGTCCAAAAACAGCTGCCACCTACGCAACCAAAACTATGGCATTTCCTAAATGGCAATGACTATAAACGATTCTGGTTGTAAAGGAGCATTTCTGAAGGCTCACATGAATATAAAGTAAACACACTGCATGGGAAACAGATGATATTCTTCTGTGTTTAAACATTTCAAGCCTTGCCGTACAACCACAAAAACATCTGAATGCTCGACCATTCCCCTGAGATAGGTTTGTTTTCTTTCCACTGCAGAATATCAGAGGTAGATAGATAGTGTGGAGGTGTGGAAAATCTCCGGTCCCTGTTTAGGATAAGTGTCCAGCAAAGAATGAAACAGGTCACAAATGCTTTAAGAGTGAAATACCCTTAAAAAAAAGAAGGAAACAAGACTCCAGCCAGCAGCCAGCCAGAAAGAAAATGGCTTTAAAAAAAATAAAATTAATACATATAGATTGCAATATGGTACACAATTCAACTTCATCGGATGTCATTGAAAATGGACACAGGAGCAGATGTCAATGCAATCCTAGCATCCATGTCTATTACACAGGCAAATAACTAGCATAGCATTAAGAAATACAGATGACCTCTACAAGAAATGCAAATGTGAATGGTGTCTTCCCTACCCCAATAATTCAACATATGAAAACTGTGAAGGCCATTAATGTTGCTTGCGGTCTCATTACACTACTCATTTGCTGGTAATAACTGCATTTCAGAAACTCAGCCTTACAGCAAACACCCTGAGGTAAATCAAATGGTGGTATAAAAATCCAGCTATCTTCAAACGCTTGGAAGAGCTCAGAGATGAATACTGGATTCAGCTGCAACCTAATGCAAAACATTCTCTCTTACTACACCAAAAATGATTCCAGTCTCTTTTGTGAGAAAAGTCAAGGATGAGCTATTCAGAATCAGAAAGGTTCATGGAACATCAGCCTGATGACCAGGTATGGAAACAGTGTGAGAATGTCACTAAAACAAGCAGCTAAATCTGCAGAGAAACAGTATAGCTGGAATCTGAACATTGAACATTTTCTAGTTTTTCATAATGTGTTAAATTTGCATTTCTGTTGGCTTAGAATAATGATCATCTTAATAATTGATACTAAATATGAACAATATGACAAATACAAATTATTATTCAAAAGATTTACAGTTTACAACAAAAAGGTTTAAATATTGCTAAAGTGAATGCTAGTAGTCTGCAAAATAAGAGCAACAAAATCCCTGAGTTGACTCTTAAAAACAATGCACATACAGTATATTAGCTATTACTGAAACTCACCTAGATCAATCAATCACAGATGGACAAATGTATATTAGTGGATATACTGTTTTTAGGATAGGGACAGAAGAGGTGGTGGTGTAGCGATATACATTCAAAATCATCATCTACCTTTTAAAGTGAGACATAATTTGGCTCCCAGGGACATAGAAATGTTATGGCTTTAAGTACACTTACCGTATCAGCCACAGATATCGATAGGATCTGTATATAGACCACCATGCTCAAACACCTCCTATCTGGATGATTTTTGTGTGAGCATTAACCATGCAACAAATTACAATTATTTTGGGAGGAAAATGACAACAAATCCAAACTTGTCAGATTCACTGTCTGTAATAATCTATCTCAAATGGTCAATGCTACCACAAGAACATTCAGAAATAGGTTTGGGCAACACAGAAACTTGTATTGACATATTTTTTTGTAATCACACAGACAAGTGTGCAAAGCTTAGATCTGTACCCATAGACTGGGCTGATCATAATAAAATCACAATTACTAAAAAGACTAAAGTTCCAAAAATCCTCCCAGAATTGTCATGAGAAGAAGCTATAGATGCATTATAGATGGGATGGTGTATCCTCTACACCTTGGGAACTAGTTTATATTGAGGATAATGTTGATAGTGCAGTACAGTTATACAACTATTTACTGAAACTGTTGATTAATATGCCCCAGTTAAAAAAAGGACAGTGAAGGCTAGACCAACCCCATGGATAGATGGTGAGCTTTGTGAAGTGTTTAAGCAGAGAAATGAAGCTGAAGTTCAAACTAGTCCAAACTATGCAGTTAAACTGAACCACCAACAGAAAGCTCTGTTCTACGATACAGCCTTTACTGAATGTAAGAATGACCCCAAGTCAGTTTGGAGTACTGCTAAAGGTCTCCTACGTTTATCTACGCCATTGTGTCCCTCTGGAGGCTGATTGGGAAATTAAAGCAAAGCCAGAAGATGTTGCTAATCATTTTGCTGGCTATTTTGAGACAGAAGTGAATAATCTCAGGCACGCAATGAAGTGAAACATCCTGTGACTAAACATTATATTGTGAATCTGATTGACAATCATATTATAGCACATGAAAAATGTTTATTCACTTTACCATAAATTACAACAGAAGATGTCAGAAGATACGTCACCTGGGGTTGATCTCATTGATAACAAACTGCTTAGACTTGCTGCACCCTATATTGCTGCTCCGATTAGTCATTTGTTTAATATGTAATTATGTAAGGACTATGTCCAAAAGATTGGAAACATGCTAAATTGTGTCCAATGCCTAAAGACAACAAAGAGCCATGTGTGGTGTCAAACAGTGTCAACACGTTTATTACCTTCAGTAAGTCAATAGTAAGTGATCATATTTGGAAACAGAAATAATGGATATTCAAAAATGTTCATGCAAAATATTCACCATCCACATCACTTATTGATATGACTGATCAATGGTTCAGGTCACTTGACCAGGGTGACCTGGTGGGGATTCTGCTTACTGATTTTAGCGCAGCATTTGACCTTGTTGACCATGAAATATTGTTATTGAAATGAAGTAATTATGGGTTTGATGAAATATAATTGAAATGGTTACAGTCCCATCTGACTGGAAAGCAGTTTACGTAAATTAATGGCTCCCCTCAACCTCATTTAGTTGAGTGTGGAGTGCCACAAGGAGACTGCCTTGGACCACTTATGCTTTTAATCCATATGAATGATCTCCCTCTGGTGCTCTCCACATCTAAAGCATGTTTGTTTGCAAATGACACATCAATGCATGTGTCAGGCAATTCTGTGAGACAGATTCAAGAGACTCTAGAGCCTGATCTTGTCAGAATTGTGAATTGGGTCACTGTAAATAAGATGGTATTAAATGGAAAGAAAACGAAATCTATGTTGATATGTCCTACTAGAGACAGAAAAAAATCCCCCTTCCCTGCAACTGAAAATTGGTGCAGAATCTATTGAAGACGTTTCTGAGGCTAGGTTATTAGATGTCTTGGTAGATAACACTATATCTTGCTCACATCACACAGTTATGTACAAAAACCATCAGAACCTCTTACATGATAAGAAGGATTTCAAGTTTCTTCTAGAACAGATTCTGAAACAAATATCTCAAGCACCAATACTAATCAGGTAAACTACTGCACTGTCGTTTAGGTTAATGGAAAAGCTACAAGTTGCCCAGAACAAGTAGGCTAGAATAGTTATGCAAAGTGATAAGATGAGATGTCCTCCATTGATATGCATAAACCACTAGGCTGGCCATTGATTTAAGAAATTCTGGGAAACAACATATTAACATTTTTGCATAAAATCCATAATTTAAAAAGACCAGCTGCAATTCATAGTAATCTTCACCTAGCCAAAGAAAGACACTCATTACTTTGTTTTTATTTTTTTAACTCTACTGTATATGTGACTGCTGTTGGACTCTTGGAAGATTACCCAATAGGCTAAAAGAGATCCCAATGTAAATAAACAAACAAATAATAATAATAGACCAGACTACCAATGCCTTCAATTTTAGGTCATTCAAATCAGTGTACCTTATTTGAGTGGAGACAACACAATTTGTTAAACCATAATATGTATTTTATGGCTTACTTACAAAAGAATAATAATTATTATATATTTTTTGTTCAGAAGGTTTCCTGATATGTGTCAAGTCTATCTGGATGAGTTGAAGACAATCTTGATTGTCCAGCTGGTCTGCTGCTTGGGTGGCAAGCGCCGGACCAGCTGGACACTCAAGATTGTCCTATGTGGAAAAGCTGTCGTGTGGGTGGATGGTGCCATTCAGCTGCGTGCTGATGCTGAGGGAACTTTGGTGTAGGATCTCTCTTCATGGGTTTCTCCAGCAAAGCCTGTTGGCTTAGGTTTCTCTGTTTCTCAGCGTCTGGGCTTCAGCCTTACTCTGAGTCTTCCATCATGAGTATTTGAGTGAATAGGTAAGTTAGCCTTCTGGAGTCAAGACAAAATCACTTTTGAAAGACTGCAAGTCTTCACAAAGATGACAATTTGTTCTTTCCACGGCCTAAAAAAGGGGTCTGGTCTGCGATCAGAAGCAGAGGAAGAGGAGGGCAGGGCAGAGAGGATAGAATGACCACACAAAAATAGAACCTCATGTGTATTAGGACCTTTATCCATGTTTTCAATACTGTACTTATTGACTGGGTTGGAAAAGAATGTTCATCCATTGGTCAGTGCAGATGTCAAACTGATTTGTGCCTTCTTCAGTTAAAGGATGATTTTTCTGCTCTTAGGAGACAGGTTGTCTGGTATCATATTCCAAAGTAACAGGCTTGGGTAATAAAACAACCCCCCAGCCCTCTTCTGCTGATGACAGAGTGTCAGATCGAGAGACAATATGAGACTCTTCTTCCTTCGGAGAGGGAATATTATCACTGAACATGTTCATCTGTAATTCAACAAGGATGCAATGTGTGTACAGATGGATATTGGTGAGAGATTT
Organism: Aldrovandia affinis; assembly: GCA_029706075.1. Classification (NCBI taxonomy): domain Eukaryota; kingdom Metazoa; phylum Chordata; class Actinopteri; order Notacanthiformes; family Halosauridae; genus Aldrovandia; species Aldrovandia affinis. The sequence continues at coordinate 912,495 of JAINUG010000085.1, read as the reverse complement.
TTGAGTAAGGCTTAAATCCCTTATCATACTCAAATAATAACATATTGTAGAATCTAACAGGGAGTAATTTGTGAAACATTGTCACTTGCACACTGGAAAAAGTATAAAACATACCACTGCCCACATATACTGAGCCTGTATTCCTGGTGACAAGGTAGGCCACCACTTTCATATACAGTCTTGTCAGTCTCCACCACCCATCTGGACAGCTGTTTGTTCCCCAGTTGTTTGCTCATGAACAAAAAATAAATAGCTGGTCTGTCTTTGTGTTAGAACAAGCATGCTCAACATAGTGTCAGGAATTGGGCAGAGCATGTGTGACTGTCTTCAGAAGACAGCAGGTGGGATATCACTGGATGTATGTTTGTGCTCCCACTACTAAAGATGTGTGGATGTGGCCAGAACAAGGGTGAAAGGTCAGGAGACGGCAGGTGGAATGTGGAAGAATATCAAACCGAGCATCCGCCACCCATAGAAAAAAGTGGCAGGCGGAACACAGGGGACATGAAAGGCCCTGTTCACAATACCTTGTGGCAGTACCTTGGACATAAAGGACAGGTTAGGTCAAAGTATAACATTAGAAGCTTCCAGACAAATTGCCTGGAGCTCACTCACTCTTTTGGCAGGTGAGATCACCAGCAGAAAAAGACGTCTCTTGAGAAAGGTGCTTAGTGCTCGAGTCTGACAGGCTCAAATGGGGAGGCTTCAAAATAAGCCCTAGAGAATAGAGCGAAAGCCAAGAGAATACAGTCAATACTTCATGGGTAGTTGTCATGGTTCTCCCGAAGGGCTGAAAGGTAATCCAGTGAAAGAGAGGCAGCGTTGCATTGGTGCATTGGGAGTGACTGAGAAACATATACAGATATGCTCAATGTCATGGTCACATGGTCAATGTTTTCTTTGCTTTTAGGAAGGCAGAGTGCTGCACCAACTACCTAATGAGTGTGGAGCATCAGGGATATGATCGCTGTATCGGCAATTTCTGATTTACATTTACTATTACATTTGACACAATTTCACTTCATACAAATCGAAGCCACTACATGTAGCAGAGGAAGCCACACAACTCCTGGTCCAGGCTTTGGTAATCTCATGCCTGGACTACTGCAATTCCTTGCTGGCAGGCTTACTAGCCTGTGCCATCAAGCCACGGCAACTAGTGCAAAATGCTGCCACACGCCTAGTTTTCAACTAACCCAAGTTCACACATCACTCCACTACTCACCACGTTGCACTGGCTTCCTATTGCAGCACATATTAAATTTAATTCATTGGTGCTGTCATATCAGACCGCAAAGGGAACCGTTCCCTCCTACCTACAGGCACTCATCATACCCTACACCCCAGCCAGACCCCTCTGTCTCCTCTGGCAAACTGACTGTTATCCCTTCGGGCAAAGGCAGCTGTTCCTCACGGTTAGGCCTCTTCTCTGTCCTGAACCCCCGGTGGTGGAATGTTCTGCACTCGGTCACTATCACTGCCTATCTTCCACAAGAGACTATAAAGCCACCTCTTCGCAATCCACTACCACTGATTCAATACATTAATACATAAACTAACTAACTTTTCTTTCCCTGTGTTTCAGGTACGGTATGCAGATTCCAGCAATGATGTATATTGCAGTGTTACTACACTGATCTATTGCATTAACCATTAGTAATCTTACCATGTATAAATGCACTTTTTGTAAGTCGCTCTGGATAAGAGCATCTGCTGAATGACTAAAATGTAAATGTAAATGCAATATGGTTACAACTTAGAACTACCAAAATAAAGGAAACACCAACATGAAGTGTATTAAAAGGGCATTGGGCCACCACAAGCTGTCAAAACAGCTTCAATGCACACTAGCATAGATTCTACAAGTGTTTGGAACTCTATCAGAGGGATGCAACACCATTCTTCCATGATAAATTCCACCATTTTGATGATGATGGTGTAAAATCTTCCATAAGTGTTCAATTGGGTGGAGACCTGGTGACTGAGACAGCCATGGCATATGGTCCCACTGCTTATGTGCACCGGACTCCTGCCGCCATTGTGACCTGGAAAAAGAGAGGGAGAAGAATTCAGAACCTGCCACCATCCCACTTCGCACTGTCGGGCAGTTGCCAGTAATTGACAACATACAGCCCGACGAAGTCCTTGCGGCGCAACAGGCGGACACTAACATCAGTCCGGTCCTCCAGTGGGTGAAGTCTGGAAGCTGGCCTGTTTATGAGGCGCTGCCCCTTCTCTCCCCAGCTATTAAGCAGATGGAAGTGCAGTGGGCACACCCCTGGTGCATCATCAGCTACTGTACCATCAGTGCACTGATCCCCGAAAAGGTACAAGCAGGCTCCAGCTCATCGTCCCCAGCCAACTCCAAGCAACCATCCTGCAGCTGGTCCACGTGCCCTGGGGTTTGGCCACTTCGGAGTGAACAAGACCCTAAACCAGGGGTCGGCAACCTGTAACACTCAAAGAGCCATTTGGACGGTTTCCACGGAAAAGTAAACACTGGGAGCCGACGGGGGGTGCTACGCGAAAAATTCTTGCGCCCCTCTGATTTTCGTGCGCGAGGAAATTTAGAACTACAAATAAAATACACTTCAATTGGATACTTATAATTTATTTTCCCAAGCCAAGCGGAGCCGCAGCATAAGGATGAAAGAGCCGCAGCATAAGGGTGAAAGAGCCGCAGCATAAGGGTGAAAGAGCCGCATGCGGCTCCGGAGCCGCAGGTTGCCGACCCCTGCCCTAAACAGACTCCACAAGCAGTTCTTCTGGAGCAGGTGCAAGCAGGACATTGAAAGCTTCTGCCACCAGTGCAACACATGTACAGCCAAGAACGTGCCTGGGGGAAAGTCGAGAGCACAATGTTCTCACAGTTTGTTGTCCCAGAAGAGCTGCATAGCGAACCAGGTGTTCAGAGAAATCTGCCGCCTGCTGTCCATCCAAAAGACCCACACCACTTCTCTCCACCCCCTGAGTGACAGTCCTGCCGCAGTGGGCATATGTCAGAAGGACTATGATGTATGCTGCAACGGTCACGTGTTCCACGTGTGGGGAGGATGTGTGGGTCTGCAATCCATTGTAACGTTATCTTGCACTGGGGTCCAGCTATGGACTGCGCACCACCGCCATCTTAGTCCACTGTTTATACTGTGGAGGGATTATGACATCACCCCATTGTGTGTAGAACCCCCACCCACCCACAGTGCTTAGCAAGTGTGTAAATAAATGATATTGAGGTATCATTTAATGTTTAAGTATAAGCAATGTTTAGAATAAGCCATTCAAATTGGGGTCTACTGTAAAGCGTATTGTGAAAAATGTTTTGTAAAATGTGCTATAAAAATTACTTGTGATTGATTGGATATAGTACTATAATTTGACCAAGTCTGGCATCTGTTGCTTCAGAGTTGTTGGTGTGATAGGGTTTCACTTTTTATTAGGAAACCACAACCACAACAGCAGTCTCCCATGCCACTGGACAGTTAGTGCAAAACAAGTATGCAAAGTGACATAGTTGTAAGTCAGGGAAATGAATATGGTACAGTCCATCTAGTGCTAGATCAAATCTTTATTCTTTAACAAAATATTAACTCTTGGTAATTAAAAAATAAGAAGAATAATGTACGTTTAAAAACGTGTAATTCTGTTTAACCCATGTCTTACTTGGTGCACAGCTTTACCCCAAAATGTATTCATTGACATCATTTGGTTGGCGTCCACTAGGTGGCAGCTATCGTCCGTGCGTTTTCACTGAGCATATTACCAAGGATTGCTCGTTATTGGAGGTTGACTTGTACTGTTTTGTTTAATTCTCAGGTAACATGAAATAATTTCCCACCTGAGAGAAAAGTACTCCGATTAAATTAATTTCTCTCCAATTAGTTACACTTCACGTATATCTTGTTTTGAGTTAAAGAGTCCAACAAGACAACCCTTGCTCATTTCGGTATGAGGTCCCTGAGGAGGCTAAGGCAATTTTGCACAACGTGGTGGTAACGTTATGATGTTATGAAATGATGTTTTTGGCTTGCAAAAATTATGTCATCGATCACCATACCACCATGCATACTGACTCTCATTGTGACAAGTACTGTCGACTGGTCTGTCAAATAAATGATGAGACAGACGTGACGTTGCTTATGCTATGCGCGCACACCCATCCCCCGTCCCGTCTTGCGACCACTTCACTCACAGGCCTGTATTAGTTGTTATGGAGACGGAGCCAGAGCGAGGCAACCCGTGGAGTTCGACAAATGTGAGGGTGTCTATTTCCGCTATTGCCATTTGACTGTGAATCAAGTGAGTGTGGTGGACAACGGCAGAGCTTAACACATTTGTAACAGATTTTTTTAAACAAATTGTTTTAAACAAATTGAATACCATTCGGCTATTTTCTGTCATTTGGGGTAGCTACATGTCGCGACAGTGAGAAAGGAGAGGGGGGACCCTGAAGCAGGTCGTTGTGTTGGTAAGAGCTTGCGTTTTTAACTAGCTACCCGAGTGCTACCTATTTCTGTTTGTGTGTGTATGTTCCTGCTCAGTTGTTCCTCTACCTCTTGTTTTCGGAATGTTTGCTAACTACAGTTCACATATAGCTAGCTAATACATTAGCTAATGTTAGGCAGGAATCCCAGTTTAGCTAGCCAAATAGCAAGCTATAATTAGAAATCTATTTCATTGCTAGGTTTCAACGTTGGGTAGCTATGAGTAAGATATCTTGTAGCTACAATGAAGTCTTAAATGTCAGCTTCCTTGGTTAGCTACATAGCTGTTAGCTAACAAGTCGTTACTTCCTAGCAAGGTAAACAAAACGCTTCTAGCTAATAGCCAAGTACAGACAACCCAATATTGTCCTGTTCGCTTAGCTAGTCAGCCAATTGGTTAGCTAGCCAGGTTAACGTTGCCAGTTTCTTTGTTCGTTTTATACTTTTCAAACGGACATAATGTGGCTAGCTAAGTGTTAGCTTAGTTCGCTGTCGTTTATCTAACTAATATTAGTCAACATTAACTTATCAAACGTTGTCTACCCTAACTAGAATTGGCTATCGTTGGCTACAAGCTATACACAGATGGTTGTAGTTAGCTATGTTAGCATTTCAGCTATAAACAACTGTTTCATGAGCTAGCGAGATAACGACCTACAGTAGATTGTGAGCTAGCCAGCTAATGTTTGATAGTTAACGTTAAGTAGCTCACCCATAGCTAGCGGGAGCGCTATGTATTCACAGTCTGAGAGTAGCAAGGTAAGTTACCCAGCATATTAAAATGGCCATAATTTACTAGTCTACAATATAGACTAGGTTATCTAAACGTCGTGTGACAAGTTCACATTTCCTCACGTTGGTTTTTCATGTCGGATAACTAACTGACGTTAGCCAGGTTGTACATCTAGCTATCCAGCTAACGTCTGATCTTTAATGCTAGCTAGCTAACGTTAGTTTTTCTTGGCGTTGAAGGCTTCGAGTGCCATATACCAAACGGGCATATCTACTAGCGAGCGTGTTGTTTGGAATTGGTAGACAAAAGTGAAAGCTGAATGTATCGCTGAGTGTGGATGTATATCTGTTCGCTAACTATAAACTGTTTTTAAGGGCCGTTTGAGGTTTAGCTTGTGATAAATTGACATATTTTAGACAAAAATAAAATACTTAAATATTTAAGTAAACCTGGGTATTTGAACAGTCCAAAATATATATGAATGTCTTTGTTTATAGCCAGGTGTGTCGTGGACGGAATCAATAACGTTAGTATTCGAATTGTCGAAATGCTGTGACGAAGTTGCTGCTGAAGCCAGAATCTAGAAAATCTTCTTGCACACAATGGTAGATTAAAACTATCTCCGAAGTAAAGCAATGAAAGTTGGTGGACTGTCCAGGGCAAACGGCTCAGCAGGAGAACAGTATCACGGGCTTTACGGAAGCTAATCTGTTAAAGCCCAAAGGCTTCCAGATGATGGTTTCCTGAGAAGTCTAATTTCCTTTACATTCATGTGTGGTAGCACCTCAAATTACTCCCTTTTGGTAAAACAGAGAGCGGGTACTCTGCGGGGGTCTAATGTGCCTTAATGCGGTGTAACAAAGAGCCTTTCTTCAGGGCTCTGCAGAGCCCTCTATCTCATGATACTTGCTGGCAGAGTTGGCTCCACACGAACCTAAAAGCATTAGCTCTGGCCTATACGATTGCATCTTTAATGTCTGCACCCTGTCAAACTGAGTGCCTTTGATTTGAGCCACAGCGTAGACTTATTTTCCCCTTTGAGATATGGGAATCCCAAAGCAGCTTTCTGACCATCTGGGAGTAGCTCTTGCTTTTTTGTTGTAATCGCGCCGCTTTTTAATAAACAACGTCGTGGCAGTTTTTTTCTTTCTTTCTCTCTTCCAGACAGTTTTGAGTCTTTGATCGTATTCTGGTGTTGCATCAGATTGGCGTGTTTTGTGAAGGTGTGAGTGGATTGTTAACCGCCTGTGATGGTGTCACGTGGTCACATGGCGTTCCCTCTAGAACCAAAACAAGGAAGTGATCGTCCCTTGTCTCCTTGTACCATTCCAGAGCTGGGTGTGGATCACTTTCTCTCCTGGAACAAATCTGTGAAGATTGATATAGTGTGGAGCTGAATAAAAAGCTCAATTAAAAAATTGATTTATTTGTTGTATTGTATACATTATATATATATGTTTTTGTTTAGTTTTTTTACATAGAAAACATGTTGTCTGGACTGAACTATGAACTGCAGATATAGGTGATTCAGGTCCACATTTACAAATGACCATTTTGTATTTTCTTAAGAAATCCTTCCAGACGTGTGACTTCTTGCTTTGGTATCCATTCGCAACTTAGTCTTTGTGTTAATATCATAAAATGTTCTTGTGATAAGCATAATGTGCTTGGATTTGCTTAATGTTCTTCATATTAATCTGGGGCAGGGGGTATAATTTGATGTGTTTGATGATATATATGAACGTAGCCTAAGTCTATGTAATTTATACCGGCATGTTGGAAAACCTCAATGCAATAATGCACACCTAGTGTTGTTTCCTGGCACTCACTTGAAATAAGATATTACCAGTGATGGAAAAAACACAGTATTTTCACATAGTATTTTATGTATTTGACATTTTCCAGCATGCATGTATGGCTGTATCCATATCAAACAAGGTTGCACAACCCCCAAACCTCCACTGGCACCCTTCCCACCCTTCATAGAGGGGCGAAAAGGTGAGGTGGATCTCAGCTGCCAGAGTAAGCTGTGTCTTGCTGCTTGTCTGGTCTGTCTGAGGGTAGCATTTGCTTTGACACAGAAACCAAATTACTTTTCTGAAGCATCCTCTGTTGTTGTTTTTGGTGAGTTAATGGACTGGGTTATCTCCATTGGAGTGATTCGGAAGAATTTAAATTGCTTACTTTGTAGGCAAGCAGCTGCACCTGGATCTCATTATCGTGTAATTACCCTGTACTGTGGCTTTTGATGCAAGATTGATGCAACACATCAGTCATTAGAGGAATCAGGCAGACACAGACATGCATGCCCTACCATGAATTGCATAGGGCAGAGGAGTTGCAGGGGAAAGTGTTTTTTAACGTGAACATATCCTGCCCTTTCTCACCAGCTGGTTATGGCATGTTTCATTCCTCTGTCTGAATTGTCCTCATGCCCAGTGACATGAGCACAAGTTCTGCTGTTGCTTTCGAACTGCTTATATGTGTGATCAGTCACTTCTCCTATGGAATAATTGAAATAGTTTTATCCTGTTGCTAAGTGGTTATTAGATATGCCTTTATGGATAGTAAGCAGTCAAATTCAGCACTTAGAAAAAACAGGATGATAAGTAGAAATGTTTGTTCCAGTGATTTATATATCATTGAAAAAATGTTTATCAGGCAGTGGTGAAACTGAGAGACCCTGACCCAGCTGTCTCTCTCCCTTCAGGTTCAACCCAAGAGGACTTCCTCCCTGCACCTGCAATAAAAGATGTGCAATGGAATGGTAGCGGTTGAAACAAGAGCCTTCTTCCCCACCTCTCCCGCTGACAGACTGCTGCTGTCTCTGCTGTTCTTCCTGGCCATTGTCTCCCCAGGACAGGCATCGGGTAAGAGAGCTCACTTCCTCGGGGGTGGGGGGGGTGGGTTGTCTTTTCACAAGGTCTTGCTTTGAGGTGTACATAGTTTAGAGAACCATGTTTCAAATTTCACTCTTGTGTTCTTCCAATGGTTGGAGCTCAAAAAACTGCACCCTAACAAGCACAGCTAGCTTGTCATAACGTGTGTACGAAGCCTTATTTGTTCATTATTCTTCCTTGGACTGTTTTTCTTTCACGGGGAGCTTTTGATAACACTCCAAAATGAAGAAGCTGCCCCCCTACACTGCAAGCATATGGCTTGGATTTGGCCCGATATAGTGTGATATTCTCTCTTACCGCTGGATCAAAATTGAGAGTTGGGGAATAGTGTTTATCCGTGTGTCTCTGATCGATCAAAGAGGGCTCATCTGGCTCCTCCCTCGTGTGTGTACGAAGCCCCTCTCCCAGGCGTCCACACTACAGCCATCTGCCCCTGGAGGCAGGGTAATAACTCGGGCGTTCGGTGCGCTTTAAACTCCTTGGCTGAAAATGGCCCCGCTTCCTCTCTGCTGGAGCAAAGACACAGAGTCGATCCTGCGCTGCTGGTGAGTCACTGCAGCTCATGGTAGCAAAGAGGCAGCATGTGCCAAAGCGCCCATTTCAGTGTCTTGACCAGTTTTGTCTTAATTTCTAAAAGGGTCTAACTGAAGGAGTGTCGGCTGAAGGAGCCGGCTACATCAATGGGCTGCCTACATGCCCATGTGTCAGCCAGAGACCAGATATAAACAAAGCGGCATCCCACAGTTCCAGCTTGAGGTTGGGCCTGTTGCAACGTCCGTGTGACTCCGCTGCGGTCCGGGCTGCTGTTTTCGCACGTACATTAGTAGACTTCTTGTCTGTGCCTGTGCTAATTAGCTTAGTGCTAGGATGCATTTTGCAATGGTTTGGCTGGTTTGCGCTGACTTGTCAACTCCAAGCCAGTTTGTCTGTTCTCAGCATCTGGCTACACAGGAAGTGCGAGATTAAGAACATTGGTGACGAAACTAAGAACATGATGCAGGCTGTGGTTGTGGTCTAATGTTTCCGATTTTTTGGGGGGGGGCTGGGGGGGGGGGGGGGGGAGTGGGAGTGGGAGTATAACCTTCAGGGCTTTTCTTGTTATGTTATCTCAATGACCATATCCTGACCCAGAGATATTCACACGTCTATCATTGCAACGAGTTCAAATTCTTATCTCAGTTGAGTCATTTGTAGAATTGTACATTTTGGCGTGCATGCATGCGTACTAGAATGGAAATAATTTTGCACATTTTGGTGAAGGTATTGTGGGTGTCTCGATATTTGATAGAAGAGCTTCTTTCTAAATAAAGTCTGACAACTAAAGTGCATGTTTTCCCTTAAGGATCTGGGTTAATTGAGTCTGCTCTCTACAAATCGATTCACAGACCTATACATTTATGCTTATCTACTGTATGGGCATCTTTTGTCTCATCAGTCCACTTCCTCGTTGATGTCTGTCACACGCCACGTGACAATCCCTGGACGGGAGTAGAGCAGTCTGGAAACAGTGGATTGTTCTGGTCCACGGACCAGATTTTTATTGTTTCTTTTTTAAAAGTTCTCTGATTGCCGACACGGGCGGAGAACTAGACCGGGAGTTTTAAACAAATAAACAAAACTAAATCTGTCCGTCACCCTCAGGGGTTCGGGACACAAAAACCATAAACTTTAAACACAACAAAACTATCACAAAATAAACGGAAACTTTCCAGTTCCCGTTTTACTTTTACTTTCACTTTGCTTTTCTTTTTCTTTCTTTCTCGGTTGCTTTTTCTCCTCAGTCTCCCACGCCTTTTCCTTCCTTGTTCCAGCCACCTGCTGAAGAGAGCAGAGCAGTTTTAAAGGACACCGATGTGATTAGTAGACACAAGACCGGTGTGTGCTTTGGCTGCTCTGCCAGTAGGCGTGGCCGCTAATCGCCCCGATCAGCTGCCGAGACCGACGCCTTCCACAATGTCCATTTGACCCATTGCCAACAGCTGTTCATCTTCAAAAACATCTGTCAAATATTGTTGATGCTTATGCTGGCATTTCCATCAGTCTGCGTCTACTCAGAATCCAGGCTCGCTTACATCTACATTACTTCTGATCTTTCAGTGACCGGGGGTGTCTTGTCTAGATTAATGTGACAAGCATGAAATACTGAACAGACATTTGAGTTTTTGTATTGCATGGGCTATGATTCAGATTTTCAGATGGCTCTGTAACATTGTTGGGGAAACGCTGACGTCCAGTCCATATGTACTGTTCTCAAGACTGTTCATTTGTGCCTGCACATCTGAAAGCTAAAGGCACATTTTCAGGTTTCTGCCATTCGTGTCTTTGGCAAAGTATACTGATCCCCTGTAGCATTGTGGGCCACGATTGTGGAACAGCTTTAAAATGGTGTATTTTGCGATTCAGGTCACCTGAATACACCCCAATTCCATATCCTTGGTAATAAGTACCGGAATTCATCTTTTCTAGTGCAATTTATTTGCTCACATTGAACAAATATAATTTAAATCGTGGTCTTCTTTGTTTCTTGCAGTTCCCCTTTTTATTTTTGAACATTTCTCCAGAACCTCCCATAAGTATTCAATTGGGTGGAGGTTTGGTGACTGAGATGGCTATGGAATATGGTTTACATTATTCTCATGCTTGTCAAACCATTCAGTGACCACTCATGCCCTGTGGATGGGGCATTGTCATTCTGGATCCACTCCCATTAGGATATAAATGTTTCACCATAGGATGAAAGTGATCACTCAGAATTTATTTGTATTTATTGCCATTTGCCTTGCCCTCTAAGGGGTTGAGTGGACTTAAACCAGGCCAGGAAAATGCACACACACCATAACACAACAACGCGGTCTATAGATGTCTTTTGCCATGCACCAAACATGCCAACACCACGTTAGCCACTGTTCCTCGTGAAACATCAGTAAGTTGAGCAGTCTACGTCACTGAAGTGCCAATGTGCCCATGTGCCCCAATAATCTCCTCTCTTTAAAAGTCACTGAGATCTCTTCTTCTAGCCATGGTAGCCAGCATTTTGGCAATTCTTGCACGTTTCTCTCTGAAGTTAAGAATGTATCCTAACCCAATTCACACACTAAGAATGGGACTTGCAATTTAGAGAAACTGAATTTATGACAATTTGCTTCATTGCTGATGAAGATAATGAGACATTCCTTCAAATGAGCGCAGTAAACCAAACTTGCTTGTCATTGTGCCTCAAAGAACAAGATATCTTTGCAAAGATATTACCGTGAAATGTGTTGTGCTTGCACCATGGGATCATTAGCAGCTGTCTGAGTGAGTACCAATTCTGCGGCCCTGTCTCTTCTGTCTAGCTGCTTTTGCTTAGCTGAGTCATTATTAGTATTGGAAGTCACCCAGTGTTCCAAGTATAAATCGATTGCTAATTAAAGGCAACTCTAAATCCAGCAGTACTTTAATTGGCTACCGCTTTGGGAGGACATCGCACCAGAAAAGGTGTTGCGCCGAATAAAGACTACTCCTCCCCCTTACCGTCACACAACACACGCACTTTGTAACAACAAAATCCCATTCACACTGCACTAGCTTCCAGCCGAAGTGACAACACAATTTGTACACCAATTTACTGGCATCACTTTGATTTGATTTGTGGGGGGACCTCTTTTAAAACCTAGAGATCAATTTCATTTCTAGAAATGTGATAGAATGCTTAAAAATATCAAGTAATTTTATGAATCGTGCAAATGCTGTTTGTTTTGTGAGCACCCTAGGGAGCTGCTCATCAGGAAGTTCCCAAGACAGTCTGTCTGTGAGATGAGGAGCACTTCCTTTCATTGTGTTTCACTGTGTTTACATTGTGTCACAATACCAGCTCATATCAATATACAACCACAAGGTTGCTATAATATTTCAGTAGGCTACAGTTTAATTTGTAAAATAGCTGGAGCGTAACAATCCGCTCATATTTTTAATCAGTTCGGGGTTGCATGAGTAAGCAATGCAGATACGCTTTGATTCGGGTTTTTTAATCGTTTTTCAGAACTTAATTATGTATGATTAATTATGTTTTGATAACGAAATTACCACTGTATGTACCTTTTCTGATTAATTATGAAATTTTGATCAAGTGACCTCGGTTTAGGTTTTCTGAGCCAAATCACTGCACCATATGGAATGGCCCTGATTAACGGATAAGGTCTAAGTAACAAAACGCAGATGTGATTATCATGATTAACACTGGCACAACTGCTAATCAAATCTGCTTCGTATGCTCTTCCCTAAAGCAATCTTTGCAATCAAAGTGCAGTTCTTTCGTTTGATCGAGGGCGTGGTCTGAGCACAGAGCCGAAAGTGACGGGTGGTTTTGTGTGGTCGAGCAGGGCTTCTTGCACCATCAAAGGGGTTTGTTTGTGAGCACTGTGCGTCAGAAGCTAAGCTTGGCGGTAGTCTCCTGCCACATGCAAATGGTACCTCGGGTCAGCTGGTGCACATTTTCTTTGTTCTGTTAGGTTTGAGGTGTGGAGAAAACGGTTTGAGTTGGCCCACCACCTGTACTAGTGTGATCTTTATAAGTCATGTCTGTCAGTCAAGTCACTTTTCATGTCTGATGTAAAATCATCTCATAATGACAACCATATACTGGCATAAACTGTAGTTTATTATTATGTTTTTATTATTGATTTATGCGTTCGTGTGAATGTTATTACGGTGCCCGTAATGGCCCGCAAATAAACTGTCGTAAACTGTCTAGAGTTCAGTCGTGTGAAGTCTCTGCCGCATGATTCCTATGCAGTAGATATTCCAAGGTATTGCCTGGCTGCTGGTATTGTTTTTTCAACATGTTAACTGTTCAGTTGTTCAAAGGTCTGTCTGACTAGCTTGTTCTGTCCATTTACATTGTTGTTTTGAATGCAGTGACTGATGTGTGACATAGCCTAAGCTGCGTCTTACTGTCTCCGTTGTTAAATTGTCCTATCACATTTAATTCAGTTAGTCTCTTCTCATTAGGTAATTGGCAATCTTGATGTCATTCATTTTAATACACTGTTATTGGTTTACCTTTGTATTAAATTATAATGGATAAAAAATGCATTTTTTTCCACTGTGGAAGGAAACCTTTCCACTTTCCCACATAATTACAGTAATACAAAATATTTGCAAAATGTCTGTCAATGCTTATTTTTTGCTTGTTAGGGCCTTATTCTTGGACCCCTTAATTGCTGCTTGCAGCTATATTGTATTTTTCTACATTCTGTTATACCAAGTATTCTGACTCCTACTTGCCACTTTATTGAAGACTGGTGCAGTCGCTCTGAAGAAGCAAACTCTCACCAGTTAAAGGTTTCTCCCACACTTGCACGTACACACTTCCAGATGCTTGCTTTGAGTAGGTGTGCTTAAGACAGCTGAAACCAAATTAAAAACCACATGTGTTTCAGTACTTTCTGTTCCCTGAACAACTGTGACAGGAAGTGGGGCAGTTTCAACTCCTTTTCGTCACTGTATCGGGTTTGCTGAAAACAGGTTTTTTTCAGTGTTGATGAAAGTCACAAATACTCTCCAGTAGGTCTGGATAGTGGGATTGCAGGCTGGCCCACATTGAGCTCTTTTGATGTATTCATCAGAAGGTGTTAACACTGCTGCTTTATGCAAGGCTTCTAGCTGACTGCATATCATTTAAACTGGTTGTTTTGGTACTTGAATTAACACACGAGTGTGTCTTTGTATTCAACCAACTGATCTGTATTATCTGTGTACAGATTCTCTACAGTATGTCTATAGTGTCTTCAGACAAAACAAATTGTGCTGCACGGTGATGTTGTGGCAGGAAGTGGCATTTCCCAGTAGTGTTTTCATTAAGAACATTACTGGAATCATGATCTACCTAACTTGGCAGTTGTTTTTCTTGGAGAGTTCACATTTAATTGAGTTATCCAAGCTACATTAACATTAACTTGTGTCCATATTGAATTGAATTTTGCTCTTTTGCTCTGGAATTCAATTTATTGCTCTTAGTGTGTCAGTGCCAGTAAAAACATTGTGTAATTTTTGTGAGTTTTCAACTTCTGTCATTGTGTGTGAGTTGTGACGTGGGGCATCTGTGCTGTGGCTGAGTTTTATCCTTTAAAGGAATTAGTCTACAATTCTGAACCTTGAAGGCCAGAGCTCAGTATGTCTTCATCTCTGTGTGAATCACCGTCTCTCATGAACGGGGAAACGCATGTAATCGGTGGCTACGTAATTCTCAAATACACTTTGCGTTGTTTATGAAGCAGTAGTAACCTCCAGAAGTAACCAGAAAACTGCCAGAAGTATCGCATTCTCCCTCCAGGGTGATTATTTTGTTCCACAGGGGGTTTATCTCCAGTCTGGCTCAGATCTTGGGTTTTGAAACCGTGTTCATGCTTTGTTATTCAACTCCCCCGATTCAACTGAACTGCGGTTTTTGGGTAACAGCCCTGTGCATCTGAAGGTCCTGCCCGTTTAAACATCCTCTTTCCCCAGCCCCCAAGTTCTCCAGAATTTCATCCAATCTCCAAGCAAAGCTAAGAATAGGCCTCCCGTTTGGTACTTAACTAAGAATAGGTAAGCCGCGTTGAGCTTGTGAGGTAAACACTGGCATGTCCTGTGCCATTCACTCCAGGCTTAAGTCCTCTTATTTTTGGTCTGGATGTTGCCTCCTTCACTGCAAGGACTTGGGAAGAGCCTCACTAACGGGTCTCCCCTCTCCCTCCGCAGGATGCCCGAGGCCACCGAGCATTCAGCACAGCTGGGTGAACCTGACAGAGACCAACCGGGGCTCCTTCCCTCTGGGCACACTGCTGCAGTACAGCTGTGACTCAGGCTACATGCTGGACGGCCCGAGCACCATCTCCTGCACTGCCTCAGGCTACTGGTCCTCTGACCCGCCCCACTGTATACGGACCAACGGTGAGCCAACCACCACCCTTACATCTGTGATTGACAGCACTGCTGCCCACTTACAGTCTTTGGGAAACTCAGTGCAGCACAATGGTAGACAACCCAGGTCCTGCAGTAGGAACATTTTAGTGCTACATTATAACAGTGTTCCTGATCCTGGACCCCGTGACTTTAGCAATCAAATGCGTTTTTAATGTCCACGTTGAGTTGTAATCGGACTGTGCCCTTTATTTTCATTTTGTGAGCCCACAGGGTTGTCTGTGCTCTTAAGGGTGGCTACCACTGCATTGGGAGATCTCCCCACACCCTGCTCATGCACAGACATTTTGGCAGATGACTGTGCAGTGCGCACGAGTGAAATCTGCTTCACGTGTGCCTGTGCTCGCTGAAGCTCTCGCGTGTGATTGGCAGTCTTGTCGAGAACGGAGGACACACCTGCCATCCCTCCCTTTGCCGCCGGCTCACCCAGGGATCTGTGATTGAGTGCTTCTCTGAACAGGGCTATATGCTGAAAGGGGACTACAACTTCCTTACCTGTCAGAATGGGGAGTGTTCAGATCAGCTGCTACCTGGACACAGACCAAGGTCTGTCATCCACGCTGTTCTGTCACCTGATTAGCTAATTCTGCTGGTGGTGTGATGTCATAGAGGCTATTCTCCACATTTGTCTGCTCCATTGGCCCCATTATCATTTGTGATCATCTGAAAAGGACCTGATATCTCCTCCTCCTGTCCCCCACCCACCACCACCAGCTGTGGAGGTTGTCTCTGGCAGGAGACAAGAATGGATATTTCACTAATGGGTGCAGTTACAGCAGCTTCACTTCTCTCTGCTTCTTTTTGAGTGTGGCTGTAAAGCAGGCTCTTTGGGCAACCAGAGAGATCTGGGTGGTCCGATACAGATTTTGTAGTATCCTAGTCCATCGAAATACAAGTCAATATTTTACCAATAGAAATAATTCAAATTCAGTCATTCAAATCACTATATTTTATAAATGAGTTTAATCCTCTCTCTCACAAACTCTTACGACGTAAGGCACTGATGCTTTAGGAATCGGGAATTTTGGTTTAGAAATTATGTAATTTATAAGACAAAATACTCAAAGGGTTCAAAATTAAAAAAAGCTTGTGAGTATTTACCTTATTTACGTTATTGTTGCCCTTTCTGCGATAAGCCTGTTACATTAAGCGTGGTAGCCTGGATACGACTACACGCTCGCACACAGAACCATAGCAGACAGGTGACGGATGATTTACAGTAAACCGCATGTCATTTCACTCTGATTATGACAGTTTTATACAAATGAGTCAGGGCTAAAGCAGCAGGTTACGTGGTGAGTTTCATATTACTACTGTCTTGTCTTGCAAGTAGAAAAGTGGGATCCACTTAGAGGAAAAATGCCTCCCCTCCTATAGCGATGTATTGTAGGAAGACGGCCACAGCATTCTATAATGAGCTCCTGCAGAATTCAACCAAGAAATCGCACGTTTGTGAAATAAACAACCGATGTTTAAAAACCGAGACATCTAGACTTTGAACAAAAGTGCAGAATATAGAAATGGTAAACACAAGCACTTGTGCGCTATCCATACATATGCAAGTGTATTGAGGAAATGCAAAACACTTGATTACAGTAACAATGTGTACTCCGTTGTTGTTAAAACAATGCATTTGACCCGCACTCATTGATTGATGCTTTGTCTTCTAATGAGTGCGTGCCCATTGTTCAGCGGCTGTGTTAATGAATGAGCGAAGCCTTGTGTGTTTCAAAGGCGAGAGCCTCTGTACTTGCAGGCCCTTCTGTGCCTCTGAGGAGCCTCTAATAAACGAGCCATGCTGAAAGGGTCGTTCAGCCTGCCCCCCCTTCCCCTGCCCTGAACACACGCAACGTTCACACGCACAGACTGCGAGACTCTCTCTTCCCTGAGAAACGAAGCCGCGTGCCAGAAATCACGGGAAGTCTCCGTGTCGTTTTTCCGCCCGCCCTTTGTCTCCCCTGGTTATTAACCGTGCTCGGGTGTATCCTCGTGTCAGCACATAACGTTGAGTTGCAATGGGTGCACAAAGTTCAAAAGGTGGTCCAAGTGAGGCAGCTGGCTTTTGCAGAGGCCCTGTAATAAAAGCCAGGCCGCTGTGAATGCTGTCGTGAATGCGAAGAGGCTCCATCGGTGGGGCTCAGGATCAGATGGATCAAGGCAGGGATATGATGCAACGCTTCAGCAACGGCGCTCCTATTCACACTTGAAAGTGAAACGCCGTGCGCCCCGGTGATGACACTTAAATATAGGGCCCTGGGTGCCACGGGGAACGCTCGTAAAGCCGGCTAATGCAACATTGCGTAAAGACCACGGTTCACAACACGGCGGCGCCGCCGTCAGTGTTCCCATTTACAAAGTCCCACCGGTGCTCTCAAACAATGCATACCTCGGGCTCAGGTTCCTCACACAGCCATCTCGGGAGTGCAGCAAGACCCGGGCTGCCGTTTCTGTGTCTTCCAATTACAGGCATACATTTTGAGTGGCATTAATACCCTGTGGGCCACTGATGCTCCAGTGTCTGTTTTGTGTGGGAGGCCAGGGGACTCTGGGCATTGGGTGGGGGTGGGGGTGGGGGGGGGGTCTCATTAGTCTCTGACCCTCCTGGTGAAAGCTGAAAGAGAGGTATTTATGCATCACAGTTGTCTGGAATGGGTGCTTCCCGCGATGTGACTTTGAGATGGTTGGGTGGGGGGGGCCTTAGAGGGGAGATGAGCACATGCCCTTCTGCCCCTGTGAAGGCAGGCGGTGGGGGGCCACGGTGACAAAGGAGACACCTCGAGGACCCGCCTGCCCTGCTACGCTACCAGGCTCGCAGAAGAGCCGCAGCTTTGAAAGACGAGATGGGCATCTGTTATTTAAAGCTGAGCCGTGTGGAGGGGTGAGCAATGAAAGCCATCGGGGAGGTGCTGATCTCCAGAGAGTAACTGCACATTGGCGGAATTTGTAGACGACGTACCATAAACTGGGATTAAAGGAGCAGTGCGGTGATACAAGCTGAACTGTAACGGTAGACTTGATAGAACTTGTAATGCCGCTAGGATTGTAACCCCAGATGGAAAAAGAGACGATCACTCTTGTCGGCTGCACCTGGGGCCTGCTGCTGCACAGAAACCCGAACCGTGATGTCTATCCGAAAAGAGGAATGTTTTGTCAAGACTCGCCCTGCTCCAGCAGCAAGGCAACAGCTTTGTCTGTACAGTCCAGGCTCCTAACAAGGCCTACTGCCATGCTGCCATTGTAATTAATGGATACGTTTCCACCAAGGCAAATGCCTAGTTGACTCACCAGCATGGTTACCTTATACAGTGGTTATAAAAAGTATTCACCCCCTTTGGCATTTTTCACATTTTATTTTCTTTCTTCATGGAATCAAAATTGATTTAATTGGGATTTCTTTAATTGTGATCAACACAAAATACTCAATATTGTCAAATTTAAAAAAACACAATTACTGGCGTAAGTATTCATCCCATTTGTTAGGACACACCTAAATAAACTACTGCAATTAATTGTCTTCAGCGGTCACATAATTATTTGGTTTGAGTCCACCTACGTACAATTAAGATGTTTGAAATTATTTCAAAATAAATACACCTGTCTGTGAGAGGTCCCACAGTTGGATAGTGCATTTCCAAACAAGAGCTTCATCATGAAGAACAAAACATTCAAAGCAAATTTGAGAAAATGTTTTTCAAAAGCACCAATCGGGTGAAGGATATAAGATTTCAAAGACTTTGAATATCCCCTGGAATACCATTAAGCCCATCATAAATAAATGAAGGGAATATGGCACCTGTGAACTGTGAATTTGCGTAGAACAGGCCTTCCTCCAAAACTGAGCATCTGTGCGAGAAAACAGTTGTTAGGGAGCCCACCAGGAGGCCTATGGCAACTTAGTCTTCTATGGCAGAGATGGGAGAATTTGTCCATGTGACAACGATAGAAAAAAGAAAGGGTGGCAAAAAGAAAGCCAATGAAGAGAACTCACATTAAATCTTACCTAGTGTTTGTCAGAAGGCATGTGGGAGACTCAAACCAAGTGGAGGAAGATTCTATGGTCTGATGAGACCAAGGTTAAACTTTTTGGCATCAATGTTAGGTGCTATGTTTGGAGCAAGCCTAACACTACGCAACATCCCCAAAACACTATCCCTACCGTGACAATAGTGGCAGGAGAATAATGCTATGGGGATGCTTCTCTTTGCTTTAGGGACTTGTCAAAATAGAGGGAAAAATTTATTGGGAGAAGATGACCCAAAGCATACAACAAAAGCCACATTGGAGTCATTTAAAAACTGAAAAATGTCCTGGAGCGGCCCAGTTAAAGCCCAGACCTCAATTCCATTATGGATCTGTGGAAAGATTTGAAAATTGCTGTTCACCACTGGTCGCCATCCAACCTGATGGAGCTTGAGCAATTTTGTAAAGAATAATGGGCAAAAACTGCAATGTCCAGATGGGCCAAGCTGGTAGAGACTTTCTCAAATACAGCAGTAACTGCAGTTAAAGGTGCTCCTACCAAGTATTAAATCAAGGGGGGTGAATACTTATGGAATCAATTATTGTCTGTTTTTTTATTTGTAATTAAGAAAAAGCTTTAGTGTTTTTATTTGACATTATAGAGTAGTTTGTGTTGATCAGTGGCAAGAATTAAATCCCAATTAAATCCATTTTGATTCCATGAAGTAAGAAGATAAAATGTGAAAAATTCCAAACGGGGGTGAACATTTTTACACCTACTGTATATGTATGCATGTATATGTGTGAGAGCAGGAGCTGGAGGGCAGATGGTGGTGCGGTTGTATGGGTTGTATATTAAACTCATTCAGAGCAGGATCTTGCCACAGTGAACTATGTATTGAGAAGCACCCTGTAAAGATTTGCCTAAGCTGCAGTTGGGCGGCATGTGTGGACAGGTTTGTTGTCCCCAGACATCATTTATAACATGCCTGTGAAGAGAGGGAAAGTGCGGGTCAGAGTTTGGATTACAGGTTTGCTTAAAAATCTGGTGTATTTTCCTGTTTTTTTTTGGTGTTGTTTTGTTTTTGGCTTCTTCAAGATGACTATCAGAATATAAAAGCCCCAACACACCAATATTTGTGTGTTTGCTTGTCTCAAAGGGGGTCTGAGTCTTAACATGCGCCGCATTACAGTAATTCTTTCCAACGGACGATTTTGGTTTTCGCAGCATTCATTACCCAAGTGATTACTGCTTATGGTGAAGAGAGAGTCGAACGGCAGGCCATTAAAGCTCGAGGGCTCTTCACCTTTAAATCTTTAGGCCTAGGCAGCAGTGTGTCACGTTGCATTTAATTACACCAGTGTTTGCCTTTTCCTCTACAGCTTCCCCGTTAAAGGCATGTGGGATGTTGGATCAGTGTTTTTATCGGTGTGTGAAATGAGCGACTGGGCCGACCCAAGTTCCCATGTTGTTTCTGCTTGTTGTGGGTTTGTTTGTGTTTCTCCAGTTTCCCTATTTTTAGGGCCTCGTGTCACGCTCCCAGCTGTTTGTTCACAGAGACCATTTCACATGAGAATGTTGACTTTCGCCTCCGCGGAACCCCGGCACACAGCAACAGCCAGAATTTAAGGATTAGGAAAGGCCGAGACGACAATCCGCTAATACCAAAACTAATCTAAGTAATGGGTGTGCGTTTAAAACCCCGGATTCCATTCGACATATGCAGCGTTGTTATTCGGCGAAGGAAGGAATGCTTTACGCACATGCACATTCCCCTGCCCCTGCCCCTACCCCAGGTCCTCGCCTAGTTGTAGTTGACACACGCATGAAAAAGTAATCGAGCAATAATTTGGCAGTCCCTTTGTTGTCCTCAATCTCCCAGCATAGTCAGAAGATGACCTCCTTTACATGTTCAGAATATTAGCTTCATGGAGAGTCCCCCATTCAAGCCCTCCTCGAAGCATAAAGCCTTGAACAAACGAAACGATCAAACAAACAATTTTGGCTCAAATAATGGCCTTTATCATTTTGCTGAATACCGGGGCGAGTATTGTTGAAGCCTTTTGGGATGAAATTGTCCATCGTCTTCACAGTGTAGATCTTGTAGATTGTCAAGTGGTTTCTAGAATTGGTCTCGCTTGCACAATTTATGTCTGGTGTCACGAATCTCACAAGGACTAGCCAATAACAAACGTCCACTCAATGATACGATGTTCCAGCAGCTGCTTCCGGCAAGCCGTTTCCACCACGACAACCAAACAAGCAACAAAAGAGTTGCGGTAGAAGGAAAACCGTAATGGCAACAAGACGCATTATACACCCGAAAAAACAAGGAGCTTATTGACCTGTGGTGAGAACATGGTTCATTTGATCCACAGTTTTTTTTCCGCAGCACCGTATGGCTCTGAATTTGTTGCCATCATGAGGTGATGACACATACTACAACCCTCTGCGGTATGCCAGCCTCAGCTCCCGATTCCGCAGAGAGGAACCGTAGCCAACTCACACAGTGCGAAAAGTACGCTCGCAGTACGTCGGCTCGCGATTTTCTACATTTTTACTGTGTGTTCTAGGCTTAAATCCCAGACCCTCGGCCACCAACGTCACTTAGTGCCTTTCGCTGTCAAAGTGACAGCTTGACTCCCAAATCCTGTGGATTAGAGAAGATGGGGGCCAAAAACACATGCGGATCAACAACGCACAAATAGAAAAACACCCCAAAAAAACATACTTATCAATGGGGTGTGTCTCCCTCTGTTGTGTGGCAGGGAGAATTACAGATATTGGTGATGTACAGATAATATGTGATCTGTTATCTATTAGTGTAACCATACCAATTTATATTTGGTAGGTATCGGGTTAATTATTTTATAATACAGCTTGGTCTGTAAGCCGTGTTGTCAGGAAATACTGAATTTAATTTTTAAGTAAAAAAAAGCAGAACAACTTAATTTAGGAGTTCATGTGCCATTACTGTTCTGGTAGAAATCATATTTCTAAAATGTCAGGCCCCACAACCCACATGCTTATGCACACACACCTGTCTTGCCTCTTCTGTTGTTATTGCATAGAATCTTGTCAAGTGGAAGATTGTAAGCCTTCCTTTAGTTTGCTTCAACATGCTGTTGCTTTCTGGTTAGAAGCTCTTTTCCGAAACATTAGTCCTCCACGACACTGCTGGTAGACTAAGATGTGTATTTGTGGGCTCAGCCTGCCTGATTATTAATATGAATGACTCACAGTACTGCTCATCCCCAGTGATGCGTCTCCACGCACAACATATTCTCCCAAGGTCCAGGTGGTAGGTGTACCAGATCTGTTATCTGTTCAGATGTGTTCTGTACTCTGTGGTTATGACTTCAATTTATTTATACCTTTTTTCTGTTACTTTATTTCCTCCTCGACAGGACATCTTTAAATATGTATAGTTGTCAGCGTCAACCTTGATTAAAAAGCACTGTTTGTCAAATGCTCGACAATTGGAGCCCTAGGAATTTCCTAATTTTACTTCCAGAAAGATTATTATTTTATTTTTTTAAATGTTGGTCCACGTCTTGTGATCTGAAGTCATACATTTCCACTTAATGCAGCTCCTGAGGCATCTTTAAAGACAGACGCACCGTCTCTTCCAGCAGAGGTGCCCACAGTGCGATCAAAGTCCAGAGCTCCTACAGCACAACACTGGCATCTTTGTTCTCTGGTGATTGGAGTGCAAGATGGTGGAGTTTGATCATCAGGCAATCTTTAGGCTTGTACCCTTTGAAAAGACCCAAGTCAGATTTGTGAAAGAGCCTTTAATTTCAAGGCTCCGTTTTTTCCCCTGAAACCACATGATTTTGATTGAGCTCTGTAAACCTCCATGCTCAGTGCGCTTGCTTTCCTTATGCCTTGATTGTGGGGAGGGGGGGGGTATTGAAACGCGGGTCTTATTCCTGACCCGAGACAACGGCTGATTAGCACCGCCTTGCTGTAGCACACGACCCTGGCCTGCAGCCAAACCTTTGAGACTTTTTACACCCCCAGCGGAGCACATGCTTAATATCCTTTTTGCGATACAAAGCACTTGATCAGGGCTTAAGATCACATCTGCAAAACAGATTCGAGACAAAGGGTGCGTCCCTCAAAACATTGTCTGTTTGTCTGTTTTCCTGTCGACTACAAAAGGATGGAAGCTAGCACTTGGCTGCGTGATTGGAAAGGGCAATCATTTAAATGGCCCATTGTACCACTGTTTTTCATTATTATTATAACTGTACAATGAGCGTTTATGACAGGGGGGTTTCTGTGCCAGCATCTCAATAGCTCCTTCACTCTGGCTGCTGTTTAAGTACAGAACACCTGAGACTCTGTATGCAGTAGTAGCCTATATAGTCTTCTGAATTGATCTGACCTGACAGGACAAATGCAGTATTAGCTGTACTGTGATCAAAATGTATAGGGGTGTGGATCAGAGCATAATGCCATTTCCCTCCCTTATCCATTCATTTACAAGAATTTACACATTGTAACAGGACTCTGAGGAGACTGCATCTCTGGAGTTGTAATACATGAGTAATGGCTTACTGATCTCAGAATATTTACATCACCAGGTTTTAAGATGGCCTGGCCAAAAAGAAAGGATTTGGTTCATAGGGGCCACTTTGAATGGATCTTGTTTATTGAATGATCAGAATTGAAAGCGTTGCAGTCTGAGAGGAGGAAAAATGGGGTATGGTTGTTATGGTTTGAGTGCCTGTTTAGCCCTGTGTGGGCGTACTCCTTTCTAATCCTCGAGAGTACGTTCCTGCCCCTCTTCCAGACCTAATCAGCTGATTGTTCACAGGTGTTCGCTGCCTATTTCAGTTCGCTGTTTTCACTGCTCCTTGCTTTAGTGTCAATTCATGTGACGTTGAAGTCGGTAGGGTTATTAGCAGTCCCTAAAAGAAACTAGAAACTAGGAAAGTATTCACTTCAGTTTTCTCATCACTTCTACGGAAGTCCAGTGTTTACTTCTGTTTTCTGGGTTACTTACCGGCAGACTCAGGGCAGTTATCTTGCTGTTCTTTTTCCTAAGCTGCGTCTTAGGCGTCTGGGTTCGTTCCAACTCTGTTTTAGGTCTGTGCTGCGTCACAAGTTTATTTTCTTTCTTTTCCCTCTGCGTGGGTCGTTGGCTGGTTTCTCCTCCTTTTGATGTGATCGGTTATGGGAGCTAAACACGTAGCACTCCGAGATCATCTTTTAGGAGGTAGACTATCAGTTCTCTGTTCCCTGTAGCGGTCCTTTTATTTTAATCGGCAGCTTTGCATTTATTTCATCAAGCTGTCCGATTTCTGAGAGTCGCCCTATTTTCTGGGTCGTGATGTGTTTGACTACACGCCAGAGTTTTTGTTCAGTTTTACTACCGTTCGCAGACCGTGTTTATTCGCCCTCTGTCGTGGGTAGTTATTATTTCGCTATATGTGGGGGGTTTCGTTTTCCCATTTATTTACTGTAACGTTTCTCGCAGGGTACCATCCCTTGCTCCCTATTATATTTTAGTGGGCACCCTGATTCGTCAGGAGTGATCCTTATTGATCCCCCATTGGTCGCACTTGGGCCTCACCCCTACAAGCCCTCACAATGGTGTGATTTGTAATGTGGAAGAAGAAAAAAATCTCTGGACTATAATAACTCATTTCACTGTGTAGTTATTGATACTTCCCCTTCAATTACAAAACCAATAGCTCGCTCATTTAGATTAATTTCCCTAGAGAACAGAGCATTCATTTCAGAGAGAATTGTGGCACAAATTGAAGAATTTCAAAGTATTCCCATTCGTCTTTCCTACCTCTACCTCGTACCCATTTGTCTTTCCTACCTTGACATCTTGGGTCGTTGTCCTCTGGGTAAAATTCACAGTTGTTGAGGAACGGTTTTCGGAATGGCTCCTGGAGAAAGTGGCCCGTTGCACTCTTCCCTGGGGGAGCAGTGTGCCCCCGTGCTGTGGGAACGGCAGAACAGAACAGCCCTGACGGTCTCCCCTCTCCCTCCGCAGGATGTCCGAGGCCACCGAGCATTCAGCACAGCTGGGTGAACCTGACCGAGACCAACCGGGGCTCCTTCCCTCTGGGCACACTGCTGCAGTACAGCTGTGACTCAGGCTACATGCTGGACGGCCCGAGCACCATCTCCTGCACTGCCTCAGGCTACTGGTCCTCTGACCCGCCCCACTGTATACGGACCAACGGTGAGCCAACCACCACCCTTACATCTGTGATTGACAGCATTGCTGCCCAATTTCGGTGCTGGGGTAGACAACCCTACTCCTGGAGATGTCCTGTTTTTCCCTAAACACGTTATAGCAGCAGTGTCATTGCTGTGGACCCTCGTAAAATTGCAAAGACACGAATAATTAATTTAAGCATTAAGGATCCGATACCTGTCACTCTTTGTTGGTGTTTACTCAAGATGCACTCCATTTCTGATTTGTTCCATTTTCCTTTGGCAAAAATTATTTTCTGTTATTTGTATTTTTGTCTCACCAGTGTTAATTTTAGCCTTGTTAGGCTAGTTGAGGTGTCCATTTGACTTATCACTTTATAGTCAGACAATTCTATCCCATATTCTATAACCTGTAATGTTGAGTCTGCAGTCCAGAAGTGCTTAGATGGACTCGCACGTTCTGTGGCCCATAAAGGAGTCAAAAATAAATGGACATGCGTTCCATATAAGTGAACCCTCCTTTCCAAAAATTTAAATAATTTGTAAAAATGAAATCCTCCCCTTTCCTGAAATGTAAATAATTTCTCAAATGTAGGCCTTAGGTAATCCCCGCTGATCCCAGGTAATCGCCACTATATTGTGTTCTTTATGAAGTTCACGGGTGCCATTGGCCAATTTGAGTATCGGCTGCTTGGTTCTGTGTGACCATTTAAGCTTCCCTGCCTTGCATTTGCATGGCAGAAATGTAGCTCCCTGTTGCCTGAAATTCTATACTAGCCCAGCTAGGCGAAATATTTTAAATCTCTTCATTTGCTTTACAATTGATAAACTGATTGCTTGCTAGTTAGTTAGTTTTGTTTATTTAACCTAATAACTAATAATTATTAGTTTCATTACTTTACTTTATTTCCTTTACATTTGATTACTTACTAAATACAAGAGAGCAGCTGCTGGCCAATCACCAATGTGCTCAATGATGGCTTTTCATGTTAGCCTGGTCATAAAGAGCACATTGAACGGGATGCACTTTTGGACTTTAGATTACAAGAGGGCAGACAATCGTAAAGTGCACATGAATGCAAACCGATTGACGCGTGCCTGTGCTCACCGTGCATGCCTGTGCTCACTGCCTGTGCTCAAGCCTTTGCTTGTGATTGGCAGTCTGTCGGCCGCCCTTTGAGCCCGAGAACGGAGGATACACCTGCCACACGTCCCCCTGCCACCGGCTCACGCAAGGCACTGTGATCGAGTACTTCTGCGAAGAGGGCTACGCGCTGAAAGGCGCTGACTACAAATACCTTACCTGTCAGAATGGGGAGTGGGACTCCCCCATGCAGATCAGCTGCCATCCTGACCAAGGTTAGTCACCTCCACTGACACTGCTGTACTGAACCATGTCATCTGCTGATGCTCAAAGTCAACTGATGCATCACCAGCTAGTATACTACTGTAGAGGCTGGTGAACTGTTAATGTTTTACTTGGAGGCCCCACTATTTTTAGACAGATTTTCTTAAGGTGCTTGCTGAACGGCAGCAATAGCTGTAATTGCAGTAGTAGTAGTAGTAGTAATGGTAACAATATTAATAATAATAATAATAATAATATAGTAATAGTAGCAAATAGTAAGGTAGTAGCATAGTTAAAAATGCTAATAGAAGCTGCTGTATTTTGCTTGTTTGTGGTTTTGTTTTAAAAATGTGAAAAATGAAGTTGTGATCAGGGATTTGGCTTCTTGGATGCTTGTTTAGAAAGCGAGGGACTGCCCTTGGCGTCTGCTCCGTGGGTTCACGCAGGCGCGTGCACATGAGGGCTCTGCAGTAAGCGTTGCCTGCTTTCCCCTTCACAGAGAGGGATCTGCCCTTGCCCCTGGGGATGCCCACGCTCTCCATCGTGGCCTCGACCGCGAGCTCCGTGGTCCTCATCCTCCTCCTCGTAGTGCTGTTTGTGCTGCTGCAGCCCAAGCTCAAGTCCTTCCAGACCAGCAGGTGAGCCAGACCGCGTGAAATCGCTCTCGGGCCTCCAACCGCGTGCAGAAAGCCACATCCTCACAGCTGCACCCTTATCCTGTTTGAGCCTTTGAAACCTGTACAGAAATGAGTTTCACAAATGCACTGCCCGGTGCTTTGAAGGCCACCATTGTTTTTCATTATCGGAGGACTTCAGTGTTACAGGCTGACCGCTTCGTTCCTGTGTTGTGACCAGTTCTGAAGGGAGCTTGCATACATGTCCAGCCCCAGGCTGTTGGGCCTGTCTCTTAACGCACTCGTTCCCCTGGGTCCCCCATGCAGGCGGGAGCAGGGCATGGCTGGCCAGCCCGTGTCCATCGTGGTGGAGGGGGTCCAGGTGTCCCTGCCCTCCTATGAGGAGGCGGTGTATGGCAGCGGGGGCCCCTCCGGCCCTCCCCCGGAGTCGCGCGTGCAGATCGTGCCGTCCGAGGGGCCGCAGGGGGAGGGGGAGCAGGGTCGGGGCGCAGGTGCGTCGGCGCAGGCCGAATGCAGCCTCCCCTCCACCTCCTCGTCCCATCAGTCCGAGATGGTGCTGGTTCACCATATGGCCTCCCCTTCCTCCTGCTCCTCCTCCTCCTCCTCCTCATCGTCCTGGGCCCCCGAGCAGGCCGGCGCCTCCGGCCCTCGTCCCCAAAGGCAGGATTCGTACAGCAGCGACGAGCACTGCCTGCTGTCCCTCGCCTCTGCTGAGGACCTGGCTGATGGTACGGCCCTCGTCCTCGCCCTGCAGGACCCTCAGTATTACTGTCTCTGTCTCTGTCTGTCTGTCTGTCTGTCTGTCTGTCTGTCTGTCTGTCTGTGTTGCACGCATATAAGCAAGCACTGCGAGGACCATGACTGTCTATTGTTAAAATGCGTGTACTACATGTTTATTCTCTTTAGATTAAATGCACTTGGAAATGGGAAGGTTGGATTATCCACCCAGTGGTTTGCTGGCATGTATACCCTGATGCGTGCGGTCTTGTCATTTGCCCTTGAAGGTTAAATTGGACGTGCGACTTACTTATCCCCTATTCCTTCTTCCCTGTCTGTTTAAAAAAAGATTTTAAATGGTGTACATTCCAAGTAGAATCTGTATCACATGTGTGCAGTGAGATTAATGGCCTGTTTCCTGTCCTCATTCTTTTCTACAGATATTCCTTTATTAAAGGAAGCCTGAAGCCTTCTGCAGCCCCACAGCATTGACCAAGACCCCCCTTGTCACTGCCTCCACTGTCTTCGCTCCAGAATATGGGGCCTGAAGCCTCTTTCTGAACCCCCCCAGTCGACGCAGCCATGAAAACACAGATGTCGCCCATCACAGTGACTGGCTCTCCCCTCACGTGGGGGCGTTAAACGTGTGGGCACGGTTATTCGCAGGCCAGCCAGCCCACACCACCGGAGGGCTTGCTAAGGAGGCAGACATTGAGTGGTTTCGCATCAAACATGTATATACATTTATGTGTATACTTAAAGATTTTCTATGTTTTCCTATAACGTGTCCCACATCCCTTGATGTGTGCACTTTTAACCTGCATCGTGACTAAGACAAAGAGCTCTTCAGAAAACCCAACCGTGGAGGTTTGTCTGATAAATCTGTTTTTCAATTGTAATTCGACTATAGATATTCAATATTGTGGGGTTTTTTTGTTGTTTTTTTGTTTGTTTTTTAGAGCTGAGACTGTTTCACCATCTGTGAAGTGATCACTTCATTGCTAATCGCTGACTTGCCAAGCTTTATCCCCAGCGCGGCACCACCTTTCCACTTCCTCTGTTGCATGTTCCGTGCATTTTCACGCTGGAGCGCTCTGAACGCGCGCACCAGTACGCTATCAAATATGCATGAAGGCCTGCAACCTTCCACGTCTGTCGGAAGCACGAGTCACACACACACACACACACAGACGGTGAGACACACCATGACAAATGGGGAGCACATTGTTGCGTACGGAAGGTATTTCTGTGGTGTTTGACTCACCTTTTTCTAGGTTCGAAATTGTATCGTGCTGCCCATTGTTCTGCCTGTTTTTTGGTGTGTGTACTGTCTCCTTGCCTGTGTGTTTTAGTGTTGGCACCCGATGCCTTTTCTGCTTGAAGAGCACTGTGTATGGCATGGAGTAAAGGCTTTTGAAATGCCAAAAAACTGCAGAATGCAAAACCATTGGTTGTGTTCAGATGGACTTTTAAGGAAAGGGATTTGCCTGTGTGAATTGTGTGTTTTCTCCCCCGCTAGTTTCATGTGTCACTTTGTTCCTTTTTTTTTTTTTTTTGCGAATCAGTGATGCTTGTCACTATGTCAGGCAGCTGTCGGTCTGTCTCAAACAACAGAGAAGGGCAGTGCCTTAAGAGAAGGTGAGGGGATCCTGTCCCATCCCCCCCACACAAAACAACTGTGGCCCAAGTAGGGGGGGGGCTTCTTAGTGGTCTTTCTTCCATCAGCTGAAATGGCTTGTGTTACATGCTTGTTCACTCAGCATGCCTACGTGTGTTCCTCTGTTTAATTGCCGATTTGATAACTTAATTGTGAGATTGACGTACATTAATTGTTCAGATAAAAGGTAATTTGTCTGTACAAAAAAAAAAAAAATTTGATGGAACGTCACCCTTTCGGCCTCAAACAGTGTAGTTTTTGCTTGCGCCACTGTAACAGAATAATTTATACAGAAACGGAAGAATTGGTTGCAGCACACACAAGCTTATCTGTTTTCTCTTTTCCCTTTGCTACATTTGTTGGAGGCAGATGTATGAAAGAATGCAGATGCTTAAAGTAATCTATACTGTCCTTTTTTTCCCACAATGATAATAGTAATTAGTGTCTTTGATACACATGGTTTATGGAATACTGCTCCAGCTCCTTGGTTTGAGGTGAACCAAGAAGACAAGGCGAGGCAGGATATTTATTTGACCACATGCTGGTAGGTCTTTGTGCTACCTGTTACTTGTATGATAGTTTCTCAGGCAGGGGCAAAGCAAAGGTGGTTCAGTCAGTTGGTTATATTTTCTGTCAGTCATGAATCATTTTATAAGGCAAGCTTATGATATTGCCTTAATATTTATATTATCTTTGTTTTGTTTCTTCTTTTACAACCGTTTCATGTGCACAAACACATTTCTGATGTCTGGATTGTCTTATAAGATGCAGTCACGAGGATGCATCTCCATTGTCACTACATGGCCTTACATTTCTATGCATAAGCATGGTCTGTGGGATAAACGTTTTGGTTTTTGTCCCCCAAACAGTGGAACATAAGCATGTTCATCTTATTTCCCAAAACTTAAGTGACATTGCTAATAAGTCTCTTCAGAGATATAGCCTAAGATGTTATTCTTTATATTTATTTTTGCTTATGTTTTAAAATTGTGTTAATTTACAGGAAAAATGACTAAATTAAAATCTGTTTATTCTCTAATTGTGTTTGCTTGCGTCCAGCTTGCTATTGTACGGCA
The DNA here is from genome assembly GCA_029706075.1 of Aldrovandia affinis. Classification (NCBI taxonomy): domain Eukaryota; kingdom Metazoa; phylum Chordata; class Actinopteri; order Notacanthiformes; family Halosauridae; genus Aldrovandia; species Aldrovandia affinis. The sequence continues at coordinate 881,865 of JAINUG010000085.1, read as the reverse complement.
ATGCTTTCTGCATTTCTTTAAAAGAAGAAAACTGGGCTTTTTAAAATTGCTTTCTCTGAATTTCATTGTTTTTGCACCTTTGCCTGTCTAGACATGTTAATTGTAACTTGAAATTGATTGAATGACAAAATTGGAACCAAAAGAAATTGTGTAAGTCTGTAAAGAATGTTTATCATTTATTTTTCAGTTCTTTCAATTGTTTTTGTTGTCCTTTGGAAATCTGTACATTGCAATGGGTGTGAAGATAGTATTTTAATATTTGTGTAAAGTTTAATTTAATTGTACACTGTACATAACTATTTCTAATTAAAGTTTTCTTTTGAAGTGTGCAAAGTGGTGTTTCGTCTCTTCATTTGTCCTCATCAAGTTAAACCATTCATTCCTTTTGCTTGTAAAATGAGATTGAGGCATGAGAGGTTTGCTGATATGGGTTTGGAAAGGCCACTTGGCAAGTGTACTTTGTTCCAGGCACATGCTGCTAAATTACTAATTGTTGACCCTCCTAACAGCCCTTTTTGCTCCATAAATCATGAAATATGCATCTGCTGCATAATATGACTAGCCTATATTGAGCTACTAACTAGGGAAATTAATAGCCATCAATACAATATTGTAAAAATACAGGTTTAAGTAATAATGATGAAAAAAATCAATATAAATACTTGCGTGTATAAACAAGTATAGGGTCTGTATCAGGCCAGGATTTAGGTGTGGGCAAATGGGGTATATGCATGCATGGGGCTTCCATTGAACAAGAAGGCCCCCAATGAATTTATTTTGAATTTTACAATTCAGTTCAATAAAGAGTTATTAACTGGTCTGAGAAATGTGCAAATGGTACAATACGCATGGTTAAAATCATGCTACCCCAAGTCTTGAAGATTTTAACTTTACTTTGGAAATTAGGTGTTATAGGGTGTTATAGGGACCTCTGCTTTTGTGTCAGGGTGTCCATTTGTTCAACGTTATCTCTGAGTTCCTCAAACTAAAACCAGCCTGGCTCTGCTGATTTAATGCCATCATGATGAAACTGATATCCCCGTGCTTCAATGCCACCCAGTGGCTCTTTAGTGTACTTGCATATTTAAATTAAGGCCTTGTTCAGCTAATTTATTCACCGTTGTATCCTGTCGGCAGAATGCATACTATTTTCATGTACTGTATAGGTCCAAATTAATTGTATTTCAGCTTACGGGAAACCAGGCAGTGTTTCTGATCGGAAATGTGCTTTACCAGTCGCCTGGAATATGTCTTTAATCAATAAATTGATGCAATTTCCACCGCAACGTTGTGCCACATCCCACGTGGTCCTGAAAACAAATGGCTTGCCTGAAAGACGAGCGGAACTCTCAACGAGATTCCCAGGCATACGGGAGGATATTAACCAATGGCATTATAGATGGAGTGGGTGGTAACGCCAAGCCGGCTCCATTTTGTCTTGTTTATTCTAAAGTGTTCCGTCATTTAAGAGGTGTACTTTTGCAGAAGGTAGGTCCATTAGCAAACGTTATTTGGCTAAATATCGTGGCGACGATCTGATCTAAACTCGCAAGTGTACATTGTATTTAGATCGTCTACACTGACGCTGGTAAAATTGGCTAGCTATAGTCCGAAGTGCACAGCGTAACGTTACAGAATTCGAGGCATACAGCTCTGGCGCGTTAGCTACGACTGCAATTTCCAGGCAATCTTTGATATGTGTTCTTGGTATGCGAGATGCTTCACCGGCCTCTGTAAACATAGAAATAACATTGAAAAAGCTGATACATAATCAAACGATTAGCCAATTGCGTTTTTTTTATCATTTGACTAGCTACCATTAGGTAGCCACGGTTAGCTAGCGAGCTAGTTAGCTAGCTAGCTAGCTAGCTGGCCACCTGCCTAGTAGTGAGATGCATAGGAACTAACATCGTTAGCTTGGTTAGCTAACGTTAAATTATGTTCCAATGTTGTCCAGTTATTTTAGAAATACAAGTACGTTAGCCTTCGCCTTGGATTTAGCAAGATTGCTCGTCAATAACACGATCGCATGATGAGTCAACAAAATGGCTAGAACATTTTTTTTGAAAAATAGTATAGCTAGCTACTCTATACCTCGTGCGACAAGCTAAGCATGAATATAGGTGAACGCCGAGTGCGGCTACTTCATAATCTGAAAAGATGCATCGTGTTTCACATGTTCAATTCCAACTGACATGTATAGCAACTCGGAATTTGAGTTAAATTTGCATTTAAAATAAATAGGTTTAATCATGAGTCAATTTGAGTTTGTATTGAATGGAACCAGCACGTCGCCAAATTATTGAATCCATCGTCCCAACAGACCGTGAAGATGAGTGGCTGTCGTATTTTCATTGGCCGGCTGAACCCTTCCGCCAGAGAGAAGGATGTGGAGAAGTTTTTCAAAGGATTCGGCAGAATCCGCGACATTGATCTGAAAAGGGGCTTTGGATTCGTGGTATGTCATTGTCTTTCGTCATGTGGGTTTCATCAGGTTTTGTTTCACCACCCCTCCCACCATTTTACTGTCTCCACTGTGAGAGGAAATGTATGAATGTTCCAGCAGTACTAACGTGCAGACCACAACATTTTCATGGAGGGTAAGACCCTTACTTCCTGTATTGTGCCCTTCCTTTGTAGGAATTCGATGATCCCCGAGATGCAGAGGATGCTGTGTATGAGCTGGATGGCAAAGAGCTGTGCAACGAGAGGTAGGAAGTAACTTGATTTTCCTGTCGGCATATTTCATTTTAATTTCGTGTACCAGGAAATTTCAGCACCGCCACATCTTGATTTAAACCTTGATTTGAACCTTAAACATCTTGATTGTTCTTACCTTGTATTAATGCACATCTTGTAAGTCGCTCTGCTTAAGAGCGTCTGCTAAATGCTTAAAATGTTAAATTTAATGTAAACCCACTGCTTCCCATGTTGGTAGAAGTCAATACTATGGTATCAAGAATGCTATCATGCAGTATGTAAAGTCCACAAAGTTGGTCATCCTTCTTAGAAAGGTAGTCTCACCTGTATAGGAAAACACTTGTGTTGTCTGTACTTGCATTGTTCCAATGTATTTATGAGGCTGCGACGGACGGTTCCTGAACGGCGAGTGTTTGGGTGTGTCTGGGATTTCAGGGTGACCATCGAGCATGCCCGGGAGCGTTTGCGTGGAGGACGGGGCCGTGGAGGCGTAGGAGGAGGAGGAGGAGGTGGTGGAGGTGGAGGTGGAGGAGGAGGTGGAGGAGGTGGTGGAGGAGGACCAGGACGCTTCCCCGATCGATATGCCCGAGGGTCACGAGACGGTCAGAGGTACGTGGGTGACACCTGCTCCCTGGGTCCTCCCGTCCTGCCGTAGGGAGATACTGGCAGCCCTGCTGCTCTTCCTCTGCTGTTGCTCTGCATGCTGCACACGTTCCCCTCTTTCCTGTGCTCTCTCCGTGGAGAGCATATAAGCTGGGTTGTTTTGCTTGAATGGCGAGGCCCCCCTACACTAATCTTGATCCCCAAGGCTGAAACATATGTATTTTATTTTTCTTCCCAAGCACTTTGTCATGTAATTCAGCCTGGTATGTCATATTTGCTGGACACGCTGTTCTCGAGTGTCAGAATGAGATCATAAGTCAGCTTGCCAAGTTCGCGGGTCGTGTCATTTGCAGTCCCAACGAGACCCCTGCTGGCAGTGTAGCGATTGTTCTTAAGATGGACCTCTCAACCAGCACCCCGCTTTCAATAAAGCTCCTTCCTGTCCAACAGGAACCCTCCTCCGCTCCGCACTGAGAACCGTCTCATTGTGGAGAACCTGTCCTCACGAGTCAGTTGGCAGGTGAGTCCCCACTCTGCCTTCCGATGATCACTTATCAGGTAATTGACTGTTGCCTGTATTATTGAATTATTTTCAGTAAAACGATGTAATGTCTTTTAGTACTGTGTTTTGAACATGACTTTAACATCAAAATGTTACCCTGCATTATTGAAAGTCAACCTTGTAATAAATGGGCGGAAGGCATTTTGAGTCTTACATAATTACTGTTATATGTACGGAAACATGACCTCAGCCCAAACCTTTATCCTAATGGCATCGGTTAAGATTTCTTGAAATCTGTAGTATTGTCTCTTATGAAAAACAAATATTTATGTCTGATTTGATCACGTTTGTTTGCCTCTGTTTTAACCAAGTGTTGACCCCTTTATTTGCCAGCTTGACTGTTGTGTCGTATGGAAGAGCTCGCCTATGAGCCGGGTGGATTTAAGCCAATCAGTGTCGGGTCTCTCTGGGTTGAGCCTGTCGCGCCAGCCAGTCTGTTCCTCACCTAGTTGACTCGGGGGGAAGTCCTGCTGGACGTTTGAGCGCTCGCTGCGCCACTACCTGCGCACAGGGCCCTGGCTGCACTTCCACTTCCAAAGTGGCGCTCGGCGGGGGCCAATGCCTGCGATCGCGCAAGCCGCGCAGAGAGAGAGAGCGAGCGAGCAAAGAGAGGGGCAGAGAGAGAGAGTTGGTGGTGTATTGATCGATGCGTTAATTTGAGAGGCTGCGATCGATACTTCCCCCCCACCTCCCCTCGCGAGAGAGTTGCTTCCAGGTGCCCACGGCAAAAATCTGAGGTGCGAGATTTTCATTTAGGAGACCCTGTGTCCAGGTCCAAAGGACATGGCTGTAGTTAACACACTTGCGCCCGTTCACTCTCAGCAGTGAGGGCAATGCATTTAAGTAGAGGTAGAGACGAGAGCCATACAAGTATGCTGTTTAAACACCCTCATGAAGAACAAGTAATGCAGCACTCTGGGATTTGGGGTCCAAGAATGAATAATTGTTAACTTATTATTAGCATTTGATCGAGACGGACTCCATTGCATTTCCTTGGGAAACCCCTCTGAGGCTGGCTGATTTAAAAACTAGTAGTGACTCGTGTCCACTGCTGAGCTCACAAAGGTGTTTCTTAAGAACATGTACGTGGCTGTTGTAAAGATTGTTGTAGTTATGTTTCATTGACCATTCATGTCTCACATTGTGCTGGCTTTGCTGCCTAGCCGGTCTTTTACATTAAAACACACATTCAACACATGTTGATGTATGTGAGAACACCACTCTAACATGGCTCCAAAGGTCAAATGACATAATAATAATAATAATTTAAAAAAATTAAAAGTATTTTAATCTAGAACTATTCTTGGACCCCATTTCTCCACCCAGGTTAGACTGACTTGATTATATTTATAGAGTACTATATGTAACATAACATGTAGCAATTATCTTTAATTGTTGATGTGTCTAGAGAATATTTTATGCTGCGCTTTTGTGTATGTTCGCGACCTTAACGAGACTGCTCTTGTGTGCATGTGTAGGATCTGAAAGATTTCATGAGACAAGCCGGAGAGGTCACGTTTGCGGACGCCCATCGGCCGAAACTTAATGAAGGGTAAGCCGGTCATTAAAATGCTCTCCCTGCGTGGACAATATATTGGTTCTGATTAGGTATTTATGCAGCCAGGGTGAAACCGTATATTAGATTGAGTTTGACGATAACTCAATTTCAGCCTCTCTGAAATGCACTGCTTGAACACCTAATTTCTCCTCACCGAGGATGCAGTTGGCAGGACTGGAATTTCATCTCTTCAGCAACCCAGAAATCTATTTATCAAGTGAATTATGGAAGTTTGGAAAGCTGTCTCGTGTCCCTTGTAGCATAGAGTTGTCCATCTTCCATGGAGTGCATAATGCCCTCTACTTGAAGAGTCGGTTTGGAGTGATTGGATGTGATTGTGGGCTGAGCGTAAAGTCAGAGCTCAGAACTCTGTGCCAATGCTCTCCCTCCCTTGACCTCTGCTTCCCCAGGGTTGTTGAGTTTGCCTGTCACAGTGATCTGAGAAACGCTCTTGAAAAGCTGTCTGGGAAAGAAATCAATGGGAGAAAAATAAAACTCATAGAAGCAGTGAAAAGGAGGTGAGTTGCTCGTTCTCATTGTCTTATTTTAATTGAATTCAGTTGATATTTTAGATAAGCATGATCCTTTTGTTGGAGAGACCTCCAGGATAATGTCTGCAGTGTGCTCGGGTTTAAGTTAATGGTATTGTTTTGCTATGTGGGGGAAGTTGTATTTATGGAACTGTTAAGGCTGATGCGTAGTCAACGAATACGAGCCCGGAAATGCTTGGTGGTGCCATCGTGCAACGCAGGGGGCTCGTGCAGGCTCAACGTGCGTAGGGGAATGTGCATCTGGATTTGGTAACTTTACGCAAACGTGAGGTGCTGTGGTGCACATTGCTGTGGTTGGCAGTAAAAATAAAAAACTATTGTGGTTTATCCTAGGGGAAACCTCTTGTATTGAATTTCCCTAACTAATCATGCGTCGAGCTGTTTTTTCCAGATAGCGAACTACACAGCCAAAGCTCCACCCTCGTATGTAAATTGAGATGACGTAACTTGCCAAGCGTTTGCGTGCGCGTATGAGTTGACTGCGTACCAGCCTTCACAGTATATCACACAGTGCCCCCGGCTGACGGGGATTCAGTAACACCCCACACCTCTGTTCCTCTGCAGATCAAGAACACGATCTCGTTCAGGCAGCTCCTCTCGTTCCCGCTCTCGCTCCCGCTCCCGCTCCCACTCCCCTTCTAAGAGTCGCTCAAGGTCCCGTAGCGGGAAGTCTCGCAGCCGCTCCCGCTCAGCCTGCAGCTCCCCGGGTGCGGCCAAGAGCACCTCCCGCTCAAAGTTGAAAACGCCCCCTCGGTCCCCTGCTCCTCAGGAGCGCACGCCCCCTCGATCTCCTGCTCCTCGTTCCCCTGCTCCTCGTTCCCCCGCTTCTCGTTCCCCTGCTCCTCGATCTCCTGCTCCTCGGTCCCCTGCTCCTCGGTCCCCCCTTCGATCCCCCCCTCGGTCCCCCTCCCGATCCCCCTCCCGTTCCCCCTCCTCCGAGAGTCGTGACTGAGAACATCCCACATTAATGGTTATTTTGCACATAATGTGAAACTCTGGACTGCATTTCCCAGCAGCCCCGTATAACCCACACATCCTGGATGTGTCCCCGCCTTCCCTTTTTTTCTTCTTTTTTTTTTCTTTTTTTTTTTTTTTTTTCTCGTTATATTTTGGCTTTGTTGTTGCCTAGGTCTGAGATTCTGTGATTGGGGGAGGCTTTGCTGACGCTGCTGTGAGATCAAAGTCATAGGAAATTGTGTTGAATTTGTGGCTTATTCTGCCCCCATGAGGAGGAGGACAGGTGTTCATTTTAGCACTGGAGAGAGGATCGAAAGATGCAACACATCAAGTTAAAGCTCTGTCTCTCCATCCAATCCCAAAGAAAGTCCCTGGGAATGTGGTCATTTCTGTTCAGAAAAGATACGTAACTTCAGTGGATGTGCATCTCTGTGTTTTACTTATTTTTTACTCTGTAACATTAGATCTTTTCTTAAAATGCATATTATAATTTCTCTACCAGGGAAGACCTGAACACTTTATTTTCAGGAAAACCTATCTGGGCAAAAGAATGCTTTTTTTGTATGATTTACAGTAATGTTGTTTCCCCCTATTGTTCAATATCAGGGTAAAGTTATGAGCTAGCATATTACAGTGAGCAGTATGCACTCAACCATTTTGACATGGGAACCTTGGCAAATCTTTCAGTCATTATTGTAAATACTTTGTGTACAAGTTAAGAATAAAAATAGACTTTAGTAAAAAAAAAAATATCGTCTTTGACTACTTTCCTTCTGGTGTAATCTGTCACTATTGTATTTGAGAGCTGTTCTACTGCGTGAGAATAAAACCTCTTCTATAACATCATACACATTGTATACATTTGCCAATACATACAGAGGATGCAATTACCTGCATACCATTGGAAAAGGTCTCTAGGGACAGCGGTCCACCTCCCACATAGCGATGTGACCCTGTCACGTAGTCACCGTATTAAAAAAGGAAGAAGGGCAACTTTCTTGCAAAGCACTAATATTATATTGCTATAGCGCATGGGAATTCACCAGACAATTTACTCATCTAGCTTGGCCAACCCCGACTGTGACACATTTGATGGAATGGTTTTCTCCCACAAAACTACTGGAATGCCATTGTCAATGGCCATCCAATGCCATCTTTCAAATCATTGGACTTGATGATGCCCTTACCACAGAAGTAATGGGGGTGAGGTGACTCGACTCCTTGGGATGAGGTGACTCGACGACTCGGGATGAGGTGAGATTTCATTAAAATATTTGGAAAATGATCATTATTTTGTATACATTTATATTCATTACAAATATCCACATAAGACTGAACATTAAGGTCTAGGTCAAAAGTGTATCCCAGAACAACGAAAACCATTGTCACTTAATCATTTGATATTTGTATATATCCGTTTAAGATCTGTAGAGCAGTGGTTACCAACCTCATCACTGGGGACCCACTGTAAGCTCGTTTTCGTTCCAAACATAATTGCAACCTCTGACTTGTAACTGTCTGTTACAATTGTTCTTAATTAGACATTTTTCATTTCTATTAAACCATTTTATGTCAGAAATAACTATTCAGACCATGAGCAATAGATGCACACATCCCTGGACTTTAAATCAGTCCGATCAACGAATGCCTTGATTTTCTGTCATGCGCCATGTGACACATGATTCCTTTCGAAGGAGGTTACCTTTTTTAATTGATTTAATTATCGACTGGCCGGTGAAATCAGTGGAGGCCTAATTGTTGAAAGTGTGGGCACCTGGTCACTTAAACTAAACTGTTTGTGGATAATGAAGAGTTCAATGACAAGAGAGCCAAACCTGCATTGTGTTAAAATAAGTTTAATGGCAGAACATTTTCAACAACCTTAATTGAGCAAGAGATTTGCTGCAACAAAAACCAGTATGTACAGTGGGTCCCCAAGACCGAAGTAGGGAGCCACTGCTGTAGAGCAATTCTTCCTGCCAATTCGTTTGGCCTAATGGTAAGTTTGCTTCTGTATTTTTCTTGAAAAGCTTTTCTTGTGTTAAATTTGAATTCTAATGTAAACATCAGATAAGCAATTTATTCCGACATACTATTTAAACATACAGTGCGTCTGTTATGGAACACGAGTTTGAAAGCATCATGTTCCTTGACATGTCATTTTATGTGATGCTTACACATATTCTCTGATATTTTATTTTATTTTGTTTTTCGCAAAGACTTGTGTATGCATAAATATTAATTACATTTTTGTAAATGCTTTTAAAATGAATATCTTTTGGAAAGGTGGTTGGGGGGTGGCGGATCGGTCTAACGCACTGTATTTTGGCTGGTCCGATATGGTGTGCGCTGCCTGTCAGGGACGCGGTTTGAAACCCGTCTCTACCAGGCCGGCCCTGGTCGTTAGCACCGATCGAGGGCGGCGCTGGGCTGTCCGCCCCAGGGGGAGGGTGAGCCCCAGAACGTGGGTGGGTGAACTCCGTCTCGAAGGAGGCTGTGTTCGCTGCACACGGAGAATTGGCTTGCCTCGTAGAGATGAGTGGTGGACTCATGTGGGGAGGGTAAACCGAAATAAATGGGGTGTAATTGGCTACTAAATTGGGAGAAAATTTATATTAATTTTTTTATAAATGTGGTTGGGACACAGTCTCAATAAAACTTCTGTATGTAAATTACAGTATTTTGGACAAGCATAATGTTAGTTCTTGTGAGTAGCATCTGTGGCTTGATGAGGTGAGTGCTGAGGAATATGAGCACCTGCCCACTTTCCGTACGTATCACATTCAGTCGCCTGGCTAATTAACTAATGATTTATTAGGTGTTGAAATGAAAAAGGAAGAGCCATCTACATTATCATTATGGTCTGCCCTGAGAAAGACTTATAACTCATTTTCTAGGTTTTAGGCCCTTTATCTTCAAAAAACGGTATGTTTTAGTTTAGTTCCTTGATAAAACTAGGCTTCGATTTGTATTAAGTTTGTATAAATAACACATTTTTGCATGCCACACATGTCACCTGTTGGTTATTTCTGATTTGTGGCTGCTGCAACCCCTGGCCCACAAAATTACAATATTTAATGTTTTTCGTTTTTACCGATAGTTTAAACGCTATTTATAAATTACATTTTAAAATAAAATAAATGATATTTATTGCCACACATCTTGCTGAAATGTGTACGTAAAAGAATACAGTCATACTCTATTGTGTTCTCTCATGCATTGTAATAGTAGCAGTTAATTCTTCTGTAATAGATTTTGCATAAACATGTAAATGAAACAGATTAAATTACACAAGTTGCACTATTCAAATTAATATTGAATATTTGATTTTCAGTACATAAAAATGTATTAAACAACATAGTTCCCATTACCATCCCTTTATGCATTCAGCATATCAAATAGAATGCTACAACCAAGCTAGTAATGTTATATCTGTACCTGAAAACAGATGAATGGGTTTAAATAAAATATAGCTATGCAATCTGCAAATGTTTGTAGCAGAATGTCGAAAGGGCTTCGAATGACTGTGCCTTTTGTTGGAAATGTACTTTTTTTTTTTTTTTTTTTTCCATTTTTCAAAAACTTAACTTACAGATGTGTATACTGGCTTCAATATTGGCTGGAAATGTGGGTGCCAATCTGGGATGAAACTCCTTGTTATTCCAGCGAGAATATAATCTCGCTTGTTACAAGATCTTAGGTCACTACTGTCATAATGGATAGGATTAGTGTGCGAGATAAATATACAATGGAATGCAAGCAGTTTGCTGCTATGGATAAAATATGGCTACATAAGCATGTAACCTATGCATCATTCACTGGTGTCTATTCACAGATTATATTGATTGTATTAAAGACTAAACACTGCATTACAAACCTCAACCTGTAGTGACCATATTACAATGGGCACAAAAATAGCAAATGCCATGATCAAACTCGATAAAATTCAACAAAATAAGTTGTGCAGTTTGTGGCCACTGATCAAAAGAATAACTAAGAAAAATAGTTACAAAAGGAGAGAGGTTTTCTGTTTCTTTAACGCAAATTGAATAGATTGATGATTGTTAAGCATCCAACATGGATCATGGAAAAGGCACGGAAAAAAGGAATGTACTAGCATTTTTATAGTCCAACACTGCTGGCTGTTAGCCAGGGGGACAGCCCAACTCAATAGATAGTGCAGAAAATGTGTCTTATTACTGTATAAATTACATTGCAATGTGACCTTAATGCATTACTAGTATGTATTTGCCTAACAGATACTCATAACGGTATTTTTGGTTTTATAGGAAGTAAAAAATTCATGGTTTAAGAAAAAACAACAGAAACATTGATACAGTACCACGCGTTACAGTATTTCTGAATACAAATGCATTGGCTGCATTTTGTCTCAAGCCATTACAGATTAAAACTCACACCATTACAAAAAGTTCAGTCATATGCTGTATAATACCAAGTGATGGAATGGGTTGAAAACTTGTTTGCAGCGTTGAATGTTTTCTTCTTGGTGGTGTTAAGAATACAGCAGTGAGTCTTGGGTTCTGTCTGAAGAAACGTCATTGAGGTAGATTTTCAGTGTCAGGTCAACATGCTTCGGATGCATTTTTGGAAGAATAGCCACCTTCTCCTTACCATCCATCTCCAGAATGCTGTCTGCTGCCTCATAGTTATGCTCCTGGCTTGCTAATGGCCAATGGAAAGTGGAGCACCTAGCTAAGTGTAAGTGTTACACACTTCTGGAAATAGGACTTGCTCTCTGCTTTTGCACCTTACAAAACTACCTAGCCAGACAAGCTGAGTGTCAGACTTTAAAAAAATTTAAAATAAAAAAAAATCTTCAGGGCAGTCATCACAACGGTTTGGATCTTGTGAGGGGCCCAATCAAAACTCGTTCTGGGTCTCTGACCCCACCCTAAACATCAGCCCATCTACGGTATCTTCACCTCCTCTGCTTTACCATCCACTACCATGTACACAGTTTTCTCTGTAGGAGATGGAAAGGAAGAAGCCAATTAAGACATTTAAGTCCCTTTTCTGGTTTCTCTTTGGACTTTAGACTATGGAAAAAGCAGAAGCTATCCCGAACGGGTGCTTACACAAGTACAGATTAAAAATGAGCAGCTATAACATTATGCTTCTTGAGTCAAATGAGTCGTGATTCTATTAGTTAGCAATCGCCAGTGTCCGGTAGCACAGTTAGCACAAGATATGTGAAGCTTGCAGAATGTTGCGAGAGAATAATGCTAAATCAGGTTGGTTTCACATGTCATGAGACATTATAGTATATGTATATAATATATAATAAATCATTAAATATAGGCTATCACTAAAATATGTTATATTAGTTGTGAATATAAAAACTAGTCAAAGAAGTGTATGTAGCTAATCATCAGTCAGATAAATACAGACAGTGAGGAAGAGATCCATGTGGAGGTAGAATACACATCAGTACACATTCTGTAGCCCTTTTAGCCGATTTTACCAGATGTCGATTGCGCTACTTTAACATGTAGTGTACCATGTGCATAATCCAGACAAAACCTGCATGGTGTAACTCTTCACACAGAATAAGGTTTAGATGGCTATATTAATGTTTAAAAAAAAAAAAAATATATATATATAACTAGTCCAGTGTTTATACATTTTTGTATAAATACATTTTACTTTTTAGAAACAGTGATTGCTTTGACATGCAGTAACATTTTCCCCAATTAATCCAAAATCTGCACCACCCTATGCTCTGTTGGTATTCTCGTGGAGTACAAAGGAGCTGTGTGTGGTAGGGTATGAAGCACAAAGTGGGGACTAAAGACACGTACCCACAGCTGCAGGCTTGAACCGTTTGTAACACCTGTAGATGGTGATGAGGATCAGAGATTCGATGATCTGGAACAAGATGTAGACAACTGGGAACAGGAACAGGGCTCCGATTACTTCTATGGGAAAGGTCACTTTCAAAATGGTGGAACACAGTTGGATGTTCTGACAGCCGGTCTCCATTGCAACAGTCCTCCTGCATCTGAGAGGGTAAACAAAATGTTTAGCATGCTCTTGGACTTTCCAGTATTAGGCTAAATATATCGAAGCAAACAATTGTCTGTGAAAGAAGCTATAGATAATAGTCAAATGTGTGTATCAATCATAACAGACTCTATGACAGCGTTGAAAAACTAGATATGAAAGAATACTGTGAATATGCCCGTTGTAATAGCTATTATTTTGCTGTCAAACTTAGAAATGCACAATATGCATTTTGGCATTTCTGGTGCAATACTAGGTCTAATTCAATTTCACACCTAAACTGAAGTTATACTGTAAAAACATCTATCATTTGTTCTCACTGTGGGAGGACAAACCCCATCTTCTGGTAGATTCAATTTATTTAAGACAGGGGGCACTAATGCTCTGTATGATATTTTACTCCAGATATTTTGGTGGATGAATGGCCAGCTTGATAGCTTGGAATACAGTATTTGGGTATTATGGACCCTTATGAAAATCACATATTTCAATATGATACAAAACGGTTAAGATGAGAGTATGCTACATACATAAGATAGTGTTATTTAACTTTTCCAGAAGCAGAGCATGCATTTCATGTTCTCTCTTTATTTCTGACATTATTTCTTTTTTAGACTTGCCCAGTTGACAACCTCATTTGAATGAGGTTTTCGGCCATTTATTTCCTCTTAAGCTCTCCTGCCTTTTATTGAGGAGACGTCGGAGCCGGCGTTTTTATTTCATTTTTTATGTTACGAAAACTGTTAAAGATGCAGGCCACTTACGCCTCTGGCAGCCTGAAGAGGGTAGACAGGATGTACCCAAGCATGAAGCCAATCATTGGCAACAGTGATGCCGTGGCCATAATTTGGGGCGACAGCACCGACCAAATCGATGTCCCGATTGAGATGCCCGATATGATACCGATCGCCACAGCGGAATTCAATAAGATGACGAGAGAAACCTGTGGAACGCACATTAAAACCAAGAACATTGTGGATAAAGAAGGCTTATTAGTCCTAGATCAGTTCAAATAACAATTGTCTTGCCAGATAAAAATGTAAAAACACATTATGCCCCTGTTCTTTCAATATAACTTTCAGTTGCTCCTCCAACAGCTTTTAAGCTACATACATCAAACTTCACAGTTACAGATAATTTTTCTGTGTAGTTTTTAAAAATGCATTTTGTATATTAAAATATCATTTTTGTCTCCTAGCATCAAAAATAAACGTATACAGTTTTAATGCATTTCTTGCCCCATTAGTCTGCTAGTTAACTTGCTAACAGTATTGTATACTACACACAAATCTCTACAAACCCTACAAACTGACTCGCATCCAAACTAACATGCTTAATAGCATATATGAGTTAAAACACATCTACAGTGCCATTGCAAAATAGCCCAGGCTAGTAATGAATCACTTTTACGTTACATTCACTTAGACGTTTTTATACAGAGCACCCTACATAGCCAATCTTAACTGGCATATTGCCTCACTTTACCACAAGCCCTTCACTGAATTAGTAAGAACAGATGAGTATGGAACTGAATCCTGAATCCTGAATCCTGAATCCTGAATCCTGAATCCCATACCTTCTGAACAATCGAACTGTACTGCGGTGCCCAATGGTTGATGGCGATGCCAATGGCACACGGAAATAAGGTCAAGAGCAGGGCGATAATAATGCCAGTATAAGGCATATTATACCCTATGCTCTCGATACCCTGGCAGTATAAAAAGAGAAGAAGTGGCATCATGCCCAATGCCAGTATAGTTGAGCAGGTGGTCATCACAATGCTAAGAGAGAGAGAGAGAGAGCGGTTAGTACCCAAGGATATCGTAGTTGTCATTGCTTTATCATACACATTTACCTTTGTTAGGCTTCTACACTCATCTGACCAGAGAAATGTAATTAAGGGCTGTAAGGGCTACAATGATCAATGATTTTCAGACTCCACTACCACTGAATTCTGTACATTTAGCCAATTGTCATCACCACTGCCTACTTGTTCAATACTTTTTGTATGTTTCCCTGCTTACTCCTCATTTAATATATATATATATTTGCTAACCTTTTCCTTCCCAGTGTTACAGGTATGGTAGCTATGCAGCTGCTTACAACGATGTTGATCGCTGTATTACTGCACTGATGTCTTGCGCAAACTATGATTGTTCCTACCATGTATTAATGCACATCTTGAAAGTCGCTCTGGATAAGAGTGTCTGCTAAATGCTTAAAATGTCAAATGTAAATGTAATCAAACCTCTTTCCTAAGCCACTACAATGCCAAAACCATTGCATCACATGATACTTTTCTTAAAAAACTGAGAGTACACCTTCTCAATTTGTGACATAACCTCTAACCCTGTTACCAGTTACCCAGAATGAAATGTGAAGCTGGATGCACAATTTATGACTGCTAGCATGAAGCAAGCACATAGCTTAAAAATAAAAATAAAATAAATATATGAATAAATATATTCAAATTCCACACAAACTCAAAGCTGCAGAATCCATAAAACATCAACTATATACAGTAGCCTACATTGCTTATCTCTACAGTGTGTTGATTATGTTTTAATGGATTTAAGTGATCAAGAATATTATTTTAAATATTCAATCACACTAATAATAATAATAATAATAATAATAATAATAATAATTCGAGTTTAACCAATACCAGATTCGGACAGTCTAACAGGCTGCTATTTTAACAAAACTTTTAACAACTTTTTTTAAAAGTTGGAACTTCACCTTTATTAAATCTAGAATATTTGCAATTCACAAATACAACTGAATTCCAAAAATACATTTCCAACTCTGTAAATTGTATTTGTTTCTAAAATATTGTAAACATTCTGTTGAACAATTTCAAAATGCATGTTAGTGTTCTGCTATATTAGAGTTATTGGAAGCAGGCTTTCAACCTGCAACAAGTATGTTTTTAAGTAGATAAGGCAAATGCAGACACAGTCATTTTGCTAAACTCTGGTGCAGCCAAACAGCACGATTGCATACCAACTACATAGAAGAATTAGCGGAGGGGGCTGCTGTTTTCAGGAAGAATATGAGGGATTCATCTGTCAGTGGGTTCACCTAAGGTTCATATCACCATCAAGAGCCAGAGTGAAAATGTTGGACAGGTTTCCTCCTGGACAACAGCCACAGATGAGTAAAGTCACTGCCTCTAAAGAGCCCAACTGGAAGATCTTGGCCAAGGCGAAGGCAGCAAGGGGCATGATGCCAAACTGAGCTACCACGGCAATGACCACTCCCTTTGGCTTCTTGATGTGGGCCTTGATCTTTGTGATCTCCATGGAGCAGCCCAGAGCTACCATGGTGATGAAGAGGGTGACGATGCTGAGGCCACTGAGGACCTTGTCAATGACCGGATTAAAGACTTCTGCTTCCAAGGTGGAGTTGTGAGGTGTGACATTGTAGTGGTTGCCATAGTTCCCAATGTCATTGCTGCCACTGTACAGCCACTCTGTCTGGTTTATGGTAGCAGCCATTCTGGAGCTGGTCCTTTAACCGTTGCTGCTTGTGCCCTGAGGAACATTAAAATGAGAATTAAAGAAATGTCAAGATCAAGTTCAACTTCACCGTCTATAACTGGGAGTATTCTATGTTTAATGCGTAGCAGTTCAGTTCCAACCTGACCTGACCTAAGATAATAGTTGCTCCAGGTAACTTGGTATTAGCATACTGATGTCAATCAACAAAATCAAACATTTTGGTTTAACTAGAAACTGAGTGGCTCAGTCCTTTCTATGAACTGCTAATTCACTCCTTAATCATTCGACAATTGCAGTCAGCCATAGCCCAGGGTGTTTTTATGAATGATCCAGTTGCATTGCTGCAAAATATTCTCCTTGTGACTTTCAGCTGCCACAGCTGTGTGGGCCCTAAAGACTTTCTAATCAACACATGCAACAGAAAGACTGCGCAAGAATAAATGTGTGTTGACATTGTACCTGTTTTGTTCCTGTGGTTACATCACATTACAGTCATTTAGCAGACGCTCTCATCCAGAACGATTTACAACACAAGAGAACATAGTTCCGCATAATTTTTATGAGCAACAGTGACACAGACCTGGCTAACAACACTCCCAGACCAGTGAGTGTACATGCAACATCACTAAAGCACTACTGCATATTAACTATATCAATTCTAGGACCATTCTTCAAATTGTAAATACCTACACTACTGGTCAAAAGTTTTAGAACACCCCCATTTTCCAGTTTTTACTGAAATGTAAGCAGTTCAAGTCCAGTGAATAGCCTGAAATGGTGCAAAGGTAAGCGGTAAACTGCCAGAGGTAAAAAATAAAAAAATAAAAATTAAATTAAAAAAAGTTTAGGTTACCAAAAACTGAAAAATAATGTACATTTCAGTTATAAAAAGGCCCTTTTCAGGGAACAAGTAATGGGTTAATTTGGGTTAACAGTCAATCTGTGCAAGTCGCCAACTCTGGATCCAGCAAAAGAGCCCCAGACCATCATGCTTCCTCCTCCATGTTTGACAGAAACAAGCAATGTGCCATAAAGAGCAGTCATCAGAACTCAATCACCAGAGCAGTTGAAGAGGCCTAACATTTTTCAAGAGGGAGTTATTAGTCAGGACATGCTTAACTGTCCATGCTTAACCCACTGTAAAGGCATAGTTCACAACTGTAGGGTTGGCTTACACAATAAACCAACCAACTTGTCACACTGTATCATATATTTATGTTATAACAGCAGCAGAAGATAGTGGAGTCATAGTGGAGTCTCGTATAATTATTTTCCAATTAATCCACAATTGCACTCCAATGAGATAGTGCAGCTGAGATTATAGCAATTACAGGGCAATCCGTGCTTGGACTACTTCACCTGCCTTGAGGACTCTGAAGAGAGCCTAGCTCAGGGTTATCAGATCAGGTAACAGTTTCTAGTCCAATAGCCACTCAAAACTAGCCCAAAATTTGCCAAAACTCTGTTGTAGTACTCAAACAAACTTATCCTAATTAAATAAATGTGTTGAAAGTAATGTGCAAATGTAGTTTTCTTACATATCATCATAATGCAAACAAAATGCCGGACAGCCCAGGTCTCGCGGAAGTTCCAAGGGTCTTCTGAATTTAAGCCTTATGTCCTGCTGATAAATCACATAAAATGTCCAGGAAATAGTGAACTCTCATGGAACGTCTCCGTTTTATTGGAATCTGAAAGATTACCTGATTTGCGTAGCTCGCTGTCACGAAAGACTTCTGTAAATTAATATTGAAATTGAAATTGTAAGACTCTCTGGCACTCTCTTGATGCGTTTATGCTCACTCAGGTCTTGCCAATCTGATGAATGTGTCATGACGGCAATTATACAGGTAACTGCCACATTAAAGGAAACTATAACATAAAGTGTCTTAATAGGGTTTTGGGCCACCGCGAGCTGCCAGGAGAGCTTCATTGTGCCTTGGCATAGATTGTGCCTGGAACTATTGGGGGGATGCAACACCATTCTTCCATGAGAAATTCCATAATTTGGATGGATAGATTTGGTTTTGTTCATGGTGGTGGAAAACGCTGTCTCGGGTGCCACTCCAGGATCTTCCATCAGTGCTTAATTGGGTTGTGATCTGTTGACTGAGACTGCCGTGGGATGTGGTTTACATTGTTTTCATGCTCAGCAAACCATCATGGAAGGGACCATTCCCATCAGGATAGAAATGCATCACTGAAGATGATCGCTCAGGCTTTGTATTTATTTGCGTTTACCTTGCCCTCTAAGTGTTTGAGTGGACCTATGCCAGGAAAATGCACCCCGCACCATAACAGAGCAGCCAAAACCCTTCAACGTGCGGATCACACACTCGGGCCTGTACGTTTCTTTCGCTTGTTGAGAACAGGGTGACGGTTGATTCACCTGACCATATAACTTTTTTCCACTGCTCAGTGGACCAATGCCTGTGTTCTTTGCACCACTTTACTTGAAAAACATGTCAAGTAAAAATGTAAGTATAATAAGGGGTTTATGTACTGCAACCCGACCATAGTATCCCTTTGTATGAAGTTCTCGACAGACTGTTCTTGATTAAACTGCCTGCTCCCTCCCTAGATCGATATTTGCAGTCAACTGATTTAGAGTTCCTTGTCTGTTTTTCCTTGCAACTCGAGCCGATGCACGGACATCACGGTCAAGGAGTATACGATTTCAATCATAGTTGATGATGTCTTTCCCTCAGTGTTCCATGACAACATCACCTTTGCCACTGTTCCTTGTGAAACATCAGCAAGTTGAGCAGTCTTCATCACTGAAGCTCCTGCCAAATGTGCCCCAACAATCACCCCTCATGCCAAGGTGGTCAAAATAATTGGCACATGGGTCTGCCCAGCATTTTTAAACATGACCCTAAGCATGATTGGACGTTAATTGCTTAATGAACTCCTCAGGAACCACAACTCTGTGGAAGAACCTGTTTTCAATATACTCTGCATGTATCCCTCATTTACTTGTTTTCTTTATTTTGCCTGTTACCTGTTTAATCTGCTTTTACAGGTGTGTTGACAGGTGGGTCAAGATTTAAAGGGGATGATTGTATTTATTTGTTTATTTATTTTACATTGATGTCCACATAGCTCAATATATAATAATTAATGAGTCCTAAACCCACCTCAAAACCACCCAACACTTCAAAAATGGCCAAAAGCATTATTTAAACTACATTTAGAAAATAGGCCAATTTGGTCTGAAAACCGCAGATATGGCAACACTGGCTTAGCTAGACCTAAAGACAGGTTACAAAACTTTAGCTGAAATCTGTGTTCAATTCTTGACCTTACCAAAACAATTTTACCAACGCCAACCTGGCATCGTACAAGCACATGATGAGCTGAATGACACCGCCAGAAAAGTACCTAGATATATAGCTAGCTACCTATTATAGTTGAATGTTAATTAAATTGCCATTTTACACATAATTTGTAGGGGCATTTTTAAATGTGTTGATCAGGTTGACAGTGACAAGGTGAGATACAGTATACTTCTGTGGTAGCTTGGCAGATAGCTACCATTATTAGCATTACGTTTCTGTGTTCCTTGAAGTATTGAGGGATGTTATCTATAGTTAGCTTGCTATCTTGCTAGAATATAAAGAAAGCATAGCACCAAGCTGCCTAGTTAATTCAAACACCCTGTCCATACAACTACTCCATACCGATTTGCTCACATTATTTTGAATATATTTCCCTACTATTGTCAATGCATTTGCAAACATTACCAAACTATTCAAATATATACTCTCAAGCAATGTTAACAACACAGGCTTTAGTTAAAAAATAGACGTTTTTTTTTAATTAACAGTAATCTGCAGGAACTTTGCTGGTGTCTAAAGAGTATTTCGGATAATGATTTTACCCAGGTCTGCAACAGACACACAGCTTGTTCTTATTCAGATGATTCAATATAATTTTTTCCCTTATTTGAAGAATACTCAGATAAATGGGGTTCACATTGAAAAGGCAAGATTGCATCAATTTCTTCAAGTGTTCAGCTTTTTCTCTGGAAACTGTTTAACCCCTGCCAACAGACAGATCTCCAATCATTCATGCACATATTGACTATGGCTCCAATAACCACATTCAACTTAATGACATAAAATAATGATAAACATAGTAAATACAACCTAACTACAAATCATTGTATTCTTTTGTATTATATACAATTGGGTTTAATGCATTTCCAGTGTAAGACTTAAAAATCTCAGTATAAAATTATGTAGGCTCTTTAAATGAAGTGAAACTTCTGAACAATTGTTCAAGCAATAATAAAACAACATCCCCAGTTTTTCAATGAGGCAATTGGTGTCGGGGGGTTAATGTAATCTGCAAAGATGCAGGAGATAACATTTAAAAATATGTTTTTACAACAAGAAAATGTACACTATTGTATGCGCTTCTAAAATAATATTTTTCCTGGTGGTTTTTCAGTTAAGACATATAATATTTTATCCTCACTAGAATAAAAGTGAGGAACCATTTAGGAATGAATTTGTGAAAGAATGAATTGTTCTTTCTTACCTTCATTGTGTGCACAAGTCCCAGTTTTGCAGGGATTCTGACAGTGCTGCTACTGTAGGCTAAGGGCTCATCTCCCCATCCCACATTCCGGTGGTTTACTATACTCCTCGCCTGCCCTGCAGCCTTTGGACCCCCATCACATGGAATCACAGTCACATGGGAGGGGGCATACAGTATTCCTGCCCAACAGGCTTCAACTGTATTCTCTTCAGGAAAACAACTCACAGTTTGTTTTGGTTGAGAACTCCAGGGCAATACAAGAAATCATCTTGCGTTCCCATGAATCTTAAATTATCTTTTTTGTATGGCAGAGCCTTCTAATTATAATTTAAAATTGCCTGAATTACATAAAATATTTATGTATTGCAAATGAGGAGAGTTTGAATTAATATATTACTGGTATCCTGAATTCACCGTTCTAGCTCTCCCCTTGGCATTACTGATCAAATATAACTTAAGTGTTTAAGGTATTGTATGTAGGAGGTTGAACATTTATGTTCTTGTAGTGCTACTTCAAGAACCTCTTACCAGATTGACATTGTATTTTCATGATGGGAAGTTTTGTCATCAGCACCAAACTGACTTGGAGCCTCTCTAGAGGTTTTTGACCAGCCTGTTTGCTGGGATGTCCTTACCGACCTGTTTCATATTGTCTGTCTGTTTTTGTACAGGAGTTGAGGAGCGTGGGAAAGCTTCTTTAACATCAATGGGGTGGATTGTGAGGACAGAGTGCAATTGTTGCTGTGGCACTTTTCTGCTTGGCATTCATGGACTGGCACTGGACTATCAAAAACTATTATGCAATCAGGCTTGGTATTGAATAGCTCTGCCTGGCAGTCTGGACATTCCTCTCTGTGGGGCACCTCTCTGTAGAGTGCCCCTCTTACTTTTCAGACCCAGGGAACTTCTGAACCAGCTTGCCATAGCTATTCATTCCCAACTAGACTTAAAGAATGCAAGAGCACAAAAGTGCCAATTTTCTAGTCCTATCTCAGTGAGGTGAGTCTTTGTGGTCATCTTGAAGTTCCTAAATACTGAGAATTTCTGAAGCTGTGACTTCTGTGCCAGTCTGTATAGCAATATACATGTAGCTGCCAAAATAAAGGAAACACCAACATAAAATTGGTGGGACACCATAAGCCACCAGAACAGCTTCTATGGACTTGACATAGATTCTACAAGTGTATGTAACTGTATTGGAGGGATGCAACACTATACTTCCACAAGAAATTCCATTATTTGATGTTTTGTTAATGGTGGTGGAAAACGCTGTCCCAGGCACCGCTTCAGAATCTCCTACAAGTGTTAAATTGGGTTGAGATCTGGTGACTGAGACAGCTATACATAACTGCTATTTGCACTTCTGGTTAGACCCTCCTTAATTTCGTTGTTTTGTGTTTGCACTGGCAATGACAAAAAAGTGAATCTAATCTAATCTAATCTATGACATATGGTTTACATTGTGTTCATTGTTTTCATGCTCATCAAACCATTCAGTGACCACTTGTGCCTTGTGAATGGGGGCATTGTCATCCTGGACAAGATCACTCATATCAGAATAGTAAAGTTTCATCATAGGATGAAGTTAATCACAGAATGGCTTTGTATTTATTCGCATTTACCTTGCCCTTTAATGGGTTGAGTGAACCTGAAACATGCCAGGAAAATGCCCCCCACACCATAACAGAGCTGCCAGAACCCTTCATTTACTAAAGTGTTTCCTTTATTTTGGCCTGTATGTCACCAGCTTCAAATCCTCCAAAATTGTTTTACTATGTCTCTGTGTTGTCAATACTTTTTCAACATAGTTTTGTCGGAGCAATATCCAGAAAAAGATCGCTTCAGAAACTTCAATTATTTGTTTTAACAAACATCTTAAACCTGAGAGATGATAGACTGTAAAAGTGTAATGTCATTCTTTAAGCTATGTGAATATTTACGCAAAACCACACCTTCTGGGTACCTTTTTACATACACATAAATTTTACTGGCCCTCACGCCACCTGAGGCTAATAGTAGTCAGACGTTATGTTTTAAGGCAATACGGATGTTAAAGTTATTGTATTGCTTTTTATTGCACTTATCGCAGTTTGGTTGCAACTCCCAAATGAAAATGAAAAAATCACATCAATGCACAGGGCCAATGAATGGAGCAACATAATTACACTTGCCTCACATTTGCTGTTTTTACTACTCAAGAGAAATAAGGTCAGGCTTGGATCAGTGGAGTAGGACAACATTTGATAACAGCAGGGTGGGAAGAATTTTATTTTGCTCAGAAACTAATTTCCTTTCCTCATCAAAAGAATTAACCACCAGTCTTCAGACACCTAATTGGATTTGGTAGGTATTGCTTTGCCTCTGCTGTGTCCGGATATGGTACCCTTTCTTGGTAAACTCATTTAGGTTTTCTTATACAATTGTGTATTTTTATTCAAAATGCACAGGTTTAAAAGAAAGGTGTCCTGACATAAACCACTCAAATTGATAGACACTAAAGTCACCTTTGTGGGCTTGCAGTTTCTTTTTCTAAATGTCATAAATGATCAAGTCATTTACACAGTACAAATCTGTAAAAGAGTGTCACCTCAGTTTCCAACAGCTTTTTATAAATATTTACATTAAGATATCAGAAAACCAAATGTCAGTCAAGCAAAAAATATACAGCTTTTGACATTTTTATTGTGAAGCATATTTTCCACAAATCTGCGGTGGATTTTATTTACACCCTGGAGGGGCATTCAGTCGGCTACAGCATTTCTTTACATACCATCCATTTATACAGCTGGATATTTTATTGAAGCAATTCAGGTTAAGTACCTTGCTCAAGGGTACAACGGCAGTGCTCCACCTGGGAATCAAACATGCAACCTCTGATTTAACCATTTTGTACAGTGCAATCTCGGTTACAACCTCCTCTCATGCTATACTGATTTGTACTTGACATTTATGTGCTGATATGGATCAACACACAACTCAATCTCAAAATCCCAATCTCACTAAGTAGACGATTGATGAAAAATGGGAAGAACTGACCAGTGAATACAAATTTATAATATGAAAGAACACATGAGACTGAAACATTTAACATTTATTTTATGACATTTAGTCTGGGGGTATTGTAACAGTCCAAATGTGTTTCCTTTTTCTCAATGACTTAACAAGTCATGCTTTCTAATATGCCTCGAAAATGTTTTATGAGCAAGAATATGACCTTACTTGCAAATGCCTTGTTACAAGCAGTTAGATTTCTGTGTTCCAAGCAACGATAGTCAAATAGGATTCAATTTAAAGTCTTATTTGATTTGATAAGATTGCTTTAAAATCAGAAATGGGTCATTTCTGATATCTGAAATTACTATAGGAAACAATGGGGAGTTTCTGATATCAGAAACTCCAATTTCTAATATCAAGAATTGGAATTCCTGGTATCAGAAACTCTGATCCCAGATATCAAAAATGTGAGTTTCTTGTGGTCTTAACTGCAAGATTATAACTGGTTATGGTTACAACTGCAAAATAGTGTTGAGACACTTGAATCACCTGAGTTCAACAGACCATCTGTCTTGCTATGTAGCAATTGGTAGAGGTTAAATGATATTAAAAGTAACATATTATGGCAGATGTACAGAAATCTGTTTGTAACCTAACCAAATTTGATCAATTGAATACCTTTCATGTCATGTTAGAGCTGGCTATTAATCACTCTGGATATAAGAGTATCAACCTGATGAGAAAAGAATATTCATTTAAAAAATAATAATAACCATTCTCCACAGCTGTCTCTGAGCTACATTCCAGGATTAGTAATGTCCAATAATCCCTCTCCTACTAGCTTCTGTTGGGCCCAGTCTCTACTGAGCAGATGCTCATTGAAGTCAGTGGGTCTCTGTGCTTTTCAGCAAGTCAGCTGACTGTCATGGGTTGGCTGTTCACAAGACGTGTCCATGGGGCTCAGAAATAACGTGTGTTTTTTTAGAGGTTCTGGATTGGTTTAAAAATGTATATGAAAATATGTGTAGTGATCCTAGCACATTTTATTCTTACTTGAGCCAGCACTTGAGGTTTTAAATTCTGACTACAGTGTTAACATACCATGCAACTGGAAAAACCATTGGTATATTCTCAAATATTTATTGTTGGGATGTATCATACAATCCAAATATTATGCCATAAAATTATACCATGTTATTTTAGCCATAGTTTGTATTTGATTAAATTAAATATTTTAAAGAATTTGTTGTATAGGCATGAGGCATTCATCAGATCATGAGTACATTTTTGCATTGATTTGTTTCCGATCTTCTGAATAATCTGCTTCTGATCTGCAATAGATTGATAAATGTAACCAGCAATTTAATTGAAATGCTATATTTCATTTTAGCCTCGCCAATGTCACTCGTTATTAATTAATTATGAATCATTTAATCACATAATTAATGTATGTGTTAATAGACTTGATATACTCTTAAATAAATCTTGAAAACCAAATTCTTCAGAACCTAGAACATCCTCAAAACAAGAAGCGCTCTCTGGTGTTTAAACTTGGAATTGAATTGGGAACAGCAGAGCACATTGCAATGCAAACCAAGCTAAACAACAGCAATAATATCATATAAGCACTGTACATAACAGAAGACAGTCATTTACAAGTAATGTGCATGCTAATGATGCAGAACATTAATTCACAAAATATTTTAAGGCAAAAATGGTTTCCATGTAATAATTTGAGTGTATTGTGTTTAGCATTCAATTACATTGTTTGCTGAGGGTTTGGCATACAGTCATTTTTATTGAAGGAAACAAAAGAACACATCAAGAGCCTTCTCCCAAGGTTTGTGTTCATTTGTGAAATAAATCCTGTATCATGTTATAGGTGCACCTTTACATTTTATTACATTATAAGGAAAGTCCACTTACGCAGTTATAATGTTGGAATTTATTGCAGCATATTTTTTTTATCGGATCACCATATACAATCCATTGATTTCTAGATTAATTTTCTGTATAAACAATGCCTGTGGTAATGCAATAGCAATAGTACTGGTCAAAAATCTATGTTTAGAAACTGCCATACCCACGGTTCCACACATACCATTACCGCCACTAAACAAGTCAATCCAGACAACAATGAAGAAGTTCAAAGAGACAAAACAGAGACATCCATTCAGGTCGTCTGCCAGTTGTACTGACCCTCAACTTGCCTCAGTGTGGGTGTGGGGGGAAATGGCAGGTTTTAAAGGCCCTACTAAAGGACCGAGCAGGAGCTGGGTCGGAGTGGGGGAGGGGCCTGGTCGTTGGGCCGCCATCTGGCATTATAATAACACGCTGAAGAGAGACAGTCCTGGTCATTACCGTCCTCTCTCCTCTTCATATCAGTCTATAATAAACTATAGATCTGGGCAAACCAGGAATCAAATTTAGAAAATGCTTATGGGGGGCGAAATGTGGATGATAAATCATCCAGTATTGGTAAGGTGTCATGAACAAAATAGAAGGGGGCTGGGATTAGAATTTACCTCGATGCCTAAGATTAGTATGTATCCACCCATGAGACCTCGATTGATTCTATAGGGTTGATCTGCAGGGAAGGGATAAGCAATGAACAGGCACAATCTCTGACATGATGTTTGGCGGTGCTGTTGAGAAACAGGATCATTCGATCAAAGATCATCAAATTAAAGGTTTTTATTCAAATATGCTTTTACTCTACCAAACATTTTGGAAGTTGATTTCATAGCTATTTTTCTGTTTCGGTCATAAATATTTCAATTTCATATCCATTGCCGGATTTGTCTCTGCAGGAGGAACAATCCCCCAGTGTGTGATCCTTATGTTTGAGCACAAAATAATGTATAGATCACATTTGTAAAAAGCAATATACATGGTGAAGAGGGATGCAATTTGATGTTGGTCAGGGTCTCACATTCACTTGTTTCACTTTATAGTTTGGCATATAAAGTGGGATTAAAAAGCTCAGCAATGGAAAATAACCAGTGCACACAGGTTGAAATTGCCTTTGATGAAATCCTTTTTTCACCAGAGAGTAGTCATTACTGTATGACCCTGTTTCGTGACATTGCATGCCCTTGATGATCTGAGGGGTGATTAGCACGGGGAAAAGCTGTGCGAGAAGGGCTCTGGGACTGCTTGTCTTAGGAAGAGAGACT
Source organism: Aldrovandia affinis (assembly GCA_029706075.1). NCBI lineage: Eukaryota > Metazoa > Chordata > Actinopteri > Notacanthiformes > Halosauridae > Aldrovandia > Aldrovandia affinis. The sequence goes on along the minus strand of JAINUG010000085.1, from coordinate 854,701 downwards.
GGGAGAAATCTAGTAGACACTACCATAAGTATCTTCTATGTGTAGATTTTGTATATCATGTTGTGTTTGTTTGTAAGAATTACTGATGTCACCTCAAACCCAAATAATCCACCATATAAGCTCCTTATCTTGTGTGCAGTCTCTTGGAAAAATTGTTTTTCTGTATGTAATCACATCCAAATCCCACATTCACTTATGGGATAAGTTGTAGCTTCAGAGTTGTTGTTTATAACCAAAGGCCATTTTATTTCAGATATAGCCAAAATAAGGTTATCCCAGTTTCTTGCCTTGCATGCTGTAAAATCTATTGAAATTCAACAAAAATATACAACGTTTTATTTACATCTCTATGTTGGTTAGATGTTTCATGCTGTAATTCATCCATAATACAGAAAGCGAAAATATTGTATTAAATAAAATTAATAACATTTAGAGCAGGAGATGTGAGCACCGATAAAACTGTATCCAAATTCCAAAAGGGCATGTTATTACTTGTATAGATACATATCATATATCTATTACAATATGGACACTGGTGTGTGTTTCTGTTTGGTCTTGGGTATAGAATTAATTTACTGCAGCATAGTGTGTGAGTTTCGTTTGCAGTGAGGCATACAGTTTCTAATGTTGATACAAGTATAAGGGTTCCAGTCATCTTATTGAATGAATATTTTCAAGAATGAATATTTTATCTCATTAACTATGTATTCGGCATGGGAGAGAAATAATATATTTGCACTTTAAAACTGACACACTTAAAAGGTCCCTGCAGAGACAGGATGTGAAGCAAAATAGGGGGCATTTTCAATTAATAAGATTACATGAGCATAGATATTTCTGCTGCTTTTCTTCATATTTCTGTGCATACATGTCAGGAGATAATAAGAGACCTCATTAACAAACAGGATCACGGTAGGGAACTGTTTATCAGATTCTGGTCACATCCCACCCCTCTGCAGATAAGCTGTAATGTACAGTTACAGCATTGAGCTTGATTTAAACATAGCATATGTTAGTATATGCCCCATTGCTTTTGGGACTTGTCAGTCATTAGCAACAATTGTCTGGCAGAAGATGCACTTGTACAAAGTTGTAGTTGCACTCAGAAATTGTGATGTCGACCTACAGAAGATTTTTGTAAATAATGTGTGAGAAAGTATCTAGGTGTGCCAGTAGTATTTCTCCACACAACGACCCGATGGTTAACCCTGACAATCTATTTTGTACGCGTCTTTATGTTTTGATTATGGTGGCGTAGATAACAATAATATTACTCAATATGTCGCTACTAAGATGACATATGTAGCGGACGAGCTCGGGTACATGCGGGCTAGATATAGTGAAACAGTGTATGCAAGATTTTCATTGGCTATGCAAGACGTTTCTTATGAACGTCACTTCATACCCCCAGAGTATCTACGTAGTTATAGCTTGGCATCCAGTCTTGACAGCCGAACTGTTTTTGGCTTTCCCACTGCCTATCCACGTGTCCCTATCACAGCCCAGTAATAGATTCGTTTTGTTGGTTTACTACATATCCCAGTGTTTTTCTACATGCAATGCGGTGTATTTACGTCGCATCGAAGCGCCCAAAAGATAGAATTTATTGGAAACGTAGTTCGGTGAATTGTAAACAAGACGAATTTCACGAGTATAGAACTACAATTCCCACATAAGTACCACATGTCGCACAAGCGTGCCACGGCTCGTGAAACTCCCAGTGAAGGAGTCACGTGTGAGTACGTTGATCTTGTTTCGTGCCAATAGCGAGAGGTTCGCTTATTTGTTCATTTCGTTTTGTATTCCGTTTTTGTTTTTAGATATTCTTTCACTAGATCAAATATTAAACCGAACAATGAGCGATAACGATGACATCGAGGTCGATAGTGACGTAAGTAGCTACCCGTTTTCTGTTTTGGACTTGCTGTACTGTAACGTTTTTAGCTCGCTAGCTACATTTTCGAAATAAAAACGCCTTGTCCTGTTTTGAGCTTTTACTGATGGGTGGTTGTTGGCTAGCCAGCCAAGTAGACATGAGCAGAGAGACCAACGTAACTAGATTACGCTAGCTAACGTGATCTGGCGAGCTAATAGTTGAATGATCTGCCTGGTGGTTTCGGTTCAGGCTAGCGAGCTGGTTAATTGGTCAACTTCATTAACATCTAGTGCTAACCAGCTATCTTGCCATCAAAACATCGACGAGCAAACCAGCCAGCCAAGCCAGCCAGCAGAGCGAGCGACCTAGCTAGATATATATTGCTAAAACATTGATACTTACACAGGAAAGAAACGTTAGCTTGGTAACTTGGCGATTAGCTAGTTATCTACGCCGAATGATATAATTCAGTTGCACTTTTAGTTTTTTCTTCTTTTTTGGCGGACAGAATCGCTAATTTACGAAACGTTTTCACGTGCGGCCAGCTCATTTTAACTTGCCACCTAGCTGACGCCAGATAACGTCAACGGTATTATTCTCAATTTGCATTGATTCCAATGATATTGGGAGTTTTTCCGGGTTGGGTAGCCTGTTAGCGAGTTAACTGCCAGCGTGTAAATCCTGGACATGCTAAGGGACTCAGCAGTGACGGAAGAGAGCACGGATCGCGATATTGTCATATTATGATTGCTGGCTAGCCTCATCGGGCCGACACATTGGCAACACAGAGACATATTGTGGAAAATGGAGAAGAGCTGGATCTGTCACCTCTTGTTGTTTGACGTTCGTTTTAGATTTACCATAGTAGCGAGCCACGTTAGCTGTACTGGCTCATTTCCCAATGCTAGCTAACATTAATTGAACGTAGCTATATTGATAGCTATCCGTGAAAGGGTAATCCGAATCCACAAGTTTAATCGCGTACTATATTTAGACGAAATTACCGATTTCCTCTTGCATTTAATACAGACTGTCCGATCAGACGTGCTGGTGGACTAGGTTGGCGCGCTACTAACGTTAGACGTAATGTCGATCACTTGATGAACCCGATCGTACGAGATGATCAAGTGACTGTAATTGGTAACCTATCTAACGTTGGCCATTGCTAATGCAATGTGTAACGTTAGCTCAGGTGGTGAACGTTGTTGGCCAACATTACAATATCAATCAAAATAGTGCATCCGCACTCTTACCGAACTATAGCTCGCTAACAAATGTTATATCTTGCAAACAAATAAATATAAGAACCTCGCGAAATAACGCTGCCACTTTATTGATCAATGTCAGTTCGCTAGCTAGCTATCACCTGGGAAAATAGCTGGCTAACGAATGTTAAACGTGGGCCTGTTAACCTCAAATACAGTTATAATGTATGAAATTGCAAACATTTTGCAGACACAGGTAAATGGTTCTCTTTGGTTCTAGGGTACTAAATGTAGCTAGCCAACTATATATGCCAGCCCTGCAACGGACATAAAATAATTAATAACATTAGCCTCTGTGGTTTAAAGAGCGGACTGGTTGTCAATTTCTAAATGCTTGCGAAATGCTCAGTTGACGTTTAAATACAATAGTATCAGCATTAACTAACGGTAGCTCATGCCAATGTAGTGCTGTGCTGCTGGAACTTGTGATGTTACGCAACAGCGATTTCCGGCTTTTCATAGAAATGCCTTCGACTGGAGCTGGAAAGAGGAGCATGTCTTCCACATTAACGTTACCTGACAGAAACTATAGAGTTTTTTAAAAACGAAGTCCTGTCTGTTGTTTGGTTTCAGCGAGGTCTGTGAAAACACTAGAGCAGCTTATGATGCAGTAACGTTACGTATGAGAATGACCCAGGTACGACATTTGTGATGCCGATGCTGTGGCCACCAGACAATCGTTGTCGTCTTGCTGCTGGGCGGCGCTGAAGCAGCCGTGGAATTTTACATTACATTTACATTTGAGGAATTTAGCAGACGCTCTTATCCAGAGCGACTTACACAGTTTAAATTTCTTTCAATACAATCCATTTATACAGAAGGATATTTTACTGAAGCAATTCAGGTTACGTACCTTGCTCAAGGGTACAACAGCAGTGCCCCACCTGGGAATTGAACCTGCAACCTCTGAGTTACAAGCCTAGCTCCCTGACCATTACATTACACTACACTATAGATATCAATATCAACAAACAAGTCAAATTATTGAGTTCCGCTTTAATTCAACCAAAACCGACAAGTAGTGCAGTGGATATCATGTACAAATGTGTGAAAATAATAACATATCCTTTGTATTATGTGTATAAACACCAGTGGTACACCGCAAAAAAAAAAAAAAATAAACGTGGGCACAAATTCTTCAAAGCATTTGAGAGGCGGGCACGAAGATTGCACAATTAGACCACTGACTACTAAAACGTTACCGATTGAGTCGAAACGCGAATTGACTATTGAAGGGCCGATATATTCAGGGCCATTGTGTCAGGGCATCTAGTGGACTGAGCAGCAGCGAGGATACAGGCGAAAGCACTAATAATCAGACGACCAAATAACAATGCACAGGGGTATTTTACAAAGCAGGATATGTAGTTCTCTAGCTTGCGAATTCACATAAATATTGTATGAAAACAAATTTCCACAAGAAAGTATTCACAAAAGCCAGCTAACTGTAGCCTACAACACCCGTTGATGCAACACCACTGTTATTACCAGGAGGAACATTTCATTTTGCTGCCAAAGACATCAGTTTCCGCTCCTCTTGTGATGAAACTTAAGTAATAAAGATGTATGTGTTTCATTTTTGCAACCAGCGTTTGTATTCTACTATTATTGAAGCGCTGAAGTGATAATTGAGTCCAAAAGTGTTACAGTTGGTGCCAATTGTTACCAGAAATGTAACACTTTTGGACTCCATTATCAGCAACCAGGGTTGAGAACCACTGGGCTAAAGTATGGAGTCCTATTTGGAGATTGTATTGACCCAAAGAGAGGAGAGCTTCATCAATAAATTGTAGCTGGCTTATGTCCTGAATGCAGACAACACACCTAACACGCACCTAACCCAACACACCTATCATGAAATAATTGTGACATGACAGTATATTTTTTTGTTGGAGAAATTAAGCATTTTATTTAACTGCCTGGAATGTACTGTCCTTCTTTTGAACTCAGTGAGATAGTTTACTTTGTGTTACCTTTTACAACCCGTTAAAGGCAGTCTCACAGTGGTTACCTTTAGGGCTTCTGGTTTTCTGTGTTCTGCTATTGTGGACAGAATAGCAGAATTGGCCCTTGAAAAACGAATTTGACATTTCAAAATATAATCAAACAGTTCTGAGTTGCAACTAGATGCCCGTTCAGTGTCCCCTAGTAATTGAACTATGCTCTTACTTGGGACAAAAATAGAAGTTTAGGGATTACAAAATATCCATTGTTTTATAATGAAAACAGTATTATGGCTTGCTGGAAAGCAGTTTAATTTGAAAAAGTTTTATCAATTTATCGCCACTATGATTTGAGTGTGGGTTTATTCCCCATTTTTATACATATGTGGTATTTTTTCAAAACTCAAGCAACAACTGAGAAATGTTTTAATCAAAAGGCAAGTGTTCACAACGATGATGCATGCTGATTTAGTCTCTTATTTGTTAATTGTATTAACTAGACTAGCAGAGCTTTTTTTTTTTTTTTTTTTTTAAAAATCCCAATTTGGTGGCCAATTGTACCCTCTATTTTTTGCAAATTCACCCTCCCCCACGAGCCCGCCGCCTGTCCTAGGGGTCAAGCCAATTTTTCCCTTACAGGTGCCCTTTGTGCTTCTCAGTGAGCTCGTGCCAGCTCTCCCTCCCCCTAGGGCGTACAGCCAGTTGCTGCCCCCAAACGGGGCTCCCGGCCAGAGCCGGGCTGGCGCAGCCAGGAATCGAACTGCGGCTGTAGTGGGCAACCTGCATTCCAAGCGAATGCTTTTACCATTACACCACCTGAGGCCCCCCAGTAGTAGAGCGTTTTGAGCAAATGCATCAACATTTTAATTATAATTAGCCTATGTATCACATGTATTGAAACTTGAAATTAAGTTCTCTGAAAGTCAATCATGATTTGAAAATGAGCACCAGAGAAAATAATTGGCTGATGTATGATTCCCTTCCACTTCCCGATGAGACAACATTAGCTGAATTAGATGCTGCATTTTGATGCATTATAATGTGAACAAATGCTGAAGAAAAACATCAATGAATAAAAACTGAAAGCACAGAAGTGACAATTTTTGTAAAATGAAATGTACTTCAAAAACAAAAACAAAAGACAAAAAAACATGGACCTACCTATTAGATGGTTCCTTCTTGCACTGATGTTAGCAATTGTTGCAGTTTCGCCTAGTTTTTTCTGAATAGTTGTGTCTACGGTGTTCTGCCTGATCATTTGTCTTAAATTTCATTCAGGACCTTGTTTTGTTTGGCTTTTACTCTGGATGTAAATTAATGCAAAAATACTACAACTTGTAATTATGCATGCCACACATTCCGGTCACATGTTTTGTCCTCATAGACCAGTTTCTAGGCGTGCATAACTTCAAGGACTTCAAGCAGCACTAGCTGCAGTTAATCATTGCCAATGACCTAGCCTAAGCCATATTGTTTGTCTCCATTATTCATCTGTTAGTATTTTTTTAGCAAGTAGTATTAAGGTATTCGCTTTGTACCATCCTTACAATGGGCTCACCACAATTGACCCTTTTTCTTTGAGTGACCTTTGTGTTAGTCACTGATCAAAAGGTTGAAGCCCAACCTGAAGACACTTGAAGGGTATGATTATTGGTTGATTTTAAGTCAGAATTGTACAATTGTACAAAGGATGATTTGGTGTGAATTATACAAATTGTATGTCCCAAAGCCCTGTGAAGATGGCCACAATGGCTGTAGTCAGATCATTTAGTTTTTGCTTACTTGTGCAAAAAACTTTTTTTTTCAAGAAGATTCCGGCTAGGGAGGTCACAGGTGGTATGATAACCATTGCAAAATATTTTAACTTTATTGTTTGTGACTAGTTAATATACATGTAACTGCCAAAATAAAGGAAATGCTTGAGTAAATTAAGGGTTCTGGCGGTTGTGTTATGGTGTGGGGTGCATTTTCCTGGCATGGTTTATGTCCACTCAGTTCCTTAGAGGGCAAGGTAAACTCCCAATAACTACAAAGCCATTCTGAGTGATCAACTTCATCCTATGGTAAAGCATATCTGTCCTGATGGCAGTGGTCTCTTCCAGGATGACAGTGCCCCATCCACAGGGCACGAGTGGTCAATGATTGGTTTGATATAAACCATAATGGAAATTGCTAATATTTTGCTCATCAAAATATTTGTCTGTATACTAACTAATGTCAGTGATAATTCATGTAATATGTGCACATTTAAATGCATTTCCTACAAATTGCAACTCAAATGATCATTTGCATCGCAAAAGGTATGGAATGCAAAATCATTTCCATCTCAGACAGTACCTGTGTCACTTCCTCCAGACGGCACATTTCAACTTATGTGAACCTGAGTGTCGTAGAAAGCCTGCTAGCCTGACTACTTTGCATACCCAACATGTAATGTAGCAAAAAGCCATGTTGATGGGAAGTGGACACATTTATGGAAAAATATAGGCTACAGTTTTCTTATAGAATCTGAAACTACAGATAATCATTGGCATAGTTTTCTGAAAGTGTACGAGCAAGCTAGCTAGTGATTGTTGCCATCTGTCAAATCAGCTAGTGAACCAGGAAAATGGGGTTAATATAAAGTAAGCCATTACCTAAAAAGGCTTCTCACTTTAAGCCTGTAGTCATATACTTTAATCATTGGAAGACATATAGCATGACTGAATTGTTGAGTAATTAGTACAAATTTTGTAAAACAGCTGCAAAAAGTGAGTCAAAATCCGTAGCTCCCGGCATGTGGTTGGCTAGCTAATAACAATTACTATATGAATCCTAGTAAACTACCCTGAGCATTATCCCCACCCGCTCCAGCGCTAGTGCTTGGTCCACCAAACTGACCTAGCGATGTGGTCTCTGACTCCAGGAGGAATTGAACATTCTTGCCATGTGAGCCACAAAAGGCCCTGACAGCTGCCAACTCAGTGCCACAGAAGGGACAATACATCGTCAGGAACGATACAATATTATTATTGATACGATTATTTGTAGCTTAACTACCTAGCCAACTAATGTTACCTATCTAATGGCATCTAGCTAGATGGCTAGTCTGTTAGTTAGCTAGCTACTCTTACCAAACACTTGGAGCTGGATAGCTAGCCAGTTATTTAGTATAAATTAGGTATAGCAGGTGATCTATACCAATATTAATTTGAATGATGTATTATTAATGTTAGAGGCTATATTTTCTTTCATCTTCTCTTCTTTTATTTTGTTTTTGTATCACTGCTCTCCTCTGTTACAGATCGCTATATTAATTGTTATCAATTGTTATATTAATTTGCTACAATCTAGCTCTTGATTGCTTCACTTCTGTCTCAAACCTGCCACTGTTTGCTGCCCAGTAGTGTCCTGGAGCACTTCCGTAAAAATATCCTCTGGAATGTGTTTTGCACTTCAGGCTGACCCTGAAGTGCAAACCACAAAAACATTAAGAAAAGCACAAAAACAAATGGGAGAATACAGTAATATTAAGGAAAGTGCACATAATGTGTTGGTGTTTTTTTTAATGTTGTTGTTGTGCTTTCCGATTTGTTTGTGTGGTTGTCTTAATGTTTTTTACACTTCCCGGCCACCGTAGTAAACCGCTACACACTCATTAGATTATATAGCACATGTCATAATTTGATTGATTGATTTGATTAAGCATTAAATAAAAAGTGCATTGCTTCCAGAATTTGTGATGCAACCATTTCATATTGCAGCAAATGTTTCTGCAACTCTCGTTAAAAAAAATGCTTCTCAGTCTTAAAAAAAGCTTGTAGTAGCACCCTTTTCGACTAAGAAAATGTTCTTCTCCCATATCGTTTTTATCACTGTGCCCATACTCCAAAGTCAAAAGCAACAAGGATAAGATTTTTAGATTCCTTTTGAACGCAACCATTTGATTTCATAACCAAAAATGATAGCTCTTCATAAACGTCCAGGCACACATATAATCTATTTTCAGGAGAGGCATTTTTGCGCATTGTTCATATGCATGTATGAATTGCATTATATTCGAAATGCTCTTAACTTTTAGCAAGAAGGTGTTTTTTGGTTGAGAAAGGTTGGGACTTTGACAAAAACAAGATAAAAAGATTTTGTGACATCGGTTACCTGTTCATTGATTCATTGTTGAAATCTCACACCACCCACTCCTCTCATATTCCATTCCCAAGATCACAATCTTGGGGGGGCCCTGAATTGGGACCAGCCAGAATTGTTCCTGAATTTACACATAATGAACCTTCTGTGGAGATACTGCAAAGGGAAGGAACATAGTGTGTTCTGGTGAGCGCTAATCTGAATGATGTGCTCTTCTTGTTTCAGGCAGACAAACGGGCACATCACAATGCTCTGGAGCGTAAACGTAGAGACCACATCAAAGACAGCTTCCACAGTTTACGGGATTCTGTGCCTGCATTGCAAGGGGAAAAGGTTAGTGCTCACCCGCAGAGAGAGCGGGGCCTGCCCAATGGCTCTGCTGTCTGTGCAAATGATGTGAGTTTCATTTTCTATATTTAGTTATCTAATGTAACACACATTTGTGCATTTTTCATAAATGTTTTTATAACACAGTATGCTGTATTGTTTAATATTTGCTGTCTGTATTCTGTACTGTACTGAAGTCTAAGTGTGTTAGTTTTTTACCTGTGCAATAATTTGAAAGGTTTAGTATTTGTTTTGAAATCTGTACAGAAAACCTGTTTCACCACTACTAGTTACTAATGCATATAACAATTTTGAGGAAATTGCTGATGTTGTTTAATGATTAATGTTTTATTTAAACCAATTGGAGCATGCCACTGGTGTGAAAAAAAAATCATGCTTGTTCGGATCAGTCAGTCAGTCAGTCTGTCTGTCTGTCTACCAGTCTGTCTACCTGAATTCAGTGTTTCATTGATCCTCACTTGCCTGCAACTAATGACCACAAAATGGCACCTAAGGAGATAAGATAAATATAATTAATGGGATTGTCAGTTATTCCTAATAATTTTAACAATACAGACCACTGTCAATTGCTTTTAACTACAGTCATGCTCGGAATATTTGTGCACAATGTGGAAAGTGTTTTCCATCCAACATCCTGCTTCTCCCATGGGGCTGTCCTTTAGGCCAACAGTTACTCATGAAAAACAGTTTCTTAGAAGCAGGAAGGGGAGCCCTGTTCTGATACTGAATGTGGATCAAGTTCACATCTTCCCCTGGTTTCCTTATAAAAGCTTTTTCACACTCTAGTATCAAATGCCACACCACTTGTAGTCACTAGCTACACATTTTTGTCACAGCAGATGTCCACGCACATTTTCCCTCAACATAGGAGTTTGTCCTCCTCTAAAAGCTCTTTGAATGGCCACGTCGAACTGCCCTCACGTCACGGAGGAGGATTGAGTCAGAGACCGTTACCATCTGGACTCGCAGCGTGCTCGCTGGGTTTATCTCCCTCTGACAGGGATATGGAATATACCGCCCATTTCTGAGCACAGCAAGAGCGATGCTGCCAAGCCCAAAATAGGGGTGGAATCTGGGGGCAGAACCGAGAGGGTGTGAAAAAGCTTCTGTACGGAAATGGGCTGCCCTTTCCCTGTTTTTCAGCGATCGCGAAGGCCTCTTAATTGCACGTTTAGTGTTTTTTCTTATGTGACACTTCCCTCCTGGCCCTCAAGCTTTGATGTTATGGCTCACTTCGGCTTTTTATGTCTGCCAGAGAAGCCAAGCAAATCTTCCGCTATGACCTCAGTGCGCAGAGACGCGTGTTTAGATGAACAAGTTCTGCCGCACCGCTCTATTCAAAATGACCAGATCGCCACCGCTTTATTCAAGGAAGCAAAAACCGGTTCTGCTGCTAGTAACCTTGCGCAAGCCGGAATGGCAAGCCATAAAAAGAACAGGGGCCACTGAAAAAAGATATAATTGCAGCTTTTACTGTTGAAATGAAAGAATGTGCTGGGATTGGGATTATTTGGGATTATTTCACTGTGTTCTGCTCTTGTTTCGTTGCAAATGTATGCATTATCACAAGAGAAGGCATACAGCCGCAGTGTGCTTTGAATGCTTCTTCAGTCTCTCCAGTATGCTCAAAAGTCTAAGACAAATCTTTTCACAGGGGATCACTGCACTGTAATATATTGATGCTGTCCTAGTTTTTGAGCAGCTGAAAGCACTGCTTAGTGTAGTGTTACCTTAGAACTATACATGCAAGTCATAATTTGGCTGATGTGTCTTAAAATGGTGATTTGTGCATTTTGATGCCTTTTTCAATCAAGATTCAGATTCTCAAGATGTTGTGCTGTAACCTCTGTAACTCCCCTGGCCAATAGCCATAAAATACATTTTGGTCAAATTATACCTGAAGTTTTGTACTATGGGCTATGCATTCTACAGCTGATGTACTGTATGTAGTGTAATGTCTATGGGTGTGGATACTAGCGTTAGAGTACAGGATGAATGAAAATAGCTTTGGTCCGAGTTTATTTTTATGGTCCTTACATGTAACCCCACCAGTTTCAGTGTGGTCTTAAAATGTGTAACATACCGTATTTTGAAATCCGGTTTCTGACTTGGATTTCAATGGGTTTTTACCATTATGATTGTGTTTGACTGACATTTTTCAGCATATGTGGTCCGAGTGGGAATCGAACCCACAACCTAAGCGTTGCCAATGCCGTGCTCTACCTACTGAGCCACACAGAACCACTGAATTTTGAAACAGAATGTCATGTGTGCAGCATGGCGTGTAGAGTGATGTAGTGGCGGTGGCGGCGTAGCGGCTGTGTAGTGATGTGATAAGGACACTGTAACCTTGCGTCATGTTTTAGTTTGTAATTTGTCGCTGACAGCAATCTATCAAACAGGCCTCCAGAGCTCAAATCCTAGACAAAGCCACAGAGTACATCCAGTACATGAGACGGAAAAACCACACGCACCAGCAGGACATCGACGACCTGAAAAGGCAGAACACTCTGCTGGAGCAGCAAGGTCAGTGGGCCAGTTCGGGCCAGTTCGCTCACAAATGACACCCTACATTTTGTGTGTGCAAATGTTCAGGCAAAGCAAAATATTTATCAATGGGGGACATTTCCATAGCAATGTTTTGTAAATGAGGGCGCGCTCAAGAGCCTGCAAGCCATCATTTTCTTGTGGGTGAATAACGGCGCCGGAGGGCATAGCTGCTGCCGTCGCTTCCTCTTTGAAGCACATGGCGTCTGCATGGAATGAGAGTCATGACCTGAAACGTACACGTCAATCTTCCCAGTATATGCATAATGTCTCCCTTTGAATGCACCAAATACCACTCTTGATATGTGTCACAATGTGGATCAGGCATCTGCAGTATTTTCAGTAACTTTGACATTTGAAAACTAACTCAAATTTGCAACCGTTTCACCATCGACTTCATGAACAATACCTGTGAACACAGCTATGCTTCTGAGAGTGTTTGACCCTAAGCATTGGAGGGAGGTTGCAGGGCTCCGTTGCATAGAGTAAACAGCTTTGTCAGCACAGTGTGTGATTTATATCTAGGCCATCCCTAGAGTAGCACTACAAATGAATAAATGACTCCCATCAAACTCGTAGTACTTATAATTTAAAAAATACCATTTTATTTTATAACGTAACCCGTCAGTTAACTTCAAAGATTATATCGTGCGTTAATTGGAGTGAACATTTTAAAATGGGACTCCCCACCATTAAATCTACAATTTTGATATTACTGGTGGAATATGGTGTGAAAGTGGAGCAATTGAACGTGAAACTGGAGTGTCAATTGAACGAACTGAAGGGAGAGCAGTTTTCACCCTCTTATCAGAAATAAACCTGGTCATATTTCAAATGGGGGTAAGGTGACATTTGAAACACAGGACTTTTTCCACACTCTTTCTCCCTCTCCCCCTTTCTCGGGTCTCCGTGTGCTTTTTCTGGCCCTCCCTCCTTCCCTCCCTCCCTCCCTCCTTCCCTCCCTCCCTCCCTCCCTCCTCACAGTCCGCGCACTGGAGAAGGCCAAGGGCCACACCCAGCTCCAGGCCAGCTACTCCTCGTCCGACAGCAGCTTGTACACCAACCCCAAGGGCAGCGCCGTGTCGGCCTTCGACGGGGGGTCAGACTCCAGCTCGGAGTCCGAGCCGGAGGAGCCACCCAACAGAAAGAAGCTGCGCGTGGAGGCCAGCTAGAACCCCCCCCCCCCACCTCCCAGTCACCCCACCTCCCCCACGCCCTGACCACAGACTCTCCCGTCCCTTGTTTTCCGTAATCTTCCCAGCCCTTTCGCCACCAGTCCAGGAGAAGGAGGGCCGACCGCGAGGAAGATCGTAATGACGATAACGATAAATCTATAGCTTCCGCCTTTTCTTTCACCTCTCCCGTCATCCCAGCGTTCTTTTTTTCTCCGCAACTGCAACAATCCAAGTCTGTGCAAGGCAGCTTCTGCAGCTGAAGGACTCGATGCTTTCGTGACCTCGGAGCAACCCTCATTGTCGAATCCGGAGAAGAGAAAGCCGTATAGCTACAAATAACGCAAAAACGAAACTTTTTTTGTTGTTGGGATCACTTGTATGAACCTGTCCAAAACATTTAGAAATTTACACAAATCCTTGAAAGAATTGCCCTTAAGAGCAGTTGGCTTTTTAATGTTTATACTTTTCCACAAAATAATGTGAAGTTAACTTGAAGAAAAACAAATTGTATGTATAAGCAACCCACCTCAGGCCCTATAAATGGCTGAAGTTTTCCATTTTGAATTTTTAACAACAACAAAAAAAAACCTATATTGAAAGTGATGTATTGAAAGAACTTGTATTGTACTTTTGTCCTTTAGCTTGAACTAGTGAATGAAGTTAGATGGCTGAATTTAGGCTTCCAAGTAAAAAAAAATTAAAAATTATGGGAATTTCCTTTTTACAGGTTCATCAAGATGTTTTGTATTTTGCGTTGTTCTCACGGAAAATGAGAACATGAAATGCTACGTGTAGTTTTCCCAAGGTATAAAATAGATATTGAATGTTATATCAATGCAGTTAAAGGTAGTTACCTTTATTTTTATTAAAGGAAAAAAATGTCCATATCAGTGTGTTGTGCATTACACTGTAAACTCTTATAAATGTTGCTGATTTAAATTTTTCAAAAATGACTTCCCTAGAAGCACTTGTCTGTCTAGGGTATGTGTGTATGTATGTTTTCCTTTTTTTCATTATTATAGACATAGTGTGTGCTATATAGATCTTTGTTTGTATGATTCCATTCCATGGAAATTACAGGTATGTTGTACATACTGCCAACAATTGTCTTGCAAGTTGAGGCCTGCCTTTACTATGAGACTATAAATAAAACTATTTTATCCTTTAGTGGGGTCCTGAATGTGTGGTTCTTGCTCACACATAATTGTTCGCCTGATTTGGTGTTGTGAAATCCGATCTGCAGAGACTTTGTAATGTAGTAACTAATAACCTTAATAGCTAATGCTAAGTTATACATATCCAAACTACATCCTTGACATTTATGGACAATGAGCATCAAACTCTTGTTATGCAGGCATTGTATAAAATGAGAGCATGAGGGTTTGTCCAGTGGGCCAAAGAGAAGTCTTGCATGGCAGTTTGTTTTTACCCCAAGTCCATTGTTGTTTTGTTGCATTGAGATGTTGGATCCGGGTACAAAGATGCAGTTGAGAAATTGTTTTATTGCATGTTGTTGGCTGTCTTTTATAGTATATTTCACTTTGCATGATGACATAAGGCAATATCACTGCAGAGGAATTGGACTACAGTGCAAAATTATTTGGTCCCTGTCTTTGTATGCAAAGTAGCAGCAGCACTTAATTTACTTCGGAGGCCGACACTGCCCGTGGTTACAATCCATGTGTCATTTATTACCACATTTCCCCTCTTCATAAAATCTAAAGGGCTGTGCAAAACCCTACTTTTACATAGACGGAAGTAGCATCGAATTAGGAGAAACGTCTATTGTACACAGTATTAGCTACAACATGCTAACCAATGTCAAGCCACACTCATGGTTACACAGGCATGGCCAATGTATTATTTTTATTAGCAATTGTACATATTGGAGTGAGAATATATGACATCAGTTTTGTGCTCATACAAATGTTTAGTGTGCAACTGAAATGGATTTCAGCCAAGATTTCCACATTTAAAAAGTAGTGAGGAATTACCCAATACGTAACTTAGACATCTCACACTGACACGGGTGAATCGATTCCAAAAGTTGTATTGGTAAGACGTGCTAAAAATAGACCGCGCTACTCAAGCTGTTCTTTGTACAATCCAGTTTGCCAAAGAACATTTTCCTCACTGTTTCTGTGATGAAGCTGGCGTCCTTGAGTGCTGGCGTTCAGTGTTGGGTCCAAAATATTGGGACGCAGGCCTTTTCACTTTTAAATCGGCACCAGGGGATAGTACCTTCTGCTACACAGTTTGTAGCAAATAGAGACACGCACTTCTGCTTTGGAATCTACGACCAGTTTGTGGCCGTCTGTCTTTGCTCTGGGACTGGCAACTGGTGGAAGTGTTCAAGGGCTTGAGCCACTTTCGCAGGACAAATGTTGTAGAGCGGGTGAGTCGGTGCCTAACAACGCAGAGGGGGAACAAACAAAAGAAAATAATTTGTCACAAGTAATGTTTTAAAAGTCCAAAAATCTCTTGAATCGTGCCAAAGTCCTTAACAGGAAGAGAATGATTTTCATCAAATATCATTACTATTCCCTACCACTAGATGCCAGTGTTGAATATCAAGCTATTTGTCCAGACACTGCAGGTGGTCTGAAAAGTGCACAGTATGGCCTCTTACAAATAGACCCTTGCAAATGTTGGCATAGGGGGACAACTTCATTGCATAACTGGAATTAGTAAAGCTGTTGTGCATTGGACTCCAACTAAAAGATTTAAAAGATTTATTGTGCAGTCCCTTTCACACTATACCTGGCGAAACGATCTTATACGTGTTGTTCTAAGACAGCATAAGGACAGTAGGATTATGTAGGTGCTTCAGCAGTTCTCCGCATGTCCTGTGCCTTCGTATTGGGGCTCTCCTATACATACCAGCCTGTTTGTATCTTTGCCGAGGATGAGTTCATGGCGGAAACCCCTGCTTCCAAAGTGCTGTGCTATGGACAGCCCGCTCAGACAATAACAGGTGTGGTAGAAATCTCTCGATCTGAAATGACAGCAGGCAGTGTGAGAAGAGCACATTCTTCCCGGATGACCCATACACAGCGCAGTCTTAAAACTACATCCAGTGCCACTTAAACCACCAATTACGTCTGTGATGCCATGCCGCCCCTCTCCACAGTGCACATGTCACTCACACACAGCTGCTGTTCAGGTGTGAGTGCAGTTTAGCATTCAGGCCTGCAGAGTAAATGAACTATAAAAACAATGGGAACCAGTGACCACTGGTTGGCTCCCTATGAGGATGGAACATTACGTGTGTGTGTGTGTGTGTGTGTGTGTGTGGTGTGGTGTGGTGTGTGTGTGTGTGTGTGTGTGTGTGTGTGTGTGTGGTGTGTGGTGTGTGTGTGTGTGTGTGTGTGTGTGTGTGTGTGTGGTGTGTGTGTGTGTGTGTGTGTGTGTGTGTGTGTGTGTGTGTGGTGTGGTGTGGTGTGTGTGGGGGGGTGTGTGTGTGTGTGTGTGTGTGTGTGTGTGTGTGTGTGTGTGTGTGGTGTGTGTGTGTGTGTGTGTGTGTGTGTGTGTGTGTGTGTGTGTGTGTGTGTGTGTGTGTGTGTGTGTGTGTGTGTGTGTGTGTGTGTGTGTGTGTGTGTGTGTGTGTGTGTGTGTGTGTGTGTGTGTGTGTGTGTGTGTGTGTGTGTGTGTGTGTGTGTGTGTGTGTGTGGTGTGTGTGTGGTGTGTGTGTGGTGTGGTGTGGTGTGTGTGTGTGTGTGTGTGTGTGTGTGTGTGTGTGTGTGTGTGTGTGTGTGTGTGTGTGTGTGTGTGTGTGGTGGTGTGGTGTGTGGTGTGTGTGTGTGTGTGTGTGTGTGTGTGTGTGTGTGTGTGTGTGTGTGTGTGTGTGTGTGTGTGTGTGTGTGTGTGGTGTGTGTGTGTGTGTGTGTGTGTGTGTGTGTGTGTGTGTGTGGTGTGTGGTGTGGTGTTACGTGTGTGTGTGTGTGTGTGTGTGTGTGTGTGTGTGTGAGTGGGGACGGTGAGGAGGGACATTTTAAGGAGCCACTTACTTGCCAGGCTTATCCAGCAGCCCTCCGGCGGGGTTCTGGCAGCAGAGCAGTATGTACTCCTGCAGGGCCTGCTGCTCAAACATCCACCTCTTTGTGCTCAGAGTGGAGTCCCCTGAAATGACAGTGCCTCCGTGGGTCACCAATGCTGGAGACGGGCACTGTGGCAGTCGGACGGGTTCTGATTCCTACGCCTGTCACAGCGGCGTTGACCTATACACTGGAGGGGGGGGGGGGCTCTCCCGAGTGGAGTTTACTGGTAGGGGTGCACGTTTACATGTTCACAGGAAGGAGCTCTCACAATGGAATTGATGTGCGTACAGGAAAGGGGCTTCCACCGCAGAGTTTACGGGAAGGGGCTCTCCACAGGAGTTTACACGTTCACAGGCAGGTCATGTGACAGTAGCTGGCCGACGCGGGGGTAATAATAATATAATGTATGCCATTTAGCAGACGCTTTTATCCAAAACGACTTACAGTAATGAATGCATACATTTTTCAGTACATGTGGTCCCAGTGGGGATTGAACCCACAACCTAAGCATTGCCAACCCCATGCTCTGCCTACTGAGCCACACAGAACCAGCACAGGGGTACTGCCCTGTGCAGGGTTATGGCTCTCTCAGGACCCTCACCTTCTGTGGAGAGCACGTGGTGCAGTAGGGGGAGCAGCCCGGCCTGCCAGAAGGAGTAGCAGCCGTCGACCAGCTTGTTGCAGCGCCCCTGGAACCCGCCTTCGAA
The DNA here is from genome assembly GCA_029706075.1 of Aldrovandia affinis. Taxonomy (NCBI): domain Eukaryota; kingdom Metazoa; phylum Chordata; class Actinopteri; order Notacanthiformes; family Halosauridae; genus Aldrovandia; species Aldrovandia affinis. Next base: position 836,678 of record JAINUG010000085.1, on the reverse strand, counting down.
CCGCATCTGCCTGGAGACCACCCAGCGCTGAGAGACAAGAGGGGCCAGGAGATACGGAGCGGGCAGGCAGGGCGGGAGGAGATATTATTCCCGTTTTACTCATCATATGCATGGAAAAAAATAATTGGGGGACAAAGGTTGGTTCGGAAATCTCATCAAACCGCACATCAAAGGAGAATGAATCCTGCACAAGGCTGTGGAATCCATGCTATTAATATAATTCCTGGAAAGATCATGAAATAAACAAAAACCAAGGAACTGAATTTTTTTGGTCCACACACTACAAATTCAATAACATAACTCAAATCCTATAACGTATTTCTTTACCGGTATCTTCCGAATTGGAAAATAAAAAGATCACAGACATACGGTAAGTTACAGTTCACACTACATTTCACAGCAAAACCCTTCACGGCAAAGCCAATCACAGCACAGCATTTCACAGTGAACAGTCAAGGTACAGGGTCTTTAGCCATGATGTCATTTAAGTGTCCCTCTGAAAGCCTGATTGAGACTGCCAATCCCCTCTGTACAGTATCTTCTCCCCCAATTACCCAGCCAGCACATTTCATGTCAGTTATGCAATGCTGGAACATCATTGCACTAGACAGTGATTTCTTGTATAATGAATGGTGTGGTTTCGAGAGCTGGTTTTAGGCTGTAGTACAAGGGAAACTTCTGTGAAATTCCTTGTGGGTTTATTAGTCCTGTCCCAACTCATGTTCGAGTGCATTAGAGGATGTGATGCGGCGTGAAGTTGAACCTGGCCATCCAATCAGCCAATCGGGCCCGTCTTCTTGCTTGGCTGATTTTCTATCTAAGGCATCAGGCCTGGTTGTCAAGTTTCCTCCAGTACGTCCTGAGATCCTAACATAGTTTCCCCTATCTTCTGCACCAGATTATAGACCATGGATAACTGAATACAGCACCTGTTCAAATGCAGAATAAAGCCAATATAACAGTGATGTTGCTGTATTTGCCACCAAGCAGCTTCAGAGCATACTTTGCACCTTTTCAGCCACTGGACATTGGAAGCAATCATTGCAATGCTTCATGATGCTGTAAGGCTTTTGCACTGCTTTCACACCACTCCTCTAACTGAACTTTGGAATCTGGCACATACATACATATATATATATTAATTCATGTCGTGGTAGACACTTTTATCCAAAGTCCGACTTACAAAGCCAAGGGCAACTACAAGCACCAGCAGAGAGCAGACAGTAACAGTATGGATATTTAGGGTAAATCCAAACAGATTCACTCAGTACACTTCATAAATGAATGAAATAAGATATTAAGTGCAAGAATACAGAATACGTGAATAAAATAAATAAAATGTGACTGGCCTGTGTGCTGGTTTGAAAAGCATGTTGACTTACTAACAAAGATTTGAGGTTCAGCATATGCTCCTTCCCGAGAATGACCATGGCCGCCGTCCCGCAGAAGGTGTAGCCCCCGTGAGCCTCCAGCCCTGGCACTCCGCCCAGACCCCCCTCCCAATTCTGACAGCTGCGAGGAGAGAGGAGAAAACCTTAAGGGCCGCATCCTCATCCACAGGGAGTGTACCAGGCAATGTGTAGGCAGCAACAGAGGTTAAAGGTTAAGAGGACAGAGACGGCATGACTGTGCGGGTACTCAAATCTGTGTTGTACAGTGGTAGCCAGAATATGTGCTCTGTAAATACACGACCAGAGTCAAAATTGTTATTAGATAGCTGTATATTCGTCATTTGTGAGCAACTTGCGATCTATTGAAGACAGCTTGCGACTTTTTTTTCTTTCTTTAAAAAAAAAAGAAAAGATGATTTCTGGCAGATAGATGTGCACTTTTTTAACATTCATTGTTAATACTGCACTAACAGTGTTTTTAGCACAAACTGAATTTTAGAAGCTCCCAGTACCGTTCCTATTTTTACGATAACTAGTTATTCCGATCCAAAGCAACAACGTCTCTCGCTAAAGTGTACGACAGCATTTCTGCCCCCCTCACCTGACAATCCAGCTGGGGGTTCCCTCGACGAGCTCAGGCGTGAGGACGTTGGTTAGAGATGCCACAGACACAGCGCAGTACGCACTCCTGCAAGGCAGCAGACAGACGTTCCCTGCGTCCCCAACAACAGGTACAAACTACGGCAAAGTCACTGGGCTGGGAACTTCTTTTTTAAGGCCACGTGTCCGTTTCACTGACGTGAGAATGTTCAAAATGTTGAGCCGTTTATGGACTGGGCTGCAGCGGTACATTGATAATGTCACAGGATTGTTAGAATCACACTGATGTCTAAGCCCCTGTCAGCTTTTGTTGTTTTTATTTCTAAATATAGGACTTTGCCATTAACAGTATTCACAGATAATTCAGGCCAGTGCTGGGCAAGACTATGAGTGATTGTTTATGTTGAATAGGCCTAGACAGTTGGATCTCCGTCCTGGCATCTGATCGTCATCAGATGACGGCCGGGGACAATAGCCAATTCTCTAGCGGCAGATCAGGCAGAAAATCCCCTCTGTGGCCAGTGCCGACCAGCGCCTGGCGCACAGCGCCCCCCCCTGGGACACCTGCTGGACACATGAGTCGGCCTTCACGAGCTTTAAAATGTCACTATGACAAGTGACCATCCTCTCGTTCTGTTGCTGCGCGTCTGTCACTCAGTGCCAGGGCTCTGGGGACTCGGCTGTCCCGTGTATGCAGAGGAGGGAGCCTTATCTGTGACGTGCACACACACCTGATGTCCACCTCCCCGCCCACGTGCATCACAAAGGAGCCGTCTGGCTGCCTCATGGAGAACAGGAAGTCGAGGAGCTTCTCTCTGAGGGAGAGGAGGAGCAGGCCCAGGTTAGTATGAAGGCCTGAAAAGCTGGTTCATCCTCAACCCTGCAGGGGTTCGATCGGGCCATTTTATCTAAGGAAAACGATTAGGTCAAACCATAATCATGTCATTTATCATGTTAAGAATTAGGTGTAGAAACGCGACGGACTGTTATTTTAATGTACGTGCGTGTGCCAACAGTTCTCTCTATTCCTTAATGGTCACAGAATAAGTCCTCCTAGACATTGCAGGCCTGTACTCTACCTGTCAATGACATCGTATGCCTCCTGTGTGCCGATGATGCAGAGAGCATTAACAGCAGCATATGTGGGCGCCAAGTGGGCTTGCTGACCCGGGCCTCCGGCAAACCCTCCCGTTGGGCTCTGACACCTGCTTAAGAAGGCACAGACACTGGAACACAGTGTGGGAGGAGCAGTCAGGTCACAGGGTCATCCCCACCCAAACACACACACACACACACACACACACACACGCACACTTGCTAATCCCCTGCAGCTAACTCCACTCATGGGGAAACTTAAATGTCTGTCTTCATAGTCACTGTAAACACAGGCCCAACTGATCCACGTTTCAGGTTACTTTGCTTTATAGTGGCTGAGTTGTTTACCACACAGCCAAGTCCCCAATGGTGAGGACCCCTGCAAGACCCCATCAGAGTCTGTAAGTCGCTCTGAACATAACAAGGCGGGATTCCAAAAGTCTATGCTCTGAATGAATGGAAACACTGTTCTTGTCATGCTGGGGGGGGGTACGTACGTACTCTGAGGACATGTTGGCGGACAAAACCTCCTCCAGCAGGTCCAGGCTGTGTAGGATCCAATAGCAGAGCCAGGGTCGGCTGGCATCGAGACACTGGACAGGGAAACAGACCCAGCTCTTAATCTCCTACAGATCTGGCCAGGAACACACACACGCTCCAACCAAACCCATGCAGGGGGAAATGGACAATGGACCAATTGGGCCAACTCTTTTTTATGGCACATAAAGTTCCTTCTGTAGAGAAATGGAAATGGTGTCTTGTGAGAATTCCCACGCGAATGTACCCCCTCTTAATGTTGGCTTTCATTGCATGCAAAGTGGTCCATTTCCAATTACATATTCGCCTCCATCTTATAACACTGGCAAAACATACCTCATAAGCATCAGAAATATCCTGTAAGCCTTTCTTCAAATACATGTAGTGCTCATCCCTGAGCAATGTAGGCCTGGAGAAGAGCCACCCATGAGGAAACAAGAAACAGAATGTCAGACGTGGGTGCAGAGACATGAGGGAACACGACACTGAGGAGGGGACACTGTATGAGCCCTGGTCCACATGTATCACATTCAGCCCTGTGGAGATTGAAATCCAGTCTATGTCACAACACATTTTGGCAACGGGGCTAAAGTGAACTTGGCTCCATGTGCCCCGGCACCAGCCTTTAAGATGAATAGATGGGTCTTGACTCAATGGCAAGAGCGTGCCAAACAGAGACAGATCCTGTTACGGTGACAAGCTGCCCTCAAAATGGCCTGATCCAGAAGGCCTGTGGTTTACTCAGTGTCACCACGGCATTGCCCCTCCACACAGAGTAATAATACAACTATACAGTCAATGTGTTCACTTTATTTAGTCTCACCTAACCACCTTGTCCAGGTGTCCAGACAAAATGTAAAACCAAAAATAACATGCATTAAAAAATTATTTGACATTAAATGTACGTGGCATCTGTACCAAAGCGTAGGATCGAGCATTGACATTTTTTTGGTTGTTTTATTCCTTTAATTGTAGATCAAACAGGTGTCCTAGGAAACCGTAGCTCATGATCTATAATAACTCAGATGAGTCAGTCTTCCCCCGCCGCCCCTACAGTTCAGAAAGCAAGTTAATGCTCACTCCCTCTGCTGCGAAAACCTTGCCATTCCTGTGAGACGCAGAGAGGCCTGGCGTGCTTAATTGGATGGGCCTTAGATGGGATGAAGCTGCCTAGGCTGCACTTAGTCAAGGATCAGTCGCTTTCTAATGCAATCACACCTGGAGGATTGGGGTGAGAGTGGAGATGGGGTGCAAGGCGACACTTCATTACATTTCTCGGAATCTCGATCTTTTCAAATAATGAAAACTGGTTATTGTATTGATTAATTCAATAGAGTCACAGAGCTCCGCTCGTATTGAGAGAGGACTTTCAGTTGTTTTTTTACTTCCCGATAACACCAGGTGGCCAGTGCGTCACACAATGTGGATATCACAAAAGTTGTCAGTAACATGCCTAACCACGTTGATGCGCAGTGCTACAAGGAAAAAGCATCAATAGTTTCATCCAATACCTTCCAATCTGCTCCAATACACCCTGGATAAAGGAAAGAACAAATACAATTCCTGTGCTCCGGTCAAGCATGACTCACACACTGCAGTAATGTTCACCCTGTTCCATACCCTTGTTATACCCAGTGGTTGCCATGGATATCCCCTGTGTCAACCCAGTATTTCAAGATAATTCAAGACAAAGAGCAGGACCAATGGACACGGGTTAGGAGATGAAGGTGACCTTGTAATACAAGTTATGTTTTGAGCTTGTGATGCCATTAAACAGGACTATGGCCCTGCTCAATAAATGCCATGTGATTCAGTTTTGTCACGTTGTGCTACAACTGTGGTGTAGGAAGTTTATGCTAACAATATCCACATTTTAGGATTTTTATGATCATGATTAAAAGCACTGATTGTGTTTTAGAGGTATGCTATATTCATGTCATTAATTGCACTCATCGAGTTTTTACTACACTCAACTATTTAAGTAGTTATGCAGAACATTATATTACTTACTGTGTTAATGTGTGGTTTTCCCGGTAAGCACTGATTACTTCTTGAATAGTGTCTTCGACTTTTTTCTGGACGACATAAAGCACAGGGAACTCAAGACATGCAAAACTACCAGCGTAATGTAAACAGTGTTCACCAGTATGTGCACCATGTTATTATCACGCAATTCTGACTTGATTTTTAAATCATTTCTGTAGATATGTCACAGGAAAACAAGCATTAGCCTACTCCATAAACTGTATAAAACAATGGATGCCTTCTATTCCAGACCCCTGCTCAGCAAGTGATCGCTTGAGTGGCATCGGTTGATGCTGCAGGAAGCAGTGGTTGCCAGCTCTGGAGTGCATCGCTGCAGAAAATCATCCCCACAGAGGAAAGCGCTGAAACTGATACTGCAATCGACGCCAAAATAACGGATCACAGCAAATATTTATTTTGGAGACATACACAACAAAAACAAACATTTGGCCAAATTTAGAACATGATTATAGAAGGGCATTTTTTACAGAAAAATATAATTGAATAGTTGGTTAGCTCGAGATCACAGCAGTAAAGACTGTACATTTGTATTCATTTTCCTTTTTTATTTCCCATACTTGGTCATCTCTAGGTATATCATTCCTAAAGTTTGAAAGCGCAATTGATGGTGACCGTTGTATCATTTCCATCAATACTTCTAAAGGTGAGTCGGGAGTGTTCAGAGGGTCCCTCTATAACAGCAATACAAAATTCAGCGCAGACTTCAGTGTTTTGCAGTTCCTAATGCTGCAAACTGTACACTGTGAACATCTTTGGAAGTTTTAAACCTTGGAGTGGCACAAGAGCCACCAGATGTATGTGCGAATATAGAGGATGGATTTTGTAGCCCATGACTCCTCACGTGTGTCTTTTTATGGAGAAAAATAACCACCTTTTTGATCTAATGGATGTCACTCACATAGACCACACACAGTCTGTTCTGTTTGCAATGTAAACAATGCAACATCCTGTCTTTACCCAAGTTTAGCTACAAATAAAAATGTAAAGAAAAGTGCTTGCATTGAAGTAAATGGAATTTTCATTTCAAATGAGAAAGTTTGACAATTTTGCAGTGGGCATTTATTTCAGGTTTTAAATACCACTTTTTATTGTGGTTAAAGAGAAAATATAGGTGATCATTTAACAACAACTGATATCTTCGACCAGAAAATTCCATGAAACTCACGTCAAAAGTATAACAACATTCATAACACAAGGTTCAATGGCAACTTAATATAGCTAGGAAGAGAGAAAAGAGCTTGAACAATTATACACATATACAAGTGGTACACGCCATCTTCATTTATAAAGACAATGTCAGGATGTTACAGTATATAGACAGAGGATGCCTTAAAACTGCAATATTCTTATAATTAAAGAAATAAAATGGGTTTTTACTGATACACTTAAGACAAAAGCCATTTTAATACATCTTTTTTTTTTCTTCCAAACTGTCCAAAACAGAATTTTTTGTTCCACTGATTTACAGGTTCGCCGACGGAATGAAATGCATATCAGGTAATTTAAAGCAATTCACAAACTACTGGTGGCCACGTCTAACATCACTGCCACTTCTATTGTTCTATTGCGGTTTGCTCTAGGTAAGCTCGACAAGTGGACGGAAATATGGCTACTGATTGCCATACAGGCAGCAAAGCATCTCACAGGATGGAAACAAACGCTCTATTTTGTTGCACTAAGCGATTCGACTGAAGCGGTTAACTCTCCAATATTTGTTAACAAACATGCAACAAGTGCGTATTCCATTCTGCTAATTAAATGCATATTTTCCTATCTTTTAGAACATTATTACTTGAATTGCCACTTGAATTTATGCAAAGCCATTTTGCGAACATCACTTTGACAGACAGCTGGTGGAATCAGGGGAGCTGAGAGCGCACTCAACTTGGTCAACATGTATACCACGTGACCTGACTGACAATGACATGTCAACTCGCATAACATTAATCCTAACAACGTACATTGGTCAAGTTTTGACCGGAAGGCATGACATCGTCATGCACGATCATTTAAGTGGATTGAACAGCTGCATCTTGCTTGGATCTCAGGTTGTCTGTTGAAGTGAGTCAACGCACGCTTTGAGACCACGAGATGAAGTACGGCATACAAATGCAATTAAATTTACTAAACTAACGTTATCCAATGCAATTGCTTACTCCTTTAGCGCATTCCTCGTTGCCCTACCACCATTCCAGTAGAGTGACGCCTGTCATCATTGCCAAGGCATGGATGACATGAGCTACAATACATCCAACATGCTTGCGAGTTTATTTTTTAACGCTGGCTAACTGCGGCCAAAAGCTGACATCTTCAGTCCGCAGGTTAAGTAGCTAGCTAGACAGAGTTTGAAAGCCAATTTACCTTGCTGTGTCGGGAATTAGTGCATTCGCTAATCGCTGGCTAACCCCTATAGTAGCCTATATGTGCATGTACTATAGTAGTAGTACATATGAAATATAAGCTCATGAAATCAGTTTTAACAAGCAAAATGGTTTGCTCCTAGAGTTAGCTCTCATTTATAAGCCGTAGCCTACGTTAAATTACTTTTTTGCTGACGTAAGGAACGACTGAAGTCCTTTAAACGTTATTTCAACGTGAGTGCAATTAGCGATGTACGCAACGTTAGCTGCAAGATAAAGAACTAAGATGTACAACAGTCGCGGCCACTCAAAAACACGAGCTACTGTTAAACCTAACTAAACTAAGTTAACTAGCAGAGAAGCTACCTGTTGAACTGATGTGACAGTCTCCACGTTGTCCTCTTTAAATGATTCCAAATTGTGTTTTTCACGAAAACACCGAAATGGTGTGGATATTTCCTCCATGGTAGCTAATTAACTATGCACACTACACCTGAGCGCACGAGCAGTACTGTAACTATATTTGCCCAAAATATTTTACTTTTCCAGCAACGGCTAGGCTACCGCAGGGAAAGATTTCCTGCAAATCGGGTGGTGACTGGTGAGTGTAATTACGGCGAGCCAGAAGGGACCGTGTCTAAATGTCTAACCCCATTTGGAAAGATTGACTTCTCACTGAGCACAGTTGGTGTGGAGATTGAGGTGTCCTTACGCTCCCTAGCGGTTTCAGAAATAAGCATGCAGTATGGCTGAACGCAATGAATGAATGCCTCGCTAGAAACGTGCCACTCACTCATTCACCTGATTGAGTGAACTCCATCTTCGTTTGACTATTACTGGGTGAATTGGAGCCAGCAAAGTAGAGAGACATACAAAGTCTTTCAGAAATTACCCTCCAATTTAACACTACTATTGAACTGGAATGAAACCAATTATAGAACTCACTCCCAAGATTGGCTTTAACTTGTTGTCCCTAGTCCCTCCACTAACCTGGGTACGTTTTTTTAATTTTTATGCTCCTTGGTCCTGGAATAATCTCCAGGACAAATTGAAACTTTAACACTTTATGTCTGTGGGCCAGTTTTGTACTCTTATTGGTGACCTGTTTACTGAGGAATGTACCTGTTTTGTCTCTGATCCTTGATATTTAATTGTAATAACAACATTGAATGTAAATATTCATGCCTGTTAATGTATTCTGTAGTTTTTCCTTGTATTTTATATATTCTTCCTTGTTATGCTTTGTGCTCAGGGCTCCCCTGTAAAAGAGATCTATGATCCCTGAATAAGTAAATGCAATAATAAAGTAGACGCAGCCGCAGAACTGCACATATATAAGAACTAAATTGGGTGATTCAGTGTGAACTTGGAACAAAAATGAACACGACGTTTTGGATTCTCCTGAAATTTAATAGCCTACATTATAAAGGTCTTTGGAGAGCAGATTTATTACTTATATGTGACCTGTAGTATATGTAAAAGCATGATTGAGTATTAGTCAATTAAAGTAGTTATTTTTAATGAAATTTTAGCTCTATACTCAACACTCTTGCTTTTGATCAATACATGCCACAAACACAATCTTAAAAAAAAGTCTTGTTTGTAACAAGGATATATGCACCTCTTACACTTCCTTGTCCATTTTACCTCTCCCACTCAAACCACCTTCATCCCCTCATCTCCCTCTCTACAATCCCACCCTTCCCAATCATTCCCCCAGACAGACATTATATATATATATACAAAATCAATAAATAATAACAATACAAAAAAACACTATCTTGATATCATTTTAAACTTCATTGTGTACTCTAACATTGAGTAACAATGAGTAAAAATGCCTTTAATTGATTACTGCTCAATAATGGCTTTACATATAAAAGTCACATTTATATCAAAAATAATTTCTTCAAAGGACCATTCTGTTTACTAAATGTAAGGAAAATCCATTTTCACAAGGAATCACTTGATTCACATAATTGAATGAATGAATAAATAACCCATTCAAAAATATCTGTCATATGGTATGCTCTGGCTCTCCCTTAAAGAACAATTCCAATTTTGTTACTATACAGGTACTGAGCATGGTCATACATAACACTACAGAGCATGAGTATCAAGCCCACATGAACTTGACAATGTTGCTCTAGGTTTTTTTCAGTAAAAAAAGAGAAAGATCCATGTCATCCTTGAAGTTAAGGCACATTGGCATGTCACTAAAATAGGAAGTCCATTATCATTATCATATGAGGCCTACATCAATATACCTTTATATATTTAAAAAAAAAAAAAAAAAAAGTTCAAATGAATAGATCAATGTACAAATGTGGAAATAAATAAACATGTAAATAAACTAAATGTTGAAATAAACAAATAAATGAATGTTGAAACATATCTTATAAACAAACTAATAAACTAAATAAATGACTACCTAAATGGTGAAAAACTATTTTTGTAATGGCACTTACCATCAGGCCTTCCGAATTTGTATTTGTAGTGTCACCACCAATTCCTATCAGGGTTGCCAAGTTGATTTCAAAATGCCAAGCCAACTTGACATACCTGTCTGCCAAATAGGGCAAACCCATAACATTTCACAGCCAAAATAAAAAAACCTGTCCCCTCGGCACCTTTAATTTTAGAAAAAAAACAAATAGCTGCAAACATTACATCCAAATGCTCCATTGAGTAGAAAATAAATGTCTACAAAAATATTTATTCATTCATTATCTAACCCACTTATTCCTGGTCAGGGTCACAAGCCTATCCCAGCATGCATTGGGCAAGAGGCAGGAATACACCCTGGACAGGTTCCCAATCCATTGCAGGGCACATACACCATTCACTCACACACTCATACCTACGGGCAATTTAGACTCTCCAATTAGCTTAACGTGCATGTCTTTAGGGCTGTGGGAGGAAACCGGAGTACCCGGAGGAAACCCACGCGGACACAGGGACAACATGCAAACTCCACACAGAAAGGCCCCGGGCTGGGATTCAAACCCGGGACCTTGCCCTGTGGCGACAGTGCTATCCCCTGTGCCGCCCTACAAAAATAATTAACTGTTAATTTATGGAATATTCGAAAACATGATACTAAACATCATTTCACAATGTTGGAAACAGTTTTTTGAAAACAATAACAAAGAGATCACTGTATGCATACTCACAGACATAAATGTTTGGCATTCCTTTCTCGGAGATGAGGTAAATATTCCAAAATACAGATGTATAAAGGAAAGTCTGTCCATTAGAGCAGCGGTCCCCAACCTTTTTTGCATCACGGACCAGTTTCATGAAAGACAATTTTTTCCACGGACCGGGGGGGGAGAGAATCACGTGCATAACAAAACACAATAAAGTGCATATTATATCATTTAATTATTAATTTAATTATTACATTTATAATGTAAATGTGACTCAACTCAACTTCTTTTAAATGCAGCTTTCTTTTTTTTGGCAGTCTTTCCCCCTTTTCAAAGAAGCTCTCCAGCAATGTTTGTTTTTTACTCATTTTTGCTTGTGGGCTTAATTTATTGGTGCATGGAAAAAAACTGAGACAAGTGCGGAAAAGAGGCACAGACGGAAGTGGTCATTTTTCAAAATAAAACACCCTGCAGACTGCGATAGTCAATCAAATGGAAATAAAATTCAAATTAAAACGTTTTTATTCTTTCTGTGCGGCCTGGTACCAAATGATCCACGGCCCGGTGGTTGGGGACCCCTGCATTAGAGAATAGGAAAAGGGTTATAAAGATAAATTCGAAAAGAAAACGGACAATGAATATCCATGTGTGGCTAAAGGGCCAAAAACGATATTAAAACATATATGAGGAAAAGCCAGCATGCAACAGGCCGTCAGACCCACTCAGCAGCTCCAAACAAGCCACCTATTACAGAAACAGAAAAGGGGCATCTCTCCTCTCACAAGGAATACTCTATATAAACGGAAATGACACTACGCACACACAAAAACAGAGAAACAGCGTTCACAAGATTACATAATATGCCAACCAACTAACCTACCTTTACAGCCACCAGAGCACTCCATCACATATTCAGGCAAGTGTGCCACTGGCACACCAGATCACTATGTCACGTCCAAATATGTCCACTACCTGATATTCATAACAACATGCCATGATTGGGATTCAAACAAGGGACCTTGTGATCGAAAGCCAGTGTCCATGTCCCTGTACCCTGGACAGACTGCTCTGAGTTTGCATCCAGTACTAAAGCATTGAGGATTTTATTTCCAAGCATAAAAATATAACATTTTAAAATACATGTGAACTACAAAGCCACTATTTTTTATTTTTTATTTTATGAATTTTTGAACATTGAGTTTTCAATCAATTGCTATTTGGTCGCAATGTGTCCAGTGGACCTTTCAATCCCACAAGTCTGTGAAATCAGTGAAAATTCAATACATCAATACAATACATTAGTTGGAATTGTTGGAAATTCTTTTTAAATAAATATGATTTTTGGTGGCCAATTATACCCCCTTCTAGTTCAACTACCCCTGCCTCTTGTACTGTGAGTTTGCCGCCATAACCTGGACTGACAGTGACAAAGACACCCAACCGCCTCCTAGATGGAACCCCGCCGTTGACTGTAACTCCGACAAACACAGATCCGATTGCACATGGCCAATCGCCGGCCCCAAGCGGGACTTCCACCCAGAGCCGGGCTGGTGCAGCCTGCGCTCGAACAGTGGGCAACCTGCATTCAGAGCGAGGGCCTTTACCAGTTGCACCACTCAGGGGCCCCTTCCCTTTCAATTTTTAATGTAACACAGTGTTCCATTTTATGTGACACAAGACAAATGTACCAGATGGAACTTTTTGAAACCAGGCACAATATTCTGAAATGCACAGCCTGGGGCGAGCACACTGCAGGCACCTGATAAATCAGAGGCGTCACTTGAGTTATGAGACAATTAACCCTTCCTGGGCGATGCTCTGGCCAATTATGCATTGCCTTGCAGAACTTCTGCCCACAGCTAGGGAAGCCACTTTATATAACAACACTGGGTGCATGCATACATTCATGGCTATAGTTCCCAGTCATATGACTAAGGGGAAATTGGCTACTATTTTAAATCTGTAACAAATAAAATGGAAAGCTGTGAATGTGATCATTCGGGCCAAATGTAAATGTAAAATGTAATGGAAATCTAAATGGAAATGGAAAGCTATGTCTCTGTAGCAAATATCAGACAAATATTCAGCATACTGATGGGGACTGAAAACATTAGAGCCATCACCAAAGCAGGCAGCTAGCTTGATTAGTCCTGCTTCATTTAAATAGCAAGACATCACATACAATGGTTACTTAGCCATCTGGCAGCACATTTTATGGCAAGATATCAACATATTTCTTATTTCTATTGCACATTACTTCTGAGTGATACAGAGGTGTGATACCACTGAGACAACGTTCATAGGAGGATCCAGGACATCATATTTATTTATTTAGCATTATTTACTTATGTATTTCTCAAAGGATCAAACAGTCCCGAGCTCCATTGGTGGGGGGGAAACAACACTGACATCTCACAACTCAGAAGCGGCTTTAAAACTCATCGTTAGTGCAATTAATTGTTATAGACTAGCGTTTGATTTTATTCTTTATCTCTTTCAAACGATTGACACAAGTAGCGGTAGGTCGTAGGCTATTGCAAATGATGAAAAGTTGGAATTGTAATTAAATGAAAAAACAACAACAACTGAATGGGACGTACAATTGTTTTGTTCAGGTAGTCATTCGCCCCGCCCCATCTCTCCACCCATTTTATGCGTTCCCAGTGATGTAGGAACGACAACGGCTGCAGCCCGCATCCCTGCCTCTTCCCTCGCAGTCACCAGATACGGTGTGTGTGTGTGTCAGGATCTGCTTGAGGCTACACCATTTGCTACGAAAGAAGAGGCTAACTTAGGAAAGAATCTCTTCTCCCTGGCCAAACGTCTCTTATATGTCGACATGCAAACGAGAGCCTTCTTTCTCCGCGTTTGTCTCCGGAGCTGACTGCGCGCGTGCATTTCACTGCTAGCTACCACAAACCGCGGCGGCTTTTTAGCGTAGCACACTATGGCCAAACAGTACGATGTGCTGTTCAGACTCCTGCTTCTGGGAGATTCTGGGGTTGGGAAAACCTGTTTATTGTGCAGGTTCACGGACAATGAATTTCATTCTTCTCATATTTCCACAATCGGTAAGGCATACAATTCCCTAATATGTACGCTATCTAAGATATGCATTGATATTGATGATAACTATTATTTTCCAGATGGTGCTATGAATGAACTCATCCATAACAGCTACTGTGTGTTCGCCCAGTTGAAAGGGATTGCATTTGATTTTCCTCTCCTATGAATGGGTTGCTTGTGTTTTTAGGTACTTAACATGTTTTTCATGTTTAGTCTAGCTACGCGTTCTGCATTGTACTCTTAAGCTGCCTACTTTGTAAAACTATGTTGCACGAGGTTTTACAGAGATTTCCTAAAGATTTTGAAAAAGTACACGAAAATTTGAATATAATTTAATTTGAGGTTACAATACTATAATCGTTAGTAGGCTACCGATACTTTATTAAGGTCTCAATAAGTGAAATCACGTTAATCGAGGAAGACCGGTGACTCACACTTCACCCGCCATGTGCCAGCATACTTGTAGGAGAGGAAAGCTTTTGAAATGATGTCCTGTGCTCTATAACTGTTTTTGAGATTCCACAGGAGGCAAAGAACACTAAATCACCTGTGTGCAGTGACATTATTTGTAGACATCCAAGTTTTACACATGGGTGTGGGGATTGTCAATCAAAATGCTGTCAATTGATGCAAATATACTGTATTATTAAATAACCACCTGCTTTGCCAGAAGAGGGTCTCCCTTGATAGTTGATGATATCCAATATGAAGGTGTAAAGATTTAAAACCTGAGAAGATGCAGGCAATACCAGACTTCCATGCTCTGGAATGCCACCCAGAAGTGTTATACTTTGCACTTACAAATAATGCCATTTGTTGTTAGGAAATTGTAGTATCAGGAGGATATACAAGTAACATTGAAATAGAATTACCTTTGAAACCCATAAACATGATCTGCACAAAATATGGCTATCAGCCCATCTAACCTGACATTATAATTCATGTATGAAAGTGATGTCATATTATTGAGCTGTATCCGAAGTTTAAGGTTATTAGAGTTTGGGATCAGCAGAAAGCGCTTTCGATCAGAACAGCGTATATGTCGTACACAATATGGCTGTTGAGGCATGTTACCCAGCCAGTGGCAAATCGTGGCATATTTCAGCCTAATTCATATTTCATATGTCAAATGGATGTGCTTGTATATACCTCCTTGCGTGATGTTTTGAAGCTTGTGAATGATGGATCAAGAGAAACAGAAAAGTACATAAATGTAGTTGTATCATCAATTGAGTTGGGACTATATACACAGCATATAGCAGCCTGTTCATTTTGGTATAGGAGGTCTTATTGTTTTCAGGTGTTGCCTCCCCAATTGTAGAATGTACAAATTATTAGTTTGCACTTCAGCTAGTCTACAATGTCAACTTTGAGCACAAAAAAGTCCTGCAAGGTGCTCCACAGAAGGCTTATGTTAACGTGCAAAGTATGAAAAAACTAATCTTGAGGGTTTGGCTGGCCATTAAACAATAAGACACACACACACTTTGCTTCTGATCAGGTAGTCCATTATAGGGAGAATATGGGTACAAATCTAAAGTGTAAGTGCAGTGGGAGGAAAAGGAGGAAATACTTATTTTTGTTGACAAACATTATCGGGTGCGTGGCTGTCAACCTGTGTGGGATTGTGAGTATTCATTACCCCATACATAATTGTGAGTATCCTTGCGAGTATACAATATTTGCAAATGCACCTCCATGTCCTAGTAACAAAGGTCTTTAATCTCATAATTGTCATGCATCACATCATTTCACTGGAGGCTTGCGTGTTTGAAAAAATGCATATAAAATGCATAATTGCAAACAAGATGCATGGATATTGTCTACATTTTCTAGGATCAGTACAAACAAATCTCAGAAAAGCATTGCAAAGTGTACATGTGCAAGCAGAGTATAGAAAAAAACAGAACTTAATATAAGTTAGATAATATATGTAACAGAAAAATATATATTTTGCCGCCAAACTGTTCACAATACTGCTTATTACCATTCTTAATGTCGCTCATTTCATAAGATCTGAGCACAATGTTAATTTAAGTTCTGCAAGATGTTTACATTACTGAGAACGTGAAAAGAAATAGGCATTTTTTTGGTTGACAAATTTCTATGACCGACGAGGGTTGAGCCCCACAACGTTCAAAGTTTAAGGCTAATGTTGAGACCATTATGGAGCAACCTTGCAACTTTGCGATATACAGTCACACTCAGCAAGGTGTTGCATCCGAGAACTACAAACTGAACCCTCCACGCAGTTCCAGCTCTGAACCCTGTCATAATATAAGAATACACAACGACAAGAACAGGCTATTCGGCCCATCTAGGCTCGCCATTTCCAAGTCTAAACAGTATCCAGTACTGCATCAAGCCTGGATTTGAATACCCTAATAAGCCTTTCTCCCTCCCCTACATGACCTGGCACAATGTTCCACACATTGACAACTGTGTTAAAAACAAAAAAAGAAACATTTCCTGATACGGTATCAGTGCAGAATTGACCTTCTATGATTTCCACCTGAACTCAATCTTTCCTGTCATGAAAAGGGGCATGATGGCTCTCTTCTATTGATTTGGACAAGGCCATTAGGTATTGACAGGCTTGTTTCAGATCAATAAACGTATAATCTTAATAAAAATGATCATTTATGCTTGTGTGTATTGTGCAAAAGGACTAAATTATATAATAAAAAACCAGAAGATTTTACACCCCAGGCTGCGGGAGAATATTTACGCCGAAGCACGAAAGTGGTCATCCTCATCATTTGCTTTTATTTAAATCTTTTAATTCACTTCTCTGCCTGTGAGCACAGTGAAAGGACTACAGTATTTCTACAGATCTTTTTTTATGAGCCTGAGTTTGCAAGGCCACGGTGTTTGGCAGTGGATTTCTTGGGGCAGTGATGGAGTGGAGAGCGCGAGACTGAGACTTAAGATTGTGACTTTGACTTTGGGGGTTTGAGATTCCGGCCTTGATGAAAGTTTTGATATAACGTGACCCTTCGTATCTGTCCCTCTTCAGGTTTATAATCCACGGGCATTTCCTGTGAAAAAGTAATTTGGTCAGCTTTCCCCCGCAATGTTCTTTCATTCAAGGAGATTGCAGAGACCCGGAGCTCCTTGAACCCTTATCTCCTAGGGAGAGGCAGTCTTCTGCTTAGTGACTCTGCTGCCTGGCCAGCCTCCCTGAGCACAGTTACTCCTGCACTTTGGGGGAGGATATGGAGACCGGAAATGTATCAGCGCTAGCTTTTCTTTATCGACTGGATTAGAGGGCGGACAAAAGCCAGACTGCAGTGGGTAATTAATGTGAGGTGCTTCGGAGGAGAGAGGGGGCAGGAGCCAAAAAAACCTGGGGGTGGGATCTAATCAGGGTCCCATAGAGAATGCACGGGCTGATGCATTTCTATCTGAATTAATTCTATCTCCTAACGGGGACCAGAGGAGCTGTGCCAAAGATAGCTTCAGGAAAGTGGATTGTGGATGTGAAGGTTTATTCCAACAGCAGGTAGTTTTTATTTTACTTTAACTTCGAAATAGTTCAAACTCCTGGTGCACTTGGTGTACTAGGTGGGACCACACCTTGTACATGGTGCCAGTCTATGGACACAGGGACAAGGGCAGTTTTAGGGATGGCTTTTAAACTAGGCGGAATATTGGCGGTAACCACAGTGGACATGGGGCAAAGCATGTAAACTCCAGATGGCCGGGTCGGGTACATACCCTGGTGCTGTGAGGCATCGGCTCTGCCCACTGTGCCAGTTAGCCACCCAAATTTGATGTCCAGTACCGATGCCAGTCCTCCCATTGACTTCCTCTGCTTTATTTCAAACACTGCTTTTATTTGGACTTTTGTGCACTCTAATTCTAAACCCATATGCTTTAAAAATGAACTGTGTGTTCATGTGGACAGAATTATGAGTAAAGTATGTACTTTAAGGTGACCTTTTCATGAGGCAGGCCCAGATTTAAAGTTTTTACCCAATTCCCCCAAAGGGACTAACTCCCCTCGGCAATATTCTCCAGACATCAACTTTAGGAACAGATCTGTTATAATTGTAATTCTGTGGCCAGAAATGTATGAGTCATACTGTATCTCTGTATACATTCTGATGTTTACGTGTAAGTCATGAGCCACCAGCTTTAAACAATGAGCCTCGTAATAGTACCCAAAGTGGGCTAGAATACTAGAATATGATGTGAATACAATACTGGAAGATGATAACAAGCCTTTAGCAGTTTGGTTCAAAATGAGTGTGGATATTGGGTAAAGGATTGGATTTCCATCCATCCATCCATCCATTATCTAAGCCGCTTATTCCTGGTCAGGGTCGCGGGGGGCTGGAGCCTATCCCAGCATGCGTTCCGGGTGAGAGGCAGGAATACACCCTGGACAGGTTGCCAATCCATCGCAGGGCACACACACCATTCACTCACACACTCATACCTACGGATTGGATTTCAATATTAAAATATTTAACAGCTGTATGATATATGTGCATATGTATGGTTGCATTGCGTTAAATGAATGAAACAGAATGTGGACAGACTCTTCGGATGGTATGCGGTTTCCCGTTTGCCGGATCGTTCCCTGGGAACACGGTACAGAAGAAAACGCACAGTATGGCCTCACACTCGCGGAACACATCATTACATTTTTACATTTACATTTTTAGGCAGGCGACTTGCACAGTTTACATTTATTTTACATACAATCAATTTATACAGCTGGATATTTTACTTAAGCAATTCAGGTTAAGTACCTTGCTCAAGGGTACAACAGCAGTGCCCCACCTGGGAATTGAACCTGCAACCTCTGAGTTACAAGCCCAGCTCCCTAACCATTACACTACACTGCCTGCCATTACTTATTAGAAGTAATTACTCCTACCAGGGCAGAATTCCTACTTTTCCCTTGTATTTTCGGAGTCGGTGCGCTGGCTTTGTGTTGTGTGTTGTGGATGCAGGCTGGATCCATCGATCTCTCTGTTATTGCATAGAACTGCACTTAGAAGTCCGTAAGTGTGGTTTAACCGTCACGTGTGCGAGAGACTTATTTAGTGACAGAGTTGCTGACGGTCAGACTGAAGTGGTGCAGTGCAGAGTAGAGCTTGTTTTTTCATCGTTGGTATGAGCCACATAGTCCAGTTTCCCCTCCACTCACTTAGTTTTGGTATAGCAAAAATCTGCTGCATGTGCTGACTCAATTCAGGGAAAGCAAGAGGAAACTATACAGGTAATAGACAAAATCCCTGCTTCTTAATCATTTTGTGCCCCCTCCCCCCTCCCCTCAATTGTGTTAATTGAATCTACTGCAGCATTATTTTTCTTTAAGGCACAATGTATTACGGCCTTCACTTCACCCTTGAAAATTACATTTGGATGTTCCGGTATATATTGAAACTTGAGTCTTGAAAGAAGTGCATATAATTGGATTGCATTGGAGTTGCATGATTAAGTCGTTTGGCCGCATCAAGAAGTTGTTTCGTTCCAGATCCTGAAGGACGACGTCCAATATAAAGCGGATGCATCAAATGTGTTCTTTAGTTAACTGCCAAGCTCAATGATGGACTCCAGCACGGAGTATAAAAAGGCAGGATTTACATGATATCACGGGGGATGCTTTAGTCCTGCGTAGTGAAATGCTTTGACTGAGTCGGTTCTAATTTCCCACGGGGCTTCACAATCCATTGATCTGCCTCTTATCGATGCCTGCCTGGAGTGAGTGGGCTGTCAGCGGGCGCTTTCTGCCAGCCGTGACCAGCTGGATTTAAAGTCGGCAGTAAACGGGCTAGGATTTCCTGGGGCCCCGGCAGTTCCAGCAGTGCCCTCAGCTGGGACCACCAACTCATTGCATGGGGCACACGGGTCACAGTTTACAGCCACGGCGATGAATCAAGCCCATCAATATGGCTGTGGCTCCACTAGGGTTGCAAACGGGGGGGAAGTTTTCATACATTTCTGATGTGTTTCCACACAAACATTGGCTTGGGAATTTTGGCCATCAGGAAAAGCATATAAAAATCATGGTTTTTACAGGTCATCTGAAAATGACTAACAGAGCTGTGGTCTTAAATAATTAAACTATTTTGTATTTGCCATTTATTTTGACTGGTTTTACAATCACCAAGGTCTGTGTCTGAAAGAATGTCCTCCTGACAAGATTTGCTCCCCCTATTGGTGATGCAGCGTTGTGCATGCACAGTTCATGCTTCCATCACATGATTGTCAAAACATTTAGTCAGAGCATCCTACGTGCTGCAATCAGGTTGATCAACCACAGTTCGACACAGACACATGCCGTTGTAATTTAGGTGAATTGTTAATAGTAAAATAGTGATGATGATCTAGTCAAAATGGTACTGAATAGATAGTTGATAATTAAATTAGTAGCTATGTCTGCTGCTAATAGTGTAGCTACACATTTATGCATTGTTCAAAGATTAGTTTGCTAGCTAGTTAACACTTGCCATTATTTGGATGTTACAACTTGTAAGTTCAATAAAGTTCAGAATAATCATTTTGATAA
This sequence comes from Aldrovandia affinis, assembly GCA_029706075.1. Classification (NCBI taxonomy): domain Eukaryota; kingdom Metazoa; phylum Chordata; class Actinopteri; order Notacanthiformes; family Halosauridae; genus Aldrovandia; species Aldrovandia affinis. Next base: position 815,911 of record JAINUG010000085.1, on the reverse strand, counting down.
AGTTTGAAAAGCCTGTTTTCATTTGTATGGAATAGTATGTGTGATTCTGAATTATATTTCAATTCACATAAATTCCCATGGAATGTTTCCTGTTTTGAAAATTTCCTAGAATTTTGCAACCCAAGCATCCACTCCAACTAGGCTAATCACTTTGCCCAGTTTTGAGCACCCTGGTGCCCCACGCCACACATAATGAGGTCTCCCAGTAAGAAGTTTACAATGTTTTTGTTCCTGTGCTATGAGCAACCCTCAAATGAAGGTGCAGTTCATTGTGGCAGTTTTGTAGGAGTGTCATGACGCTGTGATAAACTGACCAGCTAGAGTTTGTGCCTGAAGACCCTTTGAACAGGTTTCTTTCATACCTTCACTGCCCTGGCAGTGATGCATCGATTTTACATTGGCTGGAGACTGACTCCTTTTCAGATCAATAAGCTTATAATCTTTTAGGGACACAGAATTTGTGCTTTTGAGTTTTACTGTAGATAAACAATTCAAATACACTGTGTGATGGATCAATAGTTATCCCAAGGCAAGGCACAACAGTGGACTCAACACTAGCCTTTAGTTCTGTCTCTCAGCCCTGGTAAACACATACAGCATCTCTGCTAATCTTGTTGTCGAGCCTAAGTTTGCCAGGCCGTAATGTCTGGCGCTGGAAGTGTTTGGGTAGTGATTGAGTGATGGAGGCGGGACTCCTGTCCCAGAGCCATGCACCAACTGTGTTTGCTGCCAGCGCAGAATATGCTTGTTGGCAAACTCTCTGGGTTTAGTAGGTTGCTCTGTTTTGTCTGTCTTGAGAAGTAGCCAGTGAAATGTGTCTTGCTGACATTCCTAATGGCAGCCTCTTAAATCAGATCAGCATCCCCTATGTGTGTGTCCTCACACTCCACTCTGTTATGTGAGCTCGGGGAGTCGCAGTGAGGACCGGTCACAAGAAATTACGGACCACAATGCACTGCAGGGAGAGAACAATATTTGTATAAATTCTGGGAGCCCTGAGAGGCTTCTGAAGGAGGACAGATCTTGGAGCTGTGAGAACTACAGCATGTGACTCAGCAGCTTAATTAATGCGGGGACCGTAATAAAATAAGGGAAGTCTTGTCGGCGTATCCATTACGGCAGGAGGTTTTCATACCGTCTTGCATCGCTGGGCAACTGGACAAAGGCACATTGACAGCGTTGTTGCACAGCCAGCTAATTATGTTAAGGCGCTGTCATCTTGTCAGTACGTCTGTCCTTCGTAATCACTTTGACTAGTTTTGACACCCAGGCAAGTCTTGATTGACGCGATCTTGGGCCTGCGTTGAAAAGCGCCTGGATTCCCACATGTTAACTGCAAAAGCACTGAAAAACAGTGCACCCCTCTTGTCTCCAGGTGACTTCAACAAGCGAGGGTCACGAGGAAAGAGGCTACCTGTGCGTAGTAGTTCTGTAGCTCAGTTGGTAGAGCATGGCACTGGCAGTGCCAAGGTTGTGGGTTTGATCCCACGGGACTACATGTCCGTCGTTCGGATGGGACGGTAAAAACCGAGGTCCTGATTCTCTGTGGTCCTAAAAGATCCCACGGCACTTCTTGAAAAAAGTAGGGTGTTAACCTGGTGTCCTGGCCAAATTCCCAACCCAGACAATATATATACAATTCATTCCCTCCCTCCTTGCCTCTCCACTGTGTATCTGATGTGTGGTGAGTTTGCACTGGCGCGCTATGGCTGCCGTCACGTTCACCCAGGTGGGTGCTGCACATTGGTGGTGGTTGAGGTGAGTTGCTCCTATCATTGTAAAGCGCTTTGGGTTCCTTGAAAAGCGCTATATAAATCCAGTGTTCAATTCAAAATTCAATTCAATACAAGGTACTTTCACTACATACTGTTTGCAACACACAGGGAAGGCACTGACGTATGCAAAAGTTAGGAGGAATGTATTCAAATCAAAAATGTTTGTTTAAAGGGTGCTTTAGTAAAGGAAAAGATTAAAATTAAAAGGCAACACTCACGTGTTTGGATAGTACTGGAGTGATTTTTAATAATTGTATTTAAAAGCGACAGTCAAATGTTCCAGCTCTTGCCTTCCTCAAAAACTCCAGTGTTTTACAAGTGAGTGATTTCCTTTTCCTTTTCATTATAATTGTATGGCACCGACAATCTGTTCTCTGTTCTCTTCCCACTGTGCCATCACATTATTTTAGCTTTATAGACTTAAGCAAGTGTTTTGGCTCAAAGCACAAAACTAATTATATTATTAGAAGTAATAATATGGAGGAGGAAATTGTTGTCATGGCCGTGTGATCATCTTTATTTTCATTTGTAAATGCTCTCGGCTACGTATATTAACAGGCAATACTCTGTGGAAAGGGTCGTTGATTGTGCTTGGAGAGTGCAGGCCCTCACTCACTGAGCTCTAGGTTGACAAAGGAAGAGAATAATAAAACGCTCACTGGTGTTTGACGCACTTGCGTGAGCGCCATTAAGACATTAATTGCAATGGCTTTCCTCGTTGCCTCCGGGTGATTGCATGCCATTTGTTGGTCATGTCTAACCACCCCGAATTAAAAGTAGTTTTCCAAGGTCGTTAGCGAAATTCCTCATGTTTGTTTTTATATACCCACGCCCTGCACACATTGAAACTATAGGGCTTGAACAAAACAAGATGGCAGTTCTCATGTTTAATTCATTCCCGTCAGCTCAAACGGATGGCTGAGGCATTGTCAGCACAAGCAGACGCCAACCCGCGTGCAAAGCCCTGATGTTCTGTGCCATTTCACATAGTTGGTTTTTTTTCTTCTATTTTTAAAGCCTTTTTTTCTTCAGCTATTCATTCGTTCGTTCTTTGTATTTGTGTAGTGCATTTTGTGAGAACAAAAAGTGTGTTTGCAGTGACGTAACCACCAGTCCATAGGTCCATACAGTCTATAGATCTTAACGATTCAGTGGTGTTCAGTGAGCCACAACAAGGCAATGATCTTGCCATTATTTTATATTAATCTTCAGCTTGTTATTGATTGTATGATTAAGAACCTACCCCTTTTTGAAAAGGACCAGCAGTAAGCAGTCCATTTCTTTCGACTGTACCTGATTGCATCTCATGTGGGGGCTCTACCTTTGTGCACTTCACATGAAGCAATTTGTTTTTTGCAAGAAAATGCCAACGTCTTAACTATTATCAAAATAGTTGCATGTCACCCAATCTTTCTTACATTAAACATGATTTAATGTGCACTCAGGTGATTCTGTCACCATTGGTAACAGTCACGCAAAAACAAGTAAGCTGCAGATAGGTGACCTTTACGAAAACAGGCAAGCATGCTACGAAAAGCACGTCGAGAGCCATTTTCAGTTTAAATCTTGTCTGCTGCAGCTCAGCAGTTGCCATTGACCGAATACTTCATTGCTCAGCTATCAAACACTTGCCGTGGAGCTCTGTTCTTCTGGCACAGCAGTGTCACTGTAGATCCTTGGTTTGATGCGTCCTTGTCTGTATGCTTTCACATCCCAGCCTTCTGGTAAATAATACTGATTTAATTTACTGGAGAAACGGGCCATGATTTACTGGGTGCCTGCTGAGTGCCTGAAAGAGCTAACTGCTGTGTTTGGCACGGGTCAGTGCGTATCCAGGCAACTCCCACCACTGACAAACACACGAAAAGTGGATTTCTCAGTTCATTGTTGCTCTCAGCCCTTGGGCTAAAATGCTACTGTACAGGCAGTGATGGGTTTCCCACATATTGGTCTGAATGCACTTCTGTCAAAGAGAAGGCCGGATAATTGCTTCAATGATCTCTCGCTGTAGAGGAGAGAGCTGCAAATCTGACCTTGTTTTGAGATGCAGTATCTTGTGTCTTTTGTGTGTCCTCGTGCCTTTAAAAAAAAAGTTGTATTGTTTTAGTCTTTCTTGAGCCTCTTGGATTCCAGGGCATATTGTGCAGTTTGGAAACGTGTTTTGTTTTTTTCAACAAAGGCAAAGAGAGTTGAAAGGGAAGCCAGTGAAGCTTACCCTAGACAAAACTAGTCTTACTATTGAGTGAAAGATGCCTCCCATATAGACTAGAAGAAGAAGTCTAATATATAGAAGCTGTTTTTTATTGAATAGCTTTTTCTACTGGCTCACTCTTGAACTGAGCTGGACATGAGTGCTTTTGCCTTCAGTGTGGGCAGGCGCAGGTTGCACCAGATATTTATTCCTATGTTATCTATCAAAAGTAGATCAGCCAATATCAAATATCTTTGGCCTTCTCTGCAACCAACTGAAGCAAAACAGCTTTGGCCAGTAAAGTATGGATGGGTGCTTTTGATATGGATAAAGAAACCCAGCCTACAGTACATTTACATGAAATGCCTCATTTCAGAAGGACTAATTGCTACGGAAACTGTTTTGCCACTGAACTCGAAGTTGAAGTCATGCTTGGCCAAAAGATGCACATACATCTCCATCGCTCCAGCGTAGCACATCTTGTTCATGATTCACAGAAGGGAATCGTTTCCATGGAAACTGTTAAAGTAAAACGTGAGAGTGGAGCTATGGCGGCCATCTTGTCCGTAACCCTTTCCTGCACAGCCTGAAAGAGGAGATGTGGTGCTCGAGTCGGGGACAAGTGGGCGCTACGGTGATCAGTAATACACACTAGACCTCTGGATAATCTTGCATGAAATTAGATGGTGAATGCAGAACTGCATTTTAATATCTGCAATTCTAGATGAGCACATGTATGAATGTTTTTTTCCCCGTAAGATGATAAAGGTGCAGTTATTCTTTTCTTGCAGGCGTCGATTTCAAAATGAAGACATTAGAAATAGATGGCATCAAAGTACGAATACAGATATGGTGAGTGAATGACGACTTCAGATTTAACTCAAGATCTCATAATGTGAATGCATGTTACACTTTTTTGTGCTGTTATTTTGTTTAAGTGCTTTTTCTGCATACAGTTCCCTTGAACACCCCCAGGTCCAGCATGAACAGCTTGTCCACTCATTTATGCTGCGGGACATCTAGGGGAAAAGCCTAATGACTGAAACACTCTCTCCATGGGCAACACTGGTCAATTATGCATCCCCCAATAGGGCCCCCTGCTACAGCCAGGACTGGCACAGTCAGGACTCCATGTCAGATGGCATAACGCTGCTCCGAGAGCCAGTGGTTCAGCTGGATATGTCACCCAAGAGCCCTACATTCCCCATCTTGTTGTCACAAACATACCACAAAGTTTGTTTTAACTCCCAGGGCTGTGTATGTAGCAAGGTGATCATTACCACCAAGATTAGTGAAGTTAATTGTCACTTTGAAGGTGAGTTAGCTGTTACTGTATGTTCATTCCTACCAGGGATACAGCAGGCCAGGAGAGATACCAGACCATCACCAAGCAGTACTACAGACGCGCACAAGTGAGTTCCTTCCACGCCTACTTCTACCCCTCTTGCAAAACGTTTCTTTATCTGCTCAGCAGTAGAGCTTTGATCGGGCCTGAAAATTTGAGCCCGAGGAGATCAGGTCCGAGCTCAGCCCGAGCCCAATAAGCAAATGCATTTTTTGGGCCCAAGCCTGTCAAAAGCCCCACTTCTCGCAAACCAAAGATACAAACAAAAGCCTGAATTCTCACAAATGATTGCATTGTCATATAGTGAAGTGTACTTGCAGCAGGCAGGGCTGTGGCTGTGGCTGTGGCTGTGGCTGTGGCTGTGTGTGTGTGTGTGTGTGTGTGTGGAAAGTGAGAGCAATCAGCGGACATGAATCAACACAGACGATGATTTGATGAATAAATTAAAACCAATGTTTCTATCGGCTGAGAGTATCGCTCGTGGAGTTTAGTTGACGCCTTTAGCCTCACTAAGACATAGCGGCTAAGTTTGTAACAGCCTATAAAGGGGGAGGAGAGGGACAGAGTGACAGGGCCGTGGCTCTGGGTGTACGTGTGAAGCGGGAGCAGCCACATTATAATATTTCATTCAGTTCATCTGAAGCCTTTAAGCATACCCAAAACATAACACGTGGGCTAAAAGTTTATGACCAACATTAGGCTAATTAGGAGACGGGGGGCGATTTCATAAGTGTGGAGGGGACGCCCACATTTTCTCAAGCCCGAGCCCGGCCCAGCCCATATTCATTCTTGGAAACTATATATCTGGATTCTCAGCAGACTCTACTCACCCATATCCAGCCATCCTGCCTACTGCTTTACATCTCTGTTACCCATTCATACACACAGAGACAAGAGAGCTCAAATATGTTACTCAGTAGCAGCAGTGGAAAGTGCTAGACTGGAAAGTGGAAAGTGCAGCCCATAGCAGGCAAAAGTTAAGGACATCTGCTAATGTGCTGTGAATGAATGTTTTCTCATCTTCCGAACTGCTATGGCTAACTAGTAACACCAAACATATCTAACCATTCATCGTTCTGAAAGGTTACTATTTTATAGAGAGATGTCCAGTCACAGGGCAGAGGCATCTTTGTTATATACAGTAGCTGTATAATTAGCTGTATATATATATTAGTCACCATGTGATTTTAAGAATGAAGAAAAAAAGAAATGCACATAAATGTAATGTCTTATCAAGCAAATGTGACTATCAGAGCATGTGCTCTCTCTGAGTATAATAGGAATGATTTCACATACTGGTATAAGTTACTTTGCTTGAATTAACATGCAACCAGGTTGATAATGATCAGCTTGACAGATCTGATATTCACACTGCTTTTCACATGGTGCATTGATCTGATGGTGTGAGGTGGCAGCTTGCACATGAGTTGGGGGAGGTCTTGGGATTGCTTATTTTTAAATATTGGCACCTCTCCAGGTGTAAATGAGTAGTTCCCCTGTTGAGATTTGAAACCACAGTCCTCAGGTGCAGAATTGAGGTTCTCCATCCCATTGGCTCTGGCTCACCTGTACATCTGTGTCAGGGTCAGGGTGCCTCCCGTCACGTAAGCAGGTCTGCAGCACGTGGCTCTCCAAATGGTAATACTGATCCTGAGATCGACTCTCTCCCTTCTCCGTCCGCCAGGGAATATTCCTGGTGTACGACATCAGCAGCGAGCGGTCCTTCCAGCACATCATGAAGTGGGCCAGCGATGTGGACGAGGTAGGGCTTTTCAAACTCCACAAGTGCATGCCACTGAAGACATTTTCCCGGAGTGGCCTAGAACAGCCTCACCGGTCCCCTGCTGATGTTTCTGATGTTTGTGATTAGATGATAACCCCTCCTCGAGCAGCTGTGCCCTGGTTTTGTGACCGAGAATCCCTGACGCCAGCATCCCACCCGTGTCTGTGTGTTTCAGTACGCCCCCGACAAGGTGCAGAAGATCCTCATAGGGAACAAGTCTGACGAGGAGCAGAAGAGACAGGTGCCCAAGATGGAAGGCGACAAGGTGGGGTTGTCAGTTCATTTGGTGAGAGGTTGAAATGCTGTATGGTTTGTGCTCTTCAAAAGATCGCCCATGCAGCTCAGCGTATCCTGAGCCTGTATGCATGCGTCACGTTACAGTATATAAAGGTCATTTTATTCACCTTCCACCATTGAGTGGCTAGTCACAGTACAGTAGGCAGAGCAGTAAACTGTGTTGGAGCTGAAAACTTTGGTGACAAGTGTGAAAACGTGACAAAACTAGCATCTCTTCCAGTTAAATTTATTTCTATCTTTTTAATCCATAGTGTTACTGTTTTATTGCAGCTGGCAAAAACCTACGGAATGGACTTCTTTGAGACAAGTGCCTGTACGAACTACAACATTAAGGAGGTGAGTTGATTTCCGTCCTTCCTTGGCACTGTGTCGGATTTCACAAGCCACCCTTCAAAAGGGAGAGCGCATTTTTACATCTGCTTTGACTGACTGACTTGGCAAATGCTGAGCGCAGCGTTTCAGGCTGACGATAACTGGTGACGGATCACTCCCCTGTGTGTCCGGCTCTCTCTCCCAGTCATTCACCCGCTTGACAGAACTGGTCCTGCAGGCCAATAGGAAGGAGCTGGACGGCCTACGTGTGTCCATCAACGAGGATCTCGGCATCGCTGACCTGGAAGACGAGGAAGTCCCATGCGACGGTGCCACAAACTCCCAGAAGGCCTGCTGGTGTTAGAGGGCGGCCATGTTTTCAGCCCAAGGTTCCAGCCGGTGTGACATTTTCACGATGTTGCTGCATCATGAAGTGATTCTAATGATGATATGTTGTGAGGGCACTATGTTAGCTGGGTATTTCACCTGCTATGGCTGCTCACAGCTCAACACCTACATTTTCACATCATGCGACCATTACTTTTTATCAACAATCTTCATTGTTGCAAGTTTATATTTTTGCTTGAAGGGTTTGGTGCTTTTAAAAAAAAATCTATATTATTATCACAAGTGTATTTCCGCTCTTGGCGACTACCAAAATACCAAACCTCATCTCATGCTGAACATCAGGGTTTTCATGTTTTTGTAGATTTTACCACCAGAGGGCAGCAGTCTCTTAATGGCTCGCTTGTATATTTACCCTATCCATTTGATATTGATGATACCTGCAATCCGCCTCTTGCTCCGGGTAAATTATGACCCTCAGCACCGATTCAGGATAAACCAGCCCATCCCATATCTCCAGTGGTGTGTCCAGTCTTATCCAGGAAGGGCCAGCATGGGTGCAGGCTTTTGTTGGAGCCCAGCACTAAAACTCCTGATACTAATTCACATATCATGGTCTACAATCAAGACCTAGATTAACGAATAGGGTGTTTACTATGGCTGGGCTACAACAGAAGCCTGAACCCACACCGGCCCTTCTCAGATAAGATTGGACATCCCTGCCATATGCTTTCCCCAACCATTCTGCGCAAAACATGTGACACTGAAACAAGGTGAGTATCCCCAGCACTTAGGCTTTGAGAGCTGGCATTCTATAGCCCAAATTAGTGGGATGCTATGGCAGTTGTGATGCTTTTCCACCATTTCCACCTATTTGTATTTCTCTTATTACGCACCCTCTGCTAGTACTGCTCTAGGTCGTTTTTCTAGGCACTTGAACCTATTGACTTTTAATTCAACAACTAAGCGTCCTTCTCCATCCTCTTTCTGTTCCCTTGTTCTTTATTTCTGTGGGATGTCAGACAGGCCAGTCATTGCCTTCCATGTGGACATTTCTGCCTGATTTATTGCTCAAATTCGTGACATAGAGGGTACTTCTAAAAATCGAATTAATATTGAAATGTTAGTCATTTATGTTATTATGAAGAATATTCATGAGACAAGGGTCCATGATTCCCCTGTGCTGCTGAGAGAGAAAGATGCAGATGTTTATTTTTCAAGCCTCTGAGTGTTGTCCAGAGTTTTAATAGAGCTAATTGGCCTGCTGGCGCTCCAGCAACGTGCTGAGTTGTTCTGGAGCCCTTGTGCGCTTTCTGGGCAGGATCAGAGTGCAGGGGAATCTCTAACCTGCGGTGCGCACACCGGCGTGAGAGGAAACTGCAGAGCGGTGAGGGCAGAGAGCGGCCATGAATTATTTAGAGACCGAAAACTAAAACGGCTACGATTTCTCCTTTTGTCTGAAGTAAGACATCACAGATCCAGTCCCTTTTCTTTACTGCCGCTCTGTCGGGTTTTGATTATAATTATTAAACACATTCAGACTGCAAAAAAAAAACTAAACGTACAGCATTTGTCTAATTATATCTTATCTGTTGTAGTTCAAATGACATATTTGGGACACATTCATCAAATTTGAAATCTGTGGAGCCGAAGTGTGTTCGTTGTAATTGATTGTGTTTAATTCATCCATTGAGTCTCCAGTGAAACTTGTGGTCTCTTGATGAATTGGGACAGTTGCAAATGTCACACATGCTCGGTTTTTTCATCTGTGCACATTTGGGGACAATAGAGTTCCAATGACTTTTGATGAATATGTTTATGAAATGTACTTGCACATTGATTATATACATGCTATTGGTTCACGTTTATTACAACTGTGATATCTAATGAAATATGGGACATTTATTCAACTTCCTGTTCTCACCAACTTTATTGCAAGCATATTCATAAGGTGACCCAAACTAGTCAAAAGAAAGATCATGTATGCAAGGTGAAAGTTATTTTTCTAATTTTCAGAAAGCACAGATAATAATTGTGGATGAAAACCCATAACAGAACTTTCATAGAATTTCAAAGCATTAATTCAGCCAGCTCATTGTATTTTTCAGAGCATTTTCGGTGAAGAATCTAAGGTCCCCTTTTTAACCAACGGTATCTTTAAAATGTCAATTGTTTGTATTACTTATTAGCCGATGAATGATTGTTTTCTGCCCTTGAAGAAAACCGCCTGCATTGAATTTATCCCAAAATGGACACCCCATTCTGAGATAGAAATACCCTTTGTTGCATCTACACAATATCTGAGGATATGAAAACTGGATTACACTGTAGGAACAAAATGTATCTTTCTTGTTTCTGCTCGTCTGATTTCTTCAAAAGGAAAAAAAAAGTGCATTTGTTTTGGAACACTACTTGAATTTTATCATGGTCTTGGTGGAAATATTTAATGTGTTTCAGGATAATGATTATTTTGAAAGAGTCAGCTTCACTTTGATGTTGAAAAATAAATAGTTGCGAGAGATTTAAGGGTGTTCTAAAAAAAAAAGGTGTGTTTCTGTGTTAATGTGAGAAGGTTTAGTTTGCTTGTGCACTGAAAACGATTGCATTGCCAGAGGTCACCATAACATAATGGTTGTCAATCTTTTTTATTTTTCGACACTTAAGGTGATTATTTATATATTTGTAGGGTATAATTTTCAAGTGCTATATTAATTCCTGCCAATGGCAACATTACTATAGCTAACACATTAGCAACACATTTTTGTTTGACTACATCATGCCTCTTTGTGAACACTGACATGATAATCGATAGCATATTTTGTTGTCTTAACAGTTCTGACCTAAAACAAGGTTTCAAAAAGTTTTAAATTGCTGCGCAGTTGTGGGTGTGTCCTAAGGCCTACGGGTATGAAATGGAACACCAAGAAACACTGGCTTAGTCACTCTGCACTGCACAGGAGTGTAGACTGGTCATCAGTACTTCACTGTATCTAAAATCCTGCCAATTACACTTCAGTCAGCATTAGCAAATGGTTTGGCAATGACTATATGCAATGCATTACATGCAGTATACATTCACTCAATAATCAAATGTCCTTTCCTTTGGAGGATTTCCCTTGAATGTATTGCTCAAGTTAAATTATTTACCTTTGTTATTAACCGTGGCATCTCAAGTTGTAACACAAAGGACACAAAAACAAAACTTTCAACATATGCTACATTTTCTGTGCAAGCTGCTTTGCTCCAGCTGGGCTAGATCAGCAGCCATCCTCACCCGAGACCCGATTAAGAAGAGATCGGGGTTAGCTTGGACCCAGTGAGTAAGATTAAACAGGCATGAATTTTTAATCACCGGCTGACAGAAGTAGGTAATGAGCTGATGCATTTTTCATGGCCCAGAAACTAATATGTGTCATGGAATTACCACAGTGCCTCTGCTGCCCGTATCACCACCAGAGCCCAACTTCTTCCACCCAGATATCTGCCCTGAAGGAACTGCGGACAGGACAGGATTGTTACTGAAAAGGGAAATGCACCCAGCACTGGGACATTATTCATCCTGTATATTGGTACTCAACTCATGAAAGGGGCTGTCAGTCTAGTCAATTCCTTCTCACTTGATTGTTTTTAGTTGAATGAAATGAGAATTTGTTGTATGATCAGCAATGTCATACTCAGCATTCTGTGTTGGACATTTGTCATACTTCTATATTAAATATGCTAGTGTCAAAAGGTTCTTTCAGTGAATGCAAGTGGATGTGCTTAGCACCTGACTTTATCAAATATAAAGTATAAATATTTGTATACCATTATTCAACCAATAAGAGTAATTTTGTTAGCTGTAAATCAATATTTTACAAGATTTATTAGAAATTGGAAAAAATTATATTGAAATAGAAATTGAACAGACAAAAAAAAGCCATCCACCTCATTAATTGGTCAACTGATGCAGCCATATTTAAGATCCATTTAAACATTAAATGTTATATTTGTGAATATACATAAATGCAATTAACACCAGTGTCAAACCAAAGGCTTGCTGGCTTGCTATGTTTCTGTTCAGCTGTGGCTATAAGAAGAAAGAATGTACCATTTATTCACCAAAACAATAGGCAGGGAGCTGACTGAGGATCTGGCTAAGCAACGATCAACACAATTATGCACTGTACCCTTATCCTTCTTTATGGAGTGAGCCAGCAGATGCATCATTCCAAAGGCCAAAAAAGGCTGTTTTGTACACTGTGTATTCTGTTGGTGTCCGGATATGTTTATTTCAATTTATATGGTATAGAAACAGGGCAGGTAAACATTTTGTGAATATCCACGGACCCACGGTTCACCAATTATGTTGTTAGAATGCGTTTGAGTAAGACAATGTGGGTTTACAAATGGAAATTGAAGTAATCTGAGTACATTTTATTGACGTTGTCAGAGTATCAGTGACTGATGTGTATCGGTTTTCTGCTCGGTCATTTGACACCTAGTCTGCCAGCTTTGTCCGACGTCAGGTGACTGCTGGACGTAGCTAAGCAGTTAGGGTAGCTACAGTCACAGAGAACTTCACTTTGCAGTAGTCAGCACTCGAACAGTATGGCATTCATCGCGAAAACGTTCTACGACCTGCGTGCTACGACGCTAGAGGGAGACTCGGTGGATTTCAATGTCTATAGGGGACGGGTGGTCCTCATAGAAAACGTGGCCTCGCTTTGAGGGACCACCACGAGGGACTACAGTCAGCTCAACGAACTACAGCGAAAATATCCCCATCGATTTGTTGCCCTCGGCTTCCCCTGCAATCAGTTCGGCTACCAGGTCAGTGTAGCGCGGTCCCAAGTGTGGGCATCCTCTGACATTTGGTGTCGGCACGAACTCAGTTTTCTTATGGGAAAAGGTTGCACTTATTTAGTGCCGACTGCTTCAACATAAATCTAAATTGGTATTCTTCCCTCATATACATTTTAGAGATGAGGGAACAGTCTAATGTAGCCTACACGATAATAAAGATGAGATGTCTGGATTAATTGTATCTATGTGGTTTGATATAGCCTATTTTTTTATTATTCTGATTACTGAAATATAGCCGTAGGCTATGCAAAAGCCCTACTATTTTAAGCGTGTTCACAAATTAACTTAGATAGACTTTCCATTTAATTATGAGAGATGGATATCAATGACCAAATATGTTTTTTTTTAAAGCCTTCTCACGAATGAGCTTAGATAGACTTTTCATTTAATTATGAGGGATATCAATGGCCAAATATGTATTTTAGGAATGGTTTCTTAAAAAAAACATTCCTACATCCAGTTATCTGGACAGGGAGAAAACACGTGTCAACTAACAAGTTGAGTATTTGTTTACTTTGGGCATACATCTATAATGATGAAAACTCAATCTATTTAACAGGAAAATTGTTCGAATGGGGAAATCCTGAACTCGCTACAATACGTGCGCCCCGGAGGAGGTTTCCAGCCGAGCTTCACCATCTTCGAAAAATGCGATGTGAACGGAACGAGCACGCACCCTGTGTTCGCCTACCTGAAAGATAAACTACCGTATCCCAACGACAACCCAAGCTCTCTCATCCAAGATCCTAAATTCCTCATCTGGAGCCCCATTAACCGGTCAGACATCTCCTGGAATTTTGAGAAGTTTCTCATTGGGCCAGAGGGGGAGCCGTTTAAACGGTACAGCAAAGCATTTCAAACGATTGATATTGAGCCCGACATCCAACGACTGTTGAAACTCACCAAAAACTAAAGTAATGCGGAGAATAAATGATTGCCATATTTTCGCGTTGTAGTTTTTGTTGAGTAACACATAAAACAGATGAAGATTTGATGAGGTAGAATTATGCCATGTTCTGTATATTTGAGTTTTACTAAATGAAGGTAATATTCTAAAAATAGTCACCGGGATAATACCTGAGGTCTTGTAAATGTTCAATAGGTATGGATCATGCTATTTCTATGTCATCTGTATTATCACTTTAGCAGACATGAGGCCAGCTACTAGAGTTGGCCTATGCTGCCATCCTTCCATATCATAACGTAGAAATAGTATAATAGATTGCAACCACGTGGGGAGCATACAAGATCATGTTCCTCCATGGTGTCTGGAATGAATATACTGTGGATGAATCAAGATAGACACACTGAAACATTTTTTCTCTTCATAGTTTCAGAGACTCCTTTACTACTGATCATTAAAATGTTATAAACCCAGGCAGTGTAATGCACATGCAGTGTACATTTAGCTCCAGTGCAACATGGCAACTGATTGTGTATTTTAGATACAGCAAATACAGAAGAAATCATCTTTGTAGCGAGTAATTATTCCATGTTGTGATAGTCAGGCTTTCCGTGTACTTTTCTGTCCAAGCAAAGCTGTTAATCAATTAAAAAAATGTAGAGTCCAATATCTCTAAGTTGTGTTACTTCTCAAATGTTTCTTGCATTTTTTTGTCACTTGCTGCAGTCACCCACTCCTATTCTCCCTTATCTGGCCAGCAGGTGGATCTACTTGAAAATTCTAATTCAAGAGACTCATTCCTCTTGTTTATATGCTCCACTGCACATATAGATAAACTACTTTATATCCTCAACTAATTTCACCACATTTGTTACAATAAAGTGAAATGACTCAACAACTGATGAGAAATCCTTATTTAAGCTGAACAATTAAGGATGATTAGTAGTTTAAAAACCCATTTATTTCAAAGTCACAATCCTTCTCTGATCCATAGTATATGTAATATATATCTAATCCATAGAATATTACGGGTCAGTACATAATACATATTATAGTATTTTAAGGTTGCAGTCTCAGGTGATTCCTGGTCAAGGTTTTAATATTGATGGTATGTGCTGATTGGGAAAGTGTGTTTATTGGTGAGATGTTAGTGTATCAGCTTAGTAAATCAGACTTGAATATTTTGGGTAAATGCTAAAGTTTTGAGTCTAATATGGGATTAGCGCTTCTAAGGAATGCTTTGGGCTGGAGCTGAATATCATTGCACTGCGGTGCTCAACACTCTCAGTGTCTTTCAACTGCCTACATCCCTTCATGTGGTAAAATGTGGTAAAAGAATGTGACAATGTGCAATTATTTTGGACATCTTGTCATCGTTCTCAGTATCCCCCATTGGCTGTGGTACGCCTCAGCTGTGGCAAAATGAGCAATGGAAATAAGAAAACAGAACTGATGTATTTTTTTCTGTGCCATTTTCAGTCTGTAAGCAAGACATTTCCAGTTCAGTCTTGTTGCAGACTGTGAGTCACAGAGGAGTAATATTTGGACAGCAAGGGCACCTGGGACCACAGTGAGCAAGTGAAGCCCATGAGTGACTGTCTCAGTGATTAAGAGGCATCATCATGGTCCAGACATTTTACCCAAGACTCTTTGCTTCATGTGGGTTGGGCTGACAGCAGCCTCAGTGGGGATGGTGGTGGTGTGTGGTGGGGTTAAACAGTCAGAATGAATACCAGAAGGGAGATTTTCTCCGTGAGTGGCGGCCATAATGAAATACTTCCCGCCTGCCCGGCTTGTGAGGATCTCTGCTTTCATGTTACTCTACCCTCTACCATATGCTGGAATTGAAAGACAGCACAGAAGATAGCAGATACTTTCCTACAGTAAGTCGGTTAGCACATGGGGATAAACCATCAGGTTGTATACCCCAGTGTTTATTTCCACCCAAAACACTGGCAAAATCATTTATATATAAGGAACAACGTGAATCATCAAAAGATATGTGAAAATATTCTGCATAAGTTGTCAATCCAGGACATTTTTGGAGTCTCCTTGACTCTTCAATCACATTAAAAACTGCAGAGAGAAAGTTGCAGATTAATCTGTCCTCCAGCAGACACCCTAAAGGCTGTACCTTTCACTAAAATGGTATAACCGTATGAATAACTGAGAAAATAGTGAGTCTTCCGGGAAATCTGCTGCCAGCTGCTCTCCTTTCTCCAAATTACATTAGACAACTGTTTTGTTTCAAATATTACGCATTTATATGTTTAAAAAACGGTTTTATTAACAACAGAACTATATTTTGTGCATAGACTACACTGTGTGGTGGCACGGTGGTGCAGTGGATAGCACTGTCGCCTCACAGCAAGAAGGTCTCGGGATCGAATCCAGGCCGGGGGCCTTTCTGTGTGGAGTTTGCATGTTCTCCCCGTGTCCGCATGGGTTTCCTCCGGGTACTCCGGTTTCCTCAGACAGTCCAAAGACATGCACGTTAGGCTAATTGGAGAGTCTAAATTGCCCGTAGATATGAGTGTGTGAGTGAATGGTGTATGTAGTGCCCTGCGCTGGATTGGCGACCTGTCCAGGGTGTATTCCTGCATCTCGCCCCAATGCATCCTGGGATAGGCTCCAGCCCCCCCGCGACCCTAACTAGGAATAAGCGGCTGAAGATGAGATGAGATGATGAGATGAGACTACACTGTCTGTTCACAAAACAGGCAGTGATAACGTGAACAACACTGGGTGCATCATGAAACTGTGGTCGTCTCCCCAGTCTTCAAAACAAGTGAACCAAAGTTACAGTTACCTGTAAAGTGCCTGATAATATCACAGTACTCCCTTTCCTTCACCCACAGATAATTTAATATATATTTGTTTTGCTGGCACGCCGAGCATTTATTTCGTACAGTACGGTGATAGAACCACATTAAATAAGAGTGTAAGCAGTACAATTATAAAACGTTAATTTTATTAACGTTTAGTTACTAAAGGATTGAGGATAACTCCATCAAACAAACGACATTGTCACAATGTAGCAAATACAATTGCGTTGTGACAACCTGATAATTTGATCTGCGCATCTAATTCACGTCTCCTCTTTCACGAAAATCCCATGTAAATCAAAGGTAGTGGCGTTGTCTCCTTTAGTGGCAATAACACCATAAACGGACATTTCTGTATATAACAAAATGACCATATAACGAAACACGCACGAGACGCAGTCTGCAGCGGCACATGCTTGTAAATTTGCGCCGTGAGCACCGCTCTGTGTTGCGTCATCTGGCGTGCTTCACCTACGAAACGAAACCGAGCGTGCCCACGCACCCACGCACACAGCAACACTGAGGAAAAAAGGCAGGGGTGCGAAACACTGTGTTCCATATTATTGCTTTCAACACCCCCACTGTTGTCTCCCTGATTCACACTGTCCCAATTTGGATTGATTTATCGTGCATTACTTGAAATCACGTGTGCTACAAGATTCCAGTATTAACATCAGGCAGAAATCTCAGCAATCATAAACAATTTGCTGAAGCTGAACATTTGGCTTAGGAGTCATGTGAAATGTTGAGTATGCATGACACCAGATTTAATTTTAAAAATCGACAACTGGTAGGGCATGCATGCTTGTCTGCAATCTCCAGAATTGATAGAGGACTCTGAAGTGTTATGTAAGGTGTCATGTTTGCCGATCTGTTCCATGCTTCAACTGCATAGGCAGGCACAGAACAAGGTAGCATAGGTAGATAGATAGATAGATAGATAGATATACTTTATTGATCCTCAAAGGGGAAATTCATAATGTCACCAGCGCAGAACATGCAGTTTAAAATAGAGACAAACAAGAAAACGAGAAAATAAAAGACAAAAGAAAGCAAAACAGGGTACAGCCACCATCACACAACTGTACAGTATAAAACAAAGATCACTCTACATACAGTACAGGTAATCAATTAGACAGCTGACTCATTGAAATATCTTATGGCAGTGGGGATAAAGGACTTCCTAAAACGCTCAGTATTACACCTTGGTCGTATAAAACGACCGCTAAAAGTGCTCCTCAGGATTTTAAAAGATCCGTGCAGATGATGACCCTCTGCACTGCATAGTGAAGGTGCTAGGCCGGCAAAAATGCGGCAGTAATAACAAATCCTGCACACTCCCCCAATGCAGTGCATTTAATATATGGAAGGACAACGTTTTCAAGCACAGAAAACCGAGGCAAAACATTTGCATGGTAACCATTAACAAGTTGCAAGTGATTGCACTTTCTTCCGTCATCCTTGCATGTGTCTGGTGTACTCCAGCAATGCTGATGTTTTAGAAGGAACAGATCGTCTGAAAAATACATGGGCTCCCATTCTGTGAGGTTATATCATCTTGTACACTCTACATTTTGAGTAGTTGCATGCCAATGATCTACCTCAGGGCTACTTGCTGTTACATCAGTTTTTGAAATTTTGGTATCATTTTACAACACTAGTTGAACACTGGAAAAATGGGCATTTGAGATACAATAAGAACATATGCTAATGTTTGAGAAACAAAAGTAATATTAGGGTCATATTTCTAAAAACACACTTCATGATCCCAAAGCACATTTTTACTTCCATATCATGTTTATGTCATATAACATAAGCATGTGTCACATTTAGACATATATTTAATTAGTTTAAACTATACAATTAAATATATAATCAATTTTAATGTAATATTTCTTGAAGCAGTTTGAAAAGTTATGCCTTGATTGACAGTACTACCATAAAATAAATCTCTTAAATCACAAGCATAATTTCTTAGGTCAAGAAACCTCTCATCATATCTGTGTGTTCTATTTAAAAACAAATGTCATCCAAACGTAAAAGTAATTTTAAAATGAATCATACTGTTCCAGTGTTACTTTGTTCTTCTCATGCAAACTGAGTGGGAATATGTAATATTTCTCTCCTGAATGATTCTAAAATGCTAATCTGTTCTGCCTAAGTGATAGTCCATTGATTTGTCATTAGTTAGCTTGAAGTAACAGAGTCCTTTATCTCACACAGACGCTGAAAAATGGAACATGTTCATGGTGCAGACCACTGAACTGTGAGTGTTTGAGACACCAGTATGGTTGGATGGATTTATCAATCATCCATAGATATACTGGTAATGACAGATAAGTATGACATGACCCAGAGCATCAACCTGTTTTTCACCATTCAAGTTGTTGTATAGCAGAGAGCCACAGGGGCTTCTGGAACTGGCAAAAGAGGCTTGGGAGGAGCACACTAGTCACTCTTCAAACACGTTAAGGGGATTAGGAACCACTTGTGTTATTACCGGGGGATAGAGGGTTGGGTTTGGTTCCCGCCATGGAGTGTGAATTTTTGGCAAAGTGGCACGTACCCTAAGAGGTGATGGAAAAATGAGTGGTGTGAATTTCAGGGAAGACAACTAGGAAGGGGCCAACAGTAATAATATGCTGCTCTGATGGCATGCAAGGGAAGCGCTGGTGTGTGCTATGTCTTCTGAAATTCCATTTCAAGTATCCAAGGATGACATCACCACAGGCCCTAGACCCTAGGCACCACAAAGCTACATAAGATGTTAAGGAATTGCTGAGTCAGAATAGAGATGTCTTCTCGAGCATGCCTGGGAGGACAGATGTGATCCAACATCGCATCCTGACTGAGAAAAAGGTACACCTTAAGCCCTGCCGAATACTGGAAGCAAGACGACAATCCATTCGGAAAGAAATTCACAAGTTAGAATCAGTAAGTGAATGGTGAAGTCCCATCGCGTTAGCTTCAAAACCAGACAGGAGTGTTCGATATTGCAATGACTTCTGTCATTTAAAAAGAAATATAATAAGTTTGATGCCTAGTCTACGCCAATAATCAATGAATTGACTGAATGTCTGAGGAGGGCTTGGCATGTGAACACATCTAACCAAAGGTTATTGACAAGTGCCTTGTCTCTGGCTTCCAGAGAAAAGGCAGCATTTTTCACCCCAGAAGGGCTTTTCCAGGACCGGGTGCTACCATTCAGCCCCACCCACCTTTCAGTGGGTGATGGACCGGGTCCCCTGTCTTCACCTGAACTTTGCAACAGCATATCTCAGTGACATCATCATTCACAGCAAAGACTGGGGTTCCCCTTTGACACAGGTAAAATCAGTCCTGGGGGCGTTAACGGAGGCATGGCTCACCGCAAATCCAAAGTGGGGTGAAGGAAGCTGAATACCTGGGATATACCATTGGACAGGGCAACATCAAACCGCATGAGAGAAAAACTGCAGGCAATCCATGGCACAAAATGTGTGCAGACAAAATTGATCACATCGCAGCTGAACTGAAGACGAGAATGGCAAACATGGAAAACGAAAGCAAAATTTGCCTGCAGATTGATGAATCCACCACTGTCAGTGGGAAGTCCGTTCTGGTATGTGAAATGAAATGAAATGAATTTACATCAAAGGTAGTTCAAATGAAAATGCACTGTGTTCAAGTTGTTTTCAGCTTTCAATTTTTTATGTTTTTTAGACGTCATCGATTAGAGCATTAAATGAAAAATGTCAACATTTGAAAAAGTGAGTCCCTGCACTTATTTTAACTCATTTCAAACACTGGATAAAAGCTCCCTCGGCTAACAGGGGCATGAAGTACCAATCCTGGAAAAAGTGAGGAGAGTGAACAACGAGTTGAAAAGAATATAGATCAAGGTTCCTTTCCTGTAGTGTAGTAAAGACTGGGAAATGTTTTTTTTTCCCCCAGAGTCACCTCTTCAATAAATATATTTGTTGTATATATCATTTGTTTGTCTTTGGTCTCATACTTTTATTGCAAACTACCTGGTACTTTGGTGCCCATCCCCTGGTCCTGCCACAATATATATATATGTATATAACACAGAAACGATTCACTGTGCACTGCACCACTTTGAGTTGATGAATGCAAAGTCTGCAAAGGCTGACTGATCCATAGGGCCAGTGGAGCTGCTGTCACCCTGGGACAGTTTGGGCGCTTCATCCAGAACCTCATTGCTGACAAAGCTGCAGTCATTGTCACCCTCCTGTGATAGGCAGAAAAGAGATGTCGGTCAGGAAGCAGAGGTAGAGCATAAAAAAGATGGGAAACAGCCCAACACAGAAGGCCAGGACCCCCTATCTGCTGCACTTTGATCCTTTCCAGGTTTCATTAAGAGGAAGAGGGGGAGGCTAGCAAAGCCTCGAGGACATGAGCTAATACAGATTCATATGCCTTTGTCAATACCTGCACATCATAATTTAGCACAAGAGGGTCCCATGGCAGAGCTCTCACCCAGATCCTATCACTGGTAAGTCCTGCAATGCTCAGATTCACATCCCCCCTGTTTATTCTATGAGCTTACTATCTATGAAGTCAGTACATTGTGTGGGCTCTTCTGTACACATTTGAAAAACATTACAACTCTCAAGCGTTCAGATATGATTTCAACTCATTCAACAGAAGCTGGAGTATCCAGCTGCAATCAACAGTTAGAGCTGTTCTCATATACAAACAGCTTCTTAAAGCACTGGACAGGTTCACTGCAACTATGATCAGCACTTAAACCAATAAGCCAGCAGATCGTACCATTTTAGGCTTGAAGGGGGGCTCCACCTCTCTCCTTTCAAGCGCTGGCCAATCTATGGACTCAAAGAAGGGGTGAGCTCTAATGTTTCCAGTTGCACCCAGTCTGCATCTGGCATCCCTATTCAAAAGCTGTGTGGGTAAAGCAGGAGGGAACATTGACATTGAGCAATGCAGGTTTGGAAGGTGGTTAATCACACAGTGTACACATCATGCTCCCTTAATGAAATTGAGACTCTGGTACAAACTAATGCACTCGTCCACTCACTCAATCAGATTCTCTCATTCACTCACTAACCAGCCAGCAGAGTCTGCTCACTCACTCAAATGACTCACTGAAACACTGAAACAGAACTATCCTACTGATGGATAATATAATATATAATATATGCCATTTAGCAGATGCTTTTATCCAAAGTGACTTACAGTAATGAATGCATACATTTTTCAGCATGTGGTCCCAGTAGGGATTGAACGCACAACCAAAGCATTGCAAAAGCGCCATGCTCTACCTACTGAGCCACACAGAACCACACATTAGATGCACAGTGTTCTTGCTAAACGACACCCAGACTATCACTTATGACGGACGTTACTGGCCGCTACTGACAGGCCCCACACTGACTTTGAAGGACAGACGGGTTGACGGACACACAGACCTTTATCAGCAGGTCCTTTAACTCTGTGTCGATCCAGCTGGGATATAAGGGACTGTCCCAGCAGACAGACCTGTAGAGCTCATCATAATCAGCCCCGTAAAAGGGGGCATCACCGGTCAACATTTCAAAGAGCAGTACCCCAAACGACCACCAGTCCACAGGAAAAGTGTACGTTCGTTTCTGGTAGATCTGGGGTTGAGAGAGAAACAAGCAATCACTAACATTATCACAAAGAGATTCTGACTGTCATTGACATCATCACAGACAGACACTTACTGTGTCACTGATATCATCACAGACAGACACTTACTGTGTCACTGATATCATCACAGACAGACACTGACGGTGCCAATGACATTACAGACAGCCTGATCTATAAACGCTACTGACATGTTCACTTGGACTGTTTTTATTGTCTGACCACAATGGCAGGTTAGCAGGACTATATTGACTAGCGGCTCAAAATATGACCAAAAATCTAAAATGCACCTCTTTGTGTTGTAATTTGTGTACCTGTACATTGCATATTGCATTGCAAATACACACACACACACACACACACACACACACACACACACACACACACACACACACACACACACACACTGCACAGATAGAAATAGAGAGCATTCTCATACATGTCAGACAAATTATATAACTAATATCCTGTACTGTCAAATGTTTCTTTTGAAATCCTCTGAATTGAATAACAGATTCAAGAACCTGTAATACACCAATTTTGAAATACAGGGTTTCCCAAGGCAAACATAAATTGGGATTAATTAAACATGATTTATGTTGACTGTGAAGGACAGACTTCATAGAGCTGTCTTATATTGACAGGCTCTGTTTTTCAGGCACAGAAGGGGTAACCAGACTCCCATTACTCATCTTGTGTTACCCCCCTAACCTCCGCACAGCCCCCTCAGCCCCCACACCCCACCGCCTGGTCCCATACCTCTGGCGCAATATAATGTTCCGACCCGCAGAAGCTGTTTGCCCGTTGACGCCCAAACATATTGTCTCTGCATAGTCCAAAGTCCACAATTTTGATGTGCCCATCTTGATCCAACATTACATTGTCTAGCTTCAGATCTCTGAGAGAGAGGAAAGGGTCGAGTAAAAAGAAACAGATAAAGAGACAAAGAATTGTGGCTTTTATTGAAAAGCATGGAATACATTCACATATTCAACAAATATATAAGGGTGATGCCCGATTTAAAGTGTGCAAGGCCAGTAGTAGAATACTCATCGAAGATGGAGAGGTGTGCATGCAGTATGTGCTGCACTTTGACATAGAGTGAGAAACATAACCATGGGGAGATACACTGACTTAATCTCTGATGTCATCACAGCGAGACCCACTGAGTTTCTTACATCACCGCAGGGAAACACTGACTGTATAGAGGACTCTCTCATCTGCACAACATGATTCTCTCATCTGCACCTTTCCAGAACTGAGCTCCAGTAAAACCAACTCGGACAACTTCCTAGAGAAGGAGGAGCACAAGTGTTTTACCTGTATATGACTCCATTTCTGTGGAGGAACTGGAGCCCGCATGTCAACTCTGCAGCATAAAATCTAGGAGAGAGTGAGAAAGGGGGAAAAGAGTAGTAAGCTAAAGAAAATAACAAAGACAATAGCATATTTGAGCATCTGTCAGTGCCATTTGATCAGGAAGAGCTGAATAATTCATAGAAACAGAGGTCACAATAAGCTCACTAGAGCCTGTGCCAGGCAAATGAATAAGTAATGCATTCCAGGAGCTGAACAGAGGAAAGACTTTCAGCTATTTTCATGAAGCATTAATTTAAGTGTGCCACTTCTGTCTAGAAAGGATTAACGAAGGCAACGGTTAATCAAATCAACCAAGAACTGTCATCTGAGGGTAAAATCAGTTGTCTGGTGTGGACAATGTCACAGGTCTAATAACTAATGAGAAATAGAAGGTTGCCATGACAGACAACTGAGCATTACACTATCCGTAAACAAATCTAACCCCAGACTGCATTTTAGAACAAAATTAACCACAGCTCATGATCTCTGCATTATGATGTCATTTGAGTGGCAGTGGCTGAGCCCGCCTCTCCTCCAGCATGCAGAGGACCCCCTGGAATAAGGGTGAAGTGAGACCGTTGTACTCACCGTGTGGTGACCAGGTCAAAGCGCCCCTTCTCTTCTATGTGGTAAAACAGACTTCCTCCTTTAATATACTCCATCACAAAGAACAAGTTATCCTAAAACACAAATAGCATCGTCACATCACATGGAAAGACCTTTCTGTACTTGGGGTGTTAAAGGGAGGGGTGTTATTTTAGTGCATCATGTGGAGTATGGGTACATGGGGGGTTCCAGTGGTGTTGGAAATGGATTGCAGGTGCATAACAATGGTTGATCATATCATGTATTAATGCACATCTTGTAAGTTGCTCTGATAAGAGCATCTGGTAAATGCTTAAAATGTAAATGTAAATGTAATGTAAATGCATAAAGGGAAGGAGAATTTCCTTGGTCTAGCAGGTGGAGTGCAGGTGTGTGGTGGGAGGTGCTATCTTGGATTGAGAGGTGGAATGCAGATGTTTGGGGAAGGGCTGTTACCTTTGTTTGGAATGTAGAGTGCAGGTGGGCAAGGAAGGGGTTTTCCACTGCTAACTTCATCACTCTCTTCTCGATCATTGCGTAATGCGTATAGCCATTGGTCAGGACACTGCTCTTATTCAGCACTTTGATTGCAAAGAGCTCCCCACTTTCTTTCAATTCTGCCAGCATGACCTGAGCAAGGGGAGAACAGATGAGAGAATAAGAGAAGAAAACAGAGAGGAGAGGGGAAAGGAGGAGAGTAGGAGAGGACTTAAGTGAGTGCTAACTATCACTCGTAGTAGCACTGAGATTTTACAAGGCAAGATAGATCAACCTTTACCTTTCCAAATGAGCCCCGGCCCAGCACTTTGTGCAACACAAAGCTTTCCAAGGAGATGCCAAGTGGGCATTCCTCCAGGTCATGGTGAGGTGTGGCATGCTTCCCTTCCGGGTCACTTTGGATCTGTTCAGCCTTTTCTTCCAGTATAGGCTGGATCTGTTTAAATACCATCTTGGCAACCAACTCATATAGGTCCCTTTGGATGTGGGTGGACATTTCTTCCAGGTCACGTTGAACCTTGTCTACCGGGACTGTCAGGTCATGCTGAAAATGGGATTGCAATTTTTCCAGGTCAAGTTGGATCCAGGCTGCTATTTTGTTGAGGTCACACTGGATCCAGGCTGCTGTCTTGCCAACTTCATGCTGAATCCGGGCTGATAGCTCCTGCAGATAAACATTGTCATTGAAGCAAGGCAGTATGCTCCTGTTTTCTTGAACAAGGTGAGGCTGGGCTACCCCCTTTCCCAGTCCAACCTGCGAGCAGTATTTGTCTGGGGTTCCATAATAATCCTTGTATATTTTGGGACATTTCCATTTTGTAGAAAGAGACTAATATTAAGCACTAATACCAACTAACTCCAAGGTGATAAATGTAACACCAACCAACCACCAGGTTGTACATGTACAACTTCCATGTCAACACTTGAGCTAATTCATCGTGTAAGAAGCAACAACAGTAACTCAAACCGCACATTCACAAGAGCAGCATGAAAAAACAGCACCCCCTTGTGGTGAAATAGGATCAGGAGAATCTCAGATGAATGCGGCTGTCCTTTGTGTTTAACAGAATTTTGTCTTAAAGGAATACTAAGCGATTTTATATCATCACTGAGTGGCTGAGCGACTTCCTAAACAAACGTGACAGAATTCATACAAATTGCAATTCAACCATTACCTAATCGGGCCTCTGACGCTAGTTTTTCCTGCCCACTAGTTTATGTTAGAGGAAGAAAAAGAAAATAACAAGCTATGCTATAGAATCAAAAAGCAACGCTGGTTAGCGTTTGCTAGAATAGCTATCGTCTGTAAGAAGTCTACCTCGACACGTTTCTACAGTTGCAGTGGCTACAACTAAGCAGTGGTTGATGGGCACACACAAATTATGGGTCCGCGAATTAGTTAATGCATAAATACCAGTTTGGAAATCTAGAATCAAATATATTTACGCATGACTTTCCTTTGTATAAAAAACAAATCGCTTAGTATACTTTTAACATCTGTGAATTGGTCTGGGTATCCTGCCTTATATTTGTTTAACTAATCACTCTGATTAACGTATATGAAACACAAAGGATGTAGTGGCACTCAATGAATAATAGGAGTGATAATGGGAGTGAATTCTGATTATGAAATTACGAATTTATGGTTTGACTCGCTTATCTAACCTTTCAATCAATAAAATAATGTAGTCTCACTGTCATTCACCAATAAAAAGTGCCACTATCACAATCGCTTATGCCTCTATTTAGATTGCCCGGTTTGTTTTTTGTGGCGATAACAGGTGACATGTTGCAAATATTTCTGTTTCCTATGAAGTGGAGGCTTAGTTTGAAATTAGAGGGGTTAAAATTCTAACTGCTACCTGTTCTGATCCTTTTTTTATTGGTTAATAAATGTATCAGTTTACATAGACATAGACATATATTTCTATAGACAGGACCATTCCTATGTCCATGACACATTTTTGAAATGTCTAAGGTCTTTGTCTAAATGTCTTTGATAGCCTGAGTCAGATGACAATCTAAAAAGAAACTACCACCAAATATTTTAAAAATATATTTTAAAAAGACGTCAAATTAATATCCTAACATTTCCTAACAATCCTATGAATACAATTCCACTTACCTGCATTCGTCTGAAAAAATCCATTTTGATTTTGTTGTTTTAACTCAAGACTGCACTGTGTTAACTAACACTCAGTTGAAGCTTTTATTATTATTATTTGTGATTGTTATTATTTGTGATTGTTATGCTTTAAATACTGTGGTAACATGTAGTGATGTCACCATAGCTGCAACCTGATGTCAACGTTCTGAACTCCTGTGATGTCATAGTGCTGTTGGGCTAGCTACATTTGTCATATTTACTGGTGTGTACACCTGTACTGTGTTTAAACTCATCATTGGAGGCCTCTATATGACCTGCCCCTTTTCTCATTTTCCATAATTCCCCTGTGACAAGCATTGCAATCATGACCACTGTTTCATGGGCATGAATTTAGAGGCCCAAACTAAACTAAATCTTGTCGTGTGAGACTTAAAATTGTGAATACTATATTAACAGTACAATCCTCTAAGAAAAAAACTATAATAAGTAGAATACCCTCTAATAGAGAACATCAAATGACCGTCAAACAGCACTCCCCCGTGATGAAACAAAGGTGCAAGAGAACCTTAGATTTACAAGGGGAGTGACCTTTCATGTATATGAAAGCAACCTATGCAAATTACCATGAGCGGTGTAAGCACAGTTAATAAACAGCATCCAGAGCTTTAATTGATTGTCATTAAACAATGGCTTATGCTCAAGTGCTATTGCAATGGATAACAGTAAGGAGGCCTAGAAGCACAAAGACACCAGTGTGCCCTGGCACATCATCTGGGAGAACAGGTCTATGTCCTTTTAAACTTGAAATGCACAAAGGTTACTACACTGTGACACCAGCTTCAATTACAATATGACACTAATATATTCATCCAAAGTAGATACAGGAGTTGAAAAGTGCCTGTTCAGTTGAAATGATATTTATTTACACCGATGCCCTTCGTAACTGTACCTAGGCCTGTCTGAAATACAGCAGGCACTAATGTATAACTTTATTTAAGGTACAAGCGTAGTGATTAGAAACTTCTACACACTAAATCACTACTATCTAATGTCACAAAGCTAATGGAAGGCTTCTCTGGGAGATTCCATCCATTTTAACCTGCTCTGATTAACCGCTGAAAAGCAATAATGTCCACTGTTTTATGGACATGCATTTAGTGGCATCTAGACGTCTTTCCCGTTGAGACTATATATATTTCTGTGTGTTTTTTGATGTAACTCTGGCTTTGGACTATGTAAACAATAACAAGGTGATCAACAAACGTTACCTAAATGCCAATGCTGACAAAGCTTTTATGAATCTTATGTTTCACTCTTCTCCACTCACTTTGTCGTCCTCTTGTGACACTCTAGTGGACAGATTTAACTTTAGAGTATGAGAAAATGTTGATATTATTGCCCCAATTAAAACAAAGACTATTTCTGGTAAACAAAAAGCTCCATGGAGAAATGGAGAAAAAGTAAGAGAACTTACTTACTTACTTAAGAGACTGCAATAAAGCAGAGCGCAATTGCAGAAAGTCAAAATTCCAGATACACTTAAATATTTATAAAGACAGTCTAAATAGCTATAGCAAGGAAATGAAGCAGGCCAGACAATTAAAATTATAAATGATCATAAAGATAAGGCTGATAAATCCCCCTAATACTACCTCTGGTGAACTCTTTTCCACAGTTAAATGTGAGGAATTTGCTGCTTTCTTTAATGACAAGGTCATAAACATTAGACTAAACATAGCTCAAACAAGATCAGACAGAGAAGCTGTCTTCCCATCATCGCCATTTGAGGGCAGTATTGAGGGCAGTATAGCACAGTTCAGCTTAGTTGACTCCAAAATGCTTGGTGAAGTTTTATCCATTCTTAGGTCTTCAACATGTCCTCTTAATCCTATCCCCAATACTTTATTAAAAATGGCTTTTAGCTGTTTATCTGATGAAGTGCTTCATACATTTAACTGCTCGTTGCAATCTGGCATTTTTCCAAGAACTTTCAAAACTGCCATGGTTAAGCCTCTGCTGAAGAAGAGTAATCTTGATTCTTCAGTAATTAGCAACTACAGACCCATTTCAAACCTTCCTTTCCTTGGCAAGATACTTGAAAAAGTGGTGTTCAAGCAATTAAATGACTTTTTGAACACACATTGTATTTATGAAAATCTCCAATATGGGTTTTGTGCCCACCACAGCACAGAGACAGCACTTATCAAGGTTTTAAATGACCTAAGAGTCAACACTAACTCAAGTAAGATATCTGTTCTTGTGCTTCTTGACCTAAGTGCAGCATTTGACACCATTGGCCAATGGTGTTCTTAACTGGTTTAGCGCATATCTGACAGGGAGAAATGTTTACATTGCACTTGGTGACTTTACCTCTAACAAAGTTGATATATCATGTGGTGTTCCCCAGGGGTCTATTCTTGGGCCTTTACTTTTTAATCTGTATATGCTACCACTGGGACATATTATTAGAAAGCATCAACATCAACTTTCATAAGTATGCTGGTGATACCCAGCTTTATATTTCATTAACACCTGGGGACTTGGGCTCTTTAATTAATTGTATTGAGGATATAAATCTGTGTATGTCCCTAAATTTCCTACAACTTAACAAAGAAAAAACTGAGATCCTAGTCTTAGAAACAAAGGCCAAAAGATAAGAAATCTCCATCTACCTTGATTATCTATCACTTAGAAGCAAGAATCAAATTAAAAACATAAATGTAATTTTAGACTCCCATCTTAACTTTCAAGCTCATGTTAGTAATATTACTAAATCAGCGTTCTATCATTTAAAAAAACATTTCTAAAGTGCAGGGTTTCATTACACAAACAGGCTCAGAGAAACTTGTGCACGCGTCCATTACAAGTAGATTAGATTACTGTAATGGTCTTTTCTCTGGTCTTCCAATAAAAACTATTGGTCGTCTGCAGCTCATGCAGAACACAGCAGCACAAGTTCTAACCAGGACAAGAAAGGCTGAGCACATTACCCCTGTTTTAAAATCCCTGCACTGGCTCCCAGTTACGCAGTAATTGATTTTAAGATGATCTTACTGTGTAAATGGCATAGCATCAAAATACATATCACACATGCTTGTAAATTATGAATCTACATGGTCCCTTAGATCATGGGGAACTGGCCTCTTAGCTGTTCCTAGAGTAAGATCAAAGGCAGGGAAACTGTCTTTCATTTTTATGCTCCTTGCCACTGGAATAACTTGCCTTTGGATCTGAGAAATAGAGAAACATTGAATGGTTTTAAGAAAAAACTTATAAGATACCCTTTCAGTGCTGCATACGAATGATGTTTTTCACTAATATCTACAACTACTGTTATATATGCCATTTAGCAGATGCTTTTTATCCAAAGCAGCTTAGTGAATGCATACATTTTTTCAGTATATGTGGTCCCAGTGGGTATTGAACCCACAAGCTAAGCGTTGCCAACGCTGTGATCTACCTACTGAGCCACACAGAACCATGCTCTACCATGTTTTCTTATCTACTTGTAGGCCTATATTTTATTATGCTTTACTATGTTTTATTTATTTTATTATGTTTATTTATGTCTGTGTACATATACACATGTATGTATGTTTGTACATCTCTAAATATTTTGCATCTTGCATCTTTTGTGTGTAAAGCACATGGAGTTGCCTCCTTGTATGAAATGTGCTCTATAAATAAAATGTGATTTGATTTGATTTGATTTCACAATTTTGTATATATCATTTAAATTAGCATGTGGAAAAACAATGCTTAATCAAATAACCAAAGGTCTACAGAAGTTCAGTTCAGGAAGTCGTTGTGAGAAAGTATTGGCTAATTGACCATTAATAGACAACAGCACAGCTGGGTAATTTAGTATCACTGAGGGAAAAACATATCTATGCCCAATTATCTGCTTACCCCAAGTAATATGAAAATATTATATATTATATTATATGAAAATATAACTATAAACTGTCTGTAACATACTCACATGGAGCCATTTAAAACTCCTGTATTTCGAAAACAAACAACAAAAATATTTTTCATGATTTTCACAATTATTATGTCAGCAGTGGTGAATGACGTCCAGTGCACAGCACCATTCTTCATCTTACTGTATCTATAAATTAAGGCAAAACAGCAATGGGGAAAGATTTTCTCCATCTTTGACCCAGCAAATAATTCCTCAGATCCAGACAAGCTCGCCCATGCAGTACTTTATATGTACAGAAGAGGGAGTAAGACGCTTTGTCACATTTTCATAGAGTTCTGTCACTGTATTTATGCCATGAGGCAATACCCATGACCAAAGGAGGATAAAAATGTGACTTTTGAGCAAATCCCCCAGAATTGCAATACTATTCTGACATTCATGTTTTTTTCTGTGGGAGAAATGGGAATTATAATGTCAAAACTGACTGACAAGATTAATCTGCTTTAAACTAAGACACAATGACACAATGTCTTAATTGAGTTTTTCTTAATTGCTGGATAACATGAATCTATGTTAATAACCCTCAATGATATATAGTTATATTGTAGATTGCAGTTCCTATTTAGAAGCATTGTTAAACTGTAAGTACATGTATGGGTGATAGTTGTGTTATTAAGATGTTGGGAAATATATTTGTACAAATTGAATAAAAAAACAAAAGCACAACCTGCTCTCTCATCCATGTTCAAATGTTCAAAGACAGCCCCCACAGCCAGACCAATTCATAGGAGAGCACTTGATTACCATTGTAATTGTGTGTGTGTGTTTATGTGTGTGTGTGTGGGAGGGGAGTAGTGCTGGCTACACTCTTTCCAAAATCTGCTTGTCAAATCATTGAATATAGCTGACATACTGTATGTACATCAAATCATACTTACATTTGAATATAGAAATTAACATTTTATGACATAGGTATGAGTGTGTGAGTGAATACTGTGATGATTACCTGTCCATGTAGGCATGGGCTGGGTGCTCAGACTGACCCAATGGACAGATTTTCAGACTCCCAATGGACGTTTTCACATGGTCCATTATTTGGATGTAAATGGCTAATTATGGAAGTGAAACAGAATATTGTACAGCATTCCCCTAAGATATCATATTATTTTTTAACATTACCATTATACTTTTTTTGTTGCATCATTACAATACAACATTTTGCAACACATTTCCCATTGCAGTATTTTGTGTACACTACCTCCTGTGCCTTTCTTCCTCCAAAATAGATCATAGGGACCTCAATCAATCAGTCAGCACAATATCACAAATATGATCCTTCATGTAATTCAGCAAAGTATAGACAACGTGGGTCGTTGAAAGATATCGTCGTCGTTGAAACATCCTTATCTTTCAACGACGCCTGTGATCACTATCACTGACTGATCGTACTTTTTCTCAGCTAATAATCGCTTTTGCCATTTTCCCCCTCCTCGGTACATCATCCTGTTTGGAATTGGACAGTACATCGCTGAGCACAGATGACGCCACTAAACACCAGTTGCACACAGACTGCAAGCTTCACAGTTGTACCGTTGTCAGGGCTACGCACATCCCCTCGCCCCCCCATTCATTTAATGTATTGAATTAAAACATCTCGCGAGACCTCGGGGGTGGGGGAGTTACAGTGACCTCATCCCTCCAGCAGCTGCATCGCGAGGCGGAGCTGCAACTTTGTGCGAAACTTCTGAGTTCCAACTGAAAAGGAGACACCGGGATTAACAGGACTTTCACAGGGGAGGGAGTAAAATATTTGGGGATTTTGCTTGGTAGCTGTGTTGGGAGGCAAACTTAAAGAAGGCGGACTCTCATTTCTTTGTTTTACCAGACAGAGCAATTCGTGTAAATAGAGGAAAGAAAAGACGGTTTGGAATTTGTTGATGTCAAGAAACGATTGAGGAGGGAAGAGAAAAGGTGAGTCGGACACAGTGCCTAGCAATGCCGCGAGCGTGAATGAGCTGCGCTTCACTCTATTTAACGTTAGCTAAAACTATCTTTATCTGGCCATTTTATCAAGTGAATTAACAAGCTAGGTCAAAACACTTTGGTTTGTTGGCGGTATTTGATGTTTTATGTTGGTCAGTATGTTTAGGTGGCAGCGCACTGCCTTTACCTAACTTACCTAGCGCTAGCTAGCTAAGTTACTTAGCTACGCAGCTAGCTAGCGATCTGATTTATTTACCACTATTTTGCTTGCAATGAATGGATCTCACTCCTAAATGAGTGGAATGAAATTCGATAGCTAGGCAACATCAACGTTACTGCCTGGGAAAGTTAGGACTTCTGAATTCTGACTGAGCGCTGGCTTTTATGACCTGAAAGTGGATGAGCAGAGTAAAGCGAGTAAAGTGACTAACAGTCTCTCACTTTGTTGGCTTTAACGGTTACTAGTTGTGCTCTATTTCAAGATGTAGCTGGCTGCTCAGTCAGGAAGAAAGTTTCTACCTGTCGTGTTTAACGTAGTGGATTATAGCTAGCTAGTTTGATGGGTGACAGTCCTTTTTTTTATATAGCTTGCCATCAATAGGCAAGTGATAATAGTTCTAACTCAGTGTTGCGCCAGAAGCAGCATCTAGATAAAGCCAACGTTAGTAACGTTATTATTTTAGCACAGCAATCATTGGTTGGTAACTTGCTGGATAGTTTTCTCGATAGCTATTAATTTGCCAACTCAATTGACTTACCTAGCTAGGACTACCTAACTATAATCCTGTAACCATTGTGTTGAGGTGCTGTCAAATTGTGATGATCGCAAAGCACAATTTTCTAGCTAATGTTATACTAGCAAACTGACGTTACGCTACAACAACTAATTGCTCAATTCAGCCTGCCGATGCAACTTAACTAAGCCACAACTTTTGAGTCAGCAGTGAGTAGCTAGCGCTGACGTTATGCGTGTTGCTGTAAAAAAAAAAAAGCGTTAGCTATTCATTAACTTAATTGTTTGCAAGCTCGGTAACCGTTACTTTGTGCCTGTAACTACCAAGTCCCGTTTAGATACTGGCGTAAGGTTGCTTTGTGCAGTGCAAGTTCAACACATGTTGTTTTAATAATGTACCAAGCTGGCTGTGGCGAACTGGCTAGGATGAACGCTACCTGTGTAAGTGAGAGAGTAAATTGGCGAAACTAAATGTCACAACTACAGCAATAACCTTTACTAAGTCTAAGTCACTAGGTAAGTGTTACGTGTTTATAACGCATGTTCATGGCTGGTCACCAAGCTAAACGTAGCTGCCTTGTCCTTGGTCAGCTGAATGTACATGGTGCGTTGCGTAAAGTTACAAATGTGGACTGCAACATTATCCAGCTATTTTTGTCTACCATCAGAAATCACATGTGGAGATGCATGAACGCGGCAAGGAGGACAACAGAAATATAGAAAGACCACAAATCACCTGCTGATTTGACCATGATCATCATTGACTGTCCCATTGTTTTCGTAATCAGGCGCTTCCCAGAAAAATCATGTCTGTGAGTCATTTTCAGCTGAATTGAAGTCATTGTTGGTAAATGTGCACGTCCCTTTCTTTTTTAAAGTTGGAAACCCGATATTGGTCATGACAGAAGTGAAAATGGAATATGATTAATTCATACACACGCTCTCCAATTAAATTCGCGAAGTTAACTAGCTCTCACAACGGCCGAGGAAGAAACCGATAAACATCGTGTGGTAGGAGTCGCTGAAAGAACCCAAAATTTTGATACTCAGACATTCGGGGTATTTTAGGATCACATTGTGCTTCATGGATAATTTGAACAAATACACGTTGTATATGTGTCCGACGGTGAGCAGAGGCGCTGTTAGATGTTTGCGACTGACCCTGAAATTGTCTGGGTCATTCGATTCACCGCTCTTCATGGCTGTGCTCCTTGTGTGTGGGCTGTGTGTTTACAATTCACCAGTGGTCTGGCTGAAGTCGGAAGATGGGTGAGCCGGTCTTTAAGAAGCTTCCCTTTTTGTCGATGGTCAGTCGTCTGGCTACCCTAGAAAATTAATGGAATGAGAGGAGGCAGCAAGAATAAGGTGCATACCAAAAATGGCAAGTTTGTAGTTTGGCCTTAGGCTACCTTCTTGAAAAGGAAGCAAAAAGATTCTTGCAGAGAGATGCTAAAGACCCCACTATGTAAAAATAAATAAATAAGGGTTGCAGTGTGAGGGGGGGTGGGGCTTTGTTGTTGGGGGACAGTTTATAGATGGTGTTTTTCAATGTTGTGCAACCAGTGAGTTAAATTAAGTTTATTTTTTGGGGGGTGAATTTAAGTGCCTTGCTGACCAAGTCAAGTAATGTGCATGCAGCATTAGAGCCATTGCTTGAAACTGTAAGTAGGACAGGCAAGATTTGGCAGCGCAAGAAGGAACTCACAGTCGCAAAGCCAAGAACACTTTGAAACAGGTGTTTCAACCATACTTCCCTGTTTGATTTCCAGCTTTGAAAAAATAGTGGAAACACAGTGCATATTCCTATAATTCTCACTTTTTCATTCTCATTGTGATACAGCTGTGGGATACATTCTCCCCAGATTCTATTGTGGGAATGTAAGCTCACTCCTGCAAACAGAAATAGCTGCTGGGGAGATTTCTGAGATGGGTTTAAGGAAATTTACATTAAGTAGGTGGGGCATACAAGGATGAAAATTCCACTGGTACAGGAATTAATGTCCTTGTATGCTCCCTATAGCACCTATAGATCCCATGACCCCATAGCACTTCAGTTCAGTCCAGATGAGACATTCCTAACAGCGGTAATGTAGCTGGCAAGTTTGCCGGACAAGTAATGGCAGCAGAAAATGACAGTGAAATGAAAGGGAACTCTAATGGAAAATCCACCAAGCAAGACATGAAATGAGAGGAAATTGGAGATTGTGTGTGGTTGCTGTGGGACCGCATCTTTTGTTTTTGTCCTCTTGTCTTGTGTTCCAGTGCAGTGATTCAGGTCATTCTTGCCAAGTCAAACAGGCAAAGCCATTCTGAAAAACCCGTACTTTAATTTATTTCAGGAACACAAAGGTAGTGCAGTACAGTGCTTTGGCTTATTCTATTTCTCATCAGATTGTTTTTTCCATCAGCCTTTCTTTCCTGTGCTCGGGGCTTAATGTGCCCTGCAATTGTGTTTATTGCATAAGACAGGTGCAAACAAGAGCAGCCAGTAATCACTTTAAAAATCCATTTAAATTCTCCGGCACAAAAGCTCCAGCTCCATTCGAAATGAAGTTATCTGTGATGTAATTAGGAGTGATGGGCAGAGTAATGGGTAGAATAAACATGTCCAAACTTTTAAGGCAGTACTAAAAGTTATGTTATTAATATCAGAAAGTGGCTTTGAAAGAAAAGAAAAAAAGGAGTTATTTGACCCCAAATCCCAGGATTACTGTGTTTCGTAAAGAATGTAGCCTAGCTTTGCACTGAAAAGAACCACAGGCAAAAGGCTGGAAAGGGGCACGACTTATCCAAATACAGATCATGCAAAGGATAGTGGCACGATGTGCAGTTTGTGGTCGTTTTTGCCAAGCACTAGCAGCGAGTGCTGTCAACATCGTCTGTGTGTGTTTAATCTGTGGTTGGAAATTGTGCGAGGTTGTCTGATCCAGCACCCTGATCCACAGTGGGAGCAAGCAGAAGGCAGTGGCTAGGGGGGGGGGCACAGCAAACTGTCTTCCAACCCCAACTCGCCACCTCGCTCTACGTTCCCAGCAAACTCCTTTGCTTCTCTTTGCCTCCATGCTGGTAGGCAAAAATTAGTCATTAAATTGCATTACTCAACGAGGCAGTTGGACAGCATTTTCCAAGGCCTACGGTTTTCTTTTGAAGGAATTTTTATTTGATTAAACTGTGCTGACATGTTTAGAAGTGTCTTCATCAGAGTGCCTGATGGGGGGGAAAAAATAACATTGAAAGGCCTTAGTAGAGTCTTAATGCAATAAATATTCTTTCACATGAAAACACATCTTTGAAAGTTGCTGGCTGATTTGAAAATTATATCCAGGACCAGGCACTCCAGCTGTAAATGAAAAGGCATACTTGTAGTGTCGGCACTCTGTGTAGGACATTACGTTATATGCTTAGCGCAGGGCTTTTCCTCGTCCAGAGTAAGCTGCATGTTTTATACACATTTAAAGAAACGGCAGCAGTGCGTCATTCAGGATGGATTTTGAAACCACAACCTTCTGGTTAAAGTCACACTTTCCTAAGACATTCACACTTGCTTGAGTAAATGCAACCTGCTAATGAGTCCAGGCCTTCTAGGGACCACCTTTGTCTAACTTATTGGCTTTGGAATCCTCTCAGGTTGTTATTATATTGTCAGCGGGGAACTGGAACATTAGATGGGTAGGACCAATAATTAAATATTACCGATTTTCTTTCACTCTCGCATTTGCTGGATGTAGCCTACAGCCTAAAACCCCTGGGAGCGTTTCTGCAACGGATGATACTTGATGGTGTCAGGAGCCGCACTGCCGAAACAAAGCCTCACTTAATGACCTGCGTTTCTACACTTCCAGCAGATGTACCACTGACTTAATGAAGGATTCAGCCCAGTCCCAGCCCTTTACCCTGTCACGGTTCCCACAGATCCTTTAAAGGCCTTGAAAGCGCTTGATTGAATGTGGAAAATTCGACTTAGATTTTGTCTACTGTTTGAAGCTGCTTGCTTTTCTGTCATTTTATGTTTTGTAGGAAACTTGGTAGATGTGCACCATCTGCACAATGAGAATTCAAAGTGTTGCAAATTCAGTGACATCAGCCTTCTGTTTCCCAAAGCACACAATCTCCCTGAAGAACTAGGTATGGTGTGAGGGTAGGATTTTCAATGAAAAAGTCGTAACTTTTGAGTAAAGTAACTCGTGAGATCATTTAGTTGCAAATAATGTCCTTGAAAATTGCAGTTGAAATTCTGTGGTAACCCTGATCTGTGCAAAATGAAGAAGCTCAGGAGGCAAAATGTAATGCAACAGCAGTGCTACTGTAAAACACTTGTCTGTTCATTACCTGACAGTGTTAACAGGTAGTTCTGTACATTTTTGAAAACGTCAGAAATTCATGCAAAGGAAAAAATACAAAAAAAATTGAATAAATTAAATCCATGTCCAATTTTGGTAAACATTGTGGCACAGTATGGAAAGTGAGACGATTTTGTGCACAAGCCTCGAAGGAGTAGATTTTTATCCAGGTCTTGGAATTGAAAGTATTTAGAGGCAGTTAATAATTACAGACCTGTCTCTCTTGTTTTTGTTTTTTTAACCTTTGTGCAAACTGTAGCCTCATTTATACAACCATTGAGCAGGAAAATACAACTTATTACAGAACTCTCAGGATAAGAGTCCACCCCTCTCAGTATGGTAACGGCCTGTGTCCAAGATTAAGGGGTTCCTAATGATTTCAGACATGTTGTGTATTATAGTTTTGCTCCCACTCATAATATTTTATATTGCAGCAGCCATCGAGGGCAGCTTTTTGAATCTGTTGGTCTCGTTTAATCTAAATACCAGGTAGCAAGTTTTCTAAATAGATCTGCTGGATCATATTGACTATATCCAAGCACATTACAGTCATGCACAGCCCTTCATTACATCACTTCGGGGGATTTAAATATCCAAGCCGTCCCTCTGTCTCTGAGAGTGGCTTGGTCAGTGCTGACTCTGGCTCTTATGGTGCTCTCTGTGGACGCATGCTAAGGCTGGGCTGTTGTCTGAAGTGGGACACGCCTAAGGTTAATAAGGGCCCTTTGTCTGTTCCTTACACTGCATTGTTCTGGTACGGGTGCCTTTCACCAAACTGTGACCAATCCAGAAACTACTATAGAATTCAATACACCTGCACAGTACATAGGGTAGTCTATACCTAATTTCTAAATTCTCCTTGCTAAGAAAAAGCAAATGCAATATCAGCTGTACAGAACAGATGTAGGGAGGAGGGGGGGGGGGCACTGAAAGCAGGCTGCCATGGTCAGGTGGCCCAGTTAAGATTAGGGCTAAATCCAAAGACTTCATGGCCAGATGTAAAGAGCATAGAGACACTTGTTCATCTATAGACTGCACTGGCACCCCATTGAGCTCAGGCCCCGCTGTGAGACTATTCTTCCTTTCCTGAGTCGTGATTGTGTTCTGTAGCTCATTTGAATATGTGCTTAAGGTCACAAAGGAAGTATTAGGATCCTCTCCTACTGCGTTTATGGCAGCCAATTAGTGGTAATTGCAGATGACTCCGTTGAGTTGCGCAGTACATTGAGTCACGCCGGTCACGGTTGTCATCATCAGAGTGGATCAAACAACCTGTCTGTCTACAAGCAGCGCGGTTCAGAAGAGTCAGACAAAACACCTGTTTCTGAGTCTCCTTTTCTCCTTTGCCTGAACGGAGTGAAACCTGACTGGCAGTGAGGCAGGCGCCAGGGAAAAGAGAAAATCGTGAGCGGTCTGTGTCACGTTTAGCGGCCTCGGCGTGCGTTTGCGTCAGTGTGCGAAGTCAGCGGAGCCGCCGCATCAAAGGGGAGAAGAGCTGATGGGATGCGTTCTTGTCGCGTGCGCTGGAGCTCACCGCAGAAAATGTAATGAGCGAGACGTGACGACAAACAAAATGGAAGCAGATCAAAGAGGAGCCTAAGTGGCGACACAAATGTGTTGCTGCGCTACGTTGTCTGTGTGGATCGCTTTAAGGTGGTCTACAGAAAATGTCTTTGGCACCTCCCAGAAAGCAACTTAAACCATCCAAACGCACAACAGAGCTCTCGGCAACTACTGCCAAGAATGACTTGCCTGTTTTCCTTCTGCTA
Source organism: Aldrovandia affinis (assembly GCA_029706075.1). Lineage (NCBI taxonomy): Eukaryota > Metazoa > Chordata > Actinopteri > Notacanthiformes > Halosauridae > Aldrovandia > Aldrovandia affinis. Next base: position 776,362 of record JAINUG010000085.1, on the reverse strand, counting down.
AGCATGTAGGCCTAGGCCTTCAGAACCTCTTGAACTGAAATGTTCGAGTTTATGCTTATACAGTTGTGCGCTTTGTTTTGCCTGTAGCTTTAAAAAGGCAAACACTGTCTGGGTATTTTCTAAAGCATTCTTAGACAGAGCTGTATGTCTTCAATGCACGCCACATTATGCGGTTCAATCAATTATGCTGTAACCGCCGGTTTAATGTAAAATGATTCTTTTAAGATGATGGGTTGCCAAGTAACAGTTCCTGTCGAACGAATTCATCAGATAAATAGTAATGGAAGGCCTTTTATGCTATGGGGTTTGTCTGAATTACATTTTAGAATAATTTCCCTGTGGGCAAAGTGGATAAGTGCAGGCTGCGCTTGGCTGTTATTTGTACGCCTGCTTGTGGCGGCTGTGCAACAAGTGGAGCACAATGCAGGTTTGTGAAGTTCATTGGTTGAGATCCGCAGGGTCCAATTTTCAGTGTCCATAATGAATTCGGGTTTTACTTTGTTGTGCTCGTAAAAGTGTTAATAGTGATTTCGCTTTAGTCTTTTATTGAGATTGTATAACTGCCCGTTTGGAGTATACCATTTTAGTGCAAGAAAAAAAAAGCATTCTCTTGTTGTGGTTTCCTTTTCCTGTGGCCAGATTTTTGAGGCTTAGCTCGTGTTTTACCCAGCGGTCTTCCAGTTTGTGTCTTGAAGTCATTTAAGACTACTGATGTGAAGAGCATTTTTGTTGGTTTGTCTGGAATGTGGCAAAAGAATGAGAATGGAAACCTTGGCATTTTCACTGGCGTGCCACAGTGCTAGGCGGCAGAACTGTGGCTGTGAAGTTTTCCACAAGCGAATTCACTCCGTCCTTTCATGCGAAAACAATAGGATTTCCTATTCCTATTCTTTGGTGTTAGAGGAGGAAGCACTAGTATTGAAGTTTGCTTTAAAAAAAATTAAAAATAAAAGTTTCTACTCCTTCATCCAGACACTGTAGATTACCCGCCCTCTGGACCTATCTCACAGGAGCTGTTTCTTGTTGATGAGTGACGAATTGTAAGTCCCGTAGTGGGTGCAGTTAATTTGTATTTAATGAAAATATATCTAGGCGAGCCTTTCCCATCTGGCTTTTGAAGGAATCGTAGGAGGAGTGTGATGGCCTCCCCATATGATCTCTCAGCCAGGGCCTGTCTCCAGAGGTGCTGAAGTACAGTATTAGAAATGGAATAATTGAGCAGCATATGCTTCTCATCCAGCACATTTGAAGTAAAATCAATCCCATCTCAAACCTTTCCCAAAAGCCCAGTAGCAAAACGGCTAATCCGGTTGCCTTTGCAGGCAATTTATGTTTGAAAGGGCCATTCTGCATTTGAATGGTTATATTTCCTAACTAGCTTCACCACTTCCACTGCTTATGGGTTTCAGTATCAGACTTTTGCTTCAGTGCAAAACTGTCTCCTAATATTTAAATAAGTATAGCAAGGCTACATATATTGGGAAACCCGTGCCATCTGCACAAACGGTAACGAGCGATGCTGAAAGTGGGAAGCATTGCATCACCTGCTATTGTGGGTGGCTGGCTCTGTTGAGGCTACACAACACTTTGTGGTTCAGTGTGCAGGGTAATTTTCTCTAATGGCCTTTATTTTTCTTCCAACACTGTTGGGAGGTTTTGGAGTAGTTCCTGTTTTATGTGAAGCCAAAGCATCTCAGTCACCGCAGGTTACACACATTTCCTTTGTGACCAAATTGCCCAAAGTTAAATTTGTGGAACGTGCTTATATACCACTGTAATGGGTGGAATTTGTTATTTGCGGAGCTGTTATTGATACATTTTTCCGAGCAGAGCGAAATTACATTGGCCTTCTTACCCCCACAGTTGGCTTAACAGAAGCAGTCCAAGCCAATGACGTGGGTACCGATGTGAGTTATGGGATCATTTTGTTGCTGGGTCTTGTGCCATGTACTTTGATTAAGCCTGGCACACCCGGGGCTGTTCAGAGACTGTCGCTGGGGTACAGATGTTAATTGCAGTCTTAACCTTCTCTCCATCTGGACTGGTAGTGTGTCGGCATTAGCTTTCCTGGCAGAGTGCCTTTTGATTGGAAATATGTTAAATATTGATTGGAAATATGTTAAATATTGATTGGAAATATGTTAAATATTGATTGGAAATATTTTAAATATTGGCAATCAAATATTATAAATAAAGTTTGCAAGGACGTTCCAGCAATTGTTCTACTCTATCTTTGCTAATATACCATATTTCATTTATGGTTTGCTGAGGCCAGCAGATTGCTTTTGGCTCAAGGCCACTTTCAGACTGCGGAAGGTCGTCCCCTTCAATATCAGTAGCAAGTAATGACTCAAGTTGCCCGAAACCCATTCTTCAAACCTGTCCCGCTCAGAATGTCCTGCCTTTGTTGGAGGTTAGGAAATGCCTCGTCTTCCCCGAAAGGACAATGCAGAGAGGGGCTGTCTTCTCTTAGGCCTGTAGCAGCTGGCTGAGGCTACAAACCGTAGCAGACAGCCTGCTTGTTTGCTGGCTGAGTGCGCTGCTGGTGCAAGGCTGAGCTCTCGGAACATTAGAAGCTCGTGACTTTTTTGGAAGTGTAGTTCTTTGACCTCTGGACTTGGTACAGTACCAGTGTACTGTTTATGCTTGTAGATTTTGCCAATATAGGTCAGAGGCTCCTGCTGGAAGTACCTGGTTGAAGTGCTTTACTTGCTGTGTACATGAGGTGCACAAGTTGTCGCTCTCTTTATGGATGCCTCTGATGAATGAATGAATGAATGAATGAATGAATGAATGAATGAAGTAATACAGCTTAGTTGGTGCAATTCAACGTTTTTGTAATGGTTCAGCCCCTGCTTGCGTCACAATTTCACCATTCCATTGAGTCGGGACAGGAGAAGCAAGCTGGCAGCGTGTTACATTACCGTCGCGCTGATATCATTTCCTCTCCGACCTTTGGAATTCCGGGGCTTTGTGAGGGTGTGTCTGGCGGGCGGGCGGGCGGGCTGGTGGGTGAGTGCCAGCTGATGGAACGAGCGAGAGAGATCTGCCCACACAATGGAGGTGAGGTCATCTCTTTCAGCTCGACGGCAAAGAGCAAAGCTGCGCAAACAGGGCAACAATAAAACTAGCCAGCCCCCCCCAACCAGCATGCCCGGGCACCTCCCGTTTTACAGAAACGCTAAATAAACATTTACTCTTGGGGTTTAATGATTATTTAAACTAGGCAAGGCTGAGAACGTGTGTATGTTTGAATTAGCAGTCACACTTCCATGTCTGTTCAACAGCCTTTCTGTGGGCTACTTTCACGACTGCATATGCGCACATGTTTGTACAGATTTTTTTTCTTCTCCAGTTTTCTCAGTTTATAATAGGTTGATTTCCTTTTGGCCAACCAAAAACGAGATCTCGCGTTCTCTGATCCCTGAAAGGTTACCTGATGAAAGGCATTTCCAACCAGATGGGGGATTTTGTGGCGGGTTCACTTTCTTTGTAATTATTATTAAATGAACAGATGTGGGTAATCATGAAGGGAAATGCCTTGCTTGCAATTAAGGTGAAATGAAGGAAGAAAACCTCAATTTACTGTCACTGTAGCATTTATCTCCTCACCGGGATGAAATTGCTCAGTACTCGAGAGACCTGACGACTCATCCTGTTCCTCTGTACCTTAGTTACAGCCCTAAAGCGGCTCTCCTACAAGCCTAACTCTGCATGGCTGTCAATCCAAGCAGAACCAACTTCTGAAGCTACCGGTAGGTCAAGAGTATAGCACGTTGTTTTGTTCTGTGCAGCGTCTAGAATGTCAGTCCCGGAGCCCTTAATAAGGGTCCATAAGCCACTTCTGAAACTTGTTGACTGTAACTGTTCCAACGTAATGTAGTCAAGCCTTTTGATGCGTAGACCTATATTTTGAAGATCAATGCAAAGTTGCTGTTCATTGCTGTTTTCAAATTGAAAACATTGGCAGTGCGATCAGTGAAAGTCATTTTTCAGAGGCAAACGTTTCCCCTCCATTTGGTTTAAATTAGGCTCTGTCAGGGTTTTTTTTCTTTCCGTCCAGTGAATCGGTGAACCCTTTAAAAACATGACATTGACCGAACGCACATCTGGATTATGTGAGTTTGCTCTCGGCGTTACGAAAGCGAATGCCGCCCGATTCATTCCGCATCAGCCACGCGCGCTTCTCAGAACTGCTCTGCCGCGGGACAAAGTTCCCCTGGAGGCCTGCCGCTTCCCCCAGCCTGCGCTGCCCATGGGGCCTGCGCTGGGTCCGTGAGTCACTCCCAGCTGCCTGTCTGTACCTGCTCAGCGACAGACTGCATATCTGGCCAGTTCCGTTTGCAGCGGAACAGCTGTGCGGGACTCGGGGGCAAATATGACTACTGCCACCTGAGATTTCCCCCCCCACCCTCACCCCCGCCATGACCCTGTCATGCTCCACACGGAACTGAAATCTGCTTGCCTGGGCAGCCATTCCCACACTGCTCTCAGTAGTACTAAACAAGGTGAATCACCCCCAGTACCGCATGAAGCCGTTATACAGTTGCTGAGATGGAGAGCTGTCAGAGTCGTTGAATGTTCACAGAGCACATTGCTGCTCGACTCTACTTTGATGACTACGAGGGGCTTACAAGAAGGCATTAGAGTCACACTGCACCTTCCACAGTGTGAAGGTGTCTGCAGTGGAACCTTTGTCTCGTGATCCGTTGTTATGGATGCCTGATGTCATCACGTTTCAGGGTGGCTGTAATTAAAATGTTGCGTTTCCGTCGAATACGTTTTTTCTTGGAGTGGTTTCTGCAGAGCTGTTTTTAATTAAAGTCTTGTATTTTAATGAAGTAGCTGCTTGGAACATTTTCATAGCGCACTGAGAACAATTCTGCTGGGAACCGGGGACTAGTTTGAGCAGCTGTTGATTAAAGAAGCCGAAAGAGACTTTCATAGCCTGACTCCTGCTTGCTCCTTTGACTCCCTTTGTCTCCCTGACAATGAGTCTCAAAAAAGGAATCATCTTTGTGTCATACATTTTAAAAAATCGCCACTTTGTATGATTGCTTTTGCCAGTTGGGATTTCTTTGAGCAAGTTGTTTTCTTCTAACGAATGTTTGCACCAAGAGAGCGTGTTTCTGGGTTATTTCTTTTGGGTTGCATGAATAGTCATCAGGGAGCTAAAATATGTAAACATGAACTATAGATGGCAATCGTATGCACTGTAGTCCAGTACCTTGTTTCCATTAACCATACAAATTTACCCTAAGCTGACCACAGGGAAGGAATTGCCTTTTTGGTTTGAATAGCAATTTTGTACAGCAGTTCTTGGGAATATGTGACAATTTAAACAATCATTTAACTTAATTACAGTGAATATTACTTGAAGTGCCAATAACACCAAAATTACATAGTGACAAAAACAGTTATGAATTAACTTCAGCAACCTATCTATACATCTATAAATAGCTGCTAGATTCAGTACTGTAAATTTCAATTTAAGCTTGAAAATTTGTTTTAACAAAATGAAAATCTGTGCAGTTTTCTTTTTGTATTTTTAATTTTAACAACTGAATATGAAAACCTTTTCAAATGAACTATGTATCTTAAAATGTGTGAATGTCATTTGAGCACTGGGTACATCTCTCAGAAGTCTAAAATCAACAGTATTTTACATTCAGAATCGTATGATTTGATATGTTCATATTCTCTTTAGTTATTTGTTACAACTTCTGTTCATCACAGGTAGTAATGTATTATTTCTTGGTTTTAACTCAAGTCTTGTGTGTTTTTGGCAAGTAAGCCTGTGTGGAAGCAAACATTGGAGTACACTAATCTTAGGCGTAGCTGACTGTAATCAGATAAGGGTTCACTGAGCCCGATTAAGGACAAAAGTCAATGTTAAGTGTACTTCTTGGGAGGGATGCAGTTGTGCCTTTTGGGTCCTTCGCTGGATGCCCCACAAAACTGTGGATGTGATTATGGGCAAAAACCGCATCGGTGCTGAGCCGAATGTGACCTGGCAGGTGTAGTGTCCTGCCGTGTCTGCCGGGGACAAGAGGGCCGTGCTATATGTGGCCTGTGACAGATGATGCTATGGTCGCATAGCCCTCCTGGAAAGAGCGTATCAGAGCGGAGATACTCCTCCTTCAGCACTTTCTGCATCTCCCCGAGCAGTGCGAAACCGTGAGAAGCCGCTCTGCTGGGAGAGCACCCGAGGGAGTTTCATTGGCCAAGAGGATTTTTTAAATTAGGAATGCAGAATCACATTCTTTGTTAGAGAAGTGCTAGGGAATTGTACAGCCTCTTAATTTCCACTGGTTGTTGTGTTCCAACACAAGCCATAAATCAGAATGGCTGTTGTTCTCCGAGCCTGATTGACTTTTTCAGAGTGCTCAAAGGTAAACGGTGCTTCTAGTGCTGTGTGCACAAGCTGCACACAGTTGGCTAGACCTGTAGTCATTAACCCTCTGCATTACTGAACAGGTTATGAAATAGCCAATGGGCTGTATAACTTGCATTCGGTAAAGTGTGTTTTTGCTGCGTCAGCAGCATAAAATGAGAATATTCACACGTTCAGGTGCATTTCCTACATCACATCACACACACTGTAAAGGGCCGTGCACACACAAATATTGCACGTGTTTCTGTCACAGAATGGGGGAGATTGGGAACTATCTTAAATGCATTGAAAACTGTTAAAATTGCTGAATTTTACTGGGTGAGGTGCTTGCTTTGGCGCCCCTGAGGACATTGTTTTGCTTATATGGTGAAAAAGTGTTGGTAAAGTCATCTACATAGGGCCTCCCGCGTGGTCTAGTGGTTTCAACGTCCGACGCTGGCCACAGCGACCGGGGTTCGATTCCCAAATCCCAAATTGGGAGAAAAGCGGGGTAAAATCGTAAAAATAAAACAAATTAAAAAACTATTAAAAAAAAGTCTACATAAGAAAATAATGACTACTTTATAGCAGCTAGCAGAGTACAACCCTCAGGGCTGTCTTCCTGCCATATTAAATGTCTGTGGCAGAGGGTCAACAGGTCAGCTGTTCTTCTCTCATGTTCACTCTGGTACTTGGTACCCTCTTGCTTGTCTCCAACCTTGAAGAAAGAGCAGAGAAATCTGCCTGCCACAAGATATATTCACTGTTAGCTGGTGGAAGGCGACAGATGTCATGCTGCTGGCCTTGATGGGTCTTCTGCTGGTATTGGTAGCTAGTGAGCTACTTTGTAAATAGCAGGCATCCCTGCCACAGGCTGTGTCCATAGTCTGCTGGCGGAAGACCAAAAGGCTATTGTTGGCGATACAACTCAAGCCCACCGTCCCTCTCCCTCGCAGTCTGCTGTATGTATTCGGAACTTCATCCTAGCACCTGCATGTGGTGCAGTGTGTCTCAGTCAGTTCCTAATTTGCTTGCTTACCAGCTTATTCTTTACTGGGTTTGATCAATAATGATAGCTAGCTACCTGTTCTCCTGCCTAGGCTATATTAACCATCTCTTGATGGTCTTCGCCTCCCATTTGCAGTTATGTTATTTATTTAACTACAATTTCCGTGGCCACACCTCAACACCTCTAGCTGCTTAATAGGGTTAGAAAATATGCTAGGATGACATTAATAGGGAGACATCCATTAGTTCATTTGGGTTCTATATTTGCCTAAAAGGTAGCGTATATATTCTCAAAGAAATTGTAAAAATGTCTTACTTAGAATTATGACTATTTTTTTTGCTCTTCTCTTCTTTGTCACATGCATATTTGTAGCACACCATAGTCTTAAGGTTGCTGATGTGCAGAACACGAGAGGCTGGCTGAGGCAAAACATTTATGTATTTCCAGTCTGCAGTCGCCAAAGGGATTAATCTCTTTACCTGTCTTCATTGCCGTGATTGCACGGTACACTGCCGTTCACAAGATCGACTGTTGCTTCTCCAAGACCCGCATATCTCTGCGTCAAGGCCTGTCAAAAAGACACCTGGGTGCCACCTTGGCCAGGTAATCTTCAGTACGGCTTGGCAGCGGCTCCAGATCCTCTGAGCACACGGTGTGACTTGGTGCTGAACAACACACATTGGGCAACACCTGGGCACAAGATATCAGAACAGGGAAGGGTCTAAATGAAAGTGCTCTGTGCAGCGTGGCGGTTTGTGTTCAGTGTCAGCAGACCACCATGTAAGGCCCGTCCTTCCTGAGGGGCGGGGCCGTTGAAGTCCCAGCAGGCTGTCGTGGTGGTCTGCCTCACGAGGCTCATGGCCGATGCATAGCAGGTAACTCTGTATCCTATCCTACTCCGTACAGAGGTGGTTCCTCTCCTCAGTCTCCACTCTCCAAAAGATAACGGGAACGTATCGCACCTGGGGTGTTTGCACACTGTTTGGTGAGCGCATTGCGAGCTCCTCTCCGCAGGGGTGATTT